>BSBM01000983.1:0-600000 GCA_027924585.1 Larix kaempferi | reverse complement strand
TTTGTGTATCATGAGAAATGGTACATAAGTCAGATACTTCGGGTGCAGATGACGGGGGAGGAATGGATTGGAAGGTGGATGTCATTGGTGGATCTGAGTAAACTCCAGGTCCCAAGGAGGAAACAAACGAGGTAGCGGCACCAATAACAGGTTGTTCAACCATGGGGAGAACATTTTCGGGTGCAGCAGGGGCATTTGGATCGTAGTAGGTGAGTTGGCCGACCTTGACCACGCGTCCGTCATGGGGGAACATCATGGTACGAAAAAATGGAGGAGGCAACCGCCTTCATGGCATACGTGTAGCTGCGGCCAAGTAAGAGGTTATAATCAAGTTGGGCATTGATGACCTCTATGTCAATGAGAATGGTTTTACCAGCCAACTGGATGGGGACGTTAGCTAATAGGCCTTGGGGTTGAGCCGAATGCCTGTCGTAGGCTCTTAACGCAGTAGTGGATTGCTGAAGAGTAGGGGATCCCAACTTCTGCCAAATGAATGTGGACATGACGCATGTAGAGGCACCTTCATCGATGATGCACCGATGGATGATAAGATTTCGAACGAAAATAGAAACTTGGAATGCTAAAGTGGAAGGCAGGCGTGGTTCGGAGTGGTCCAAATCGAATGCCATCAGTTGTGAATCATTCGGGTCAATAGCACCAATGGCGGAGAGCAAAGTTTTGCGCTGTGAAGGACAGTTTTTTAAGACTTCCAACGCAGACATGGTTGCGGGAGATTGGGCTAAGTCATCCACAATGTTGTAATTTGACGTAGCATGAGCATTGGGGTTATTGTTAAGACGACGGAGTGGAAAGCGAGGTGCTTTGGTTGCGCCATCGAGGGGAGCCGGAGGTAGACGTAATGTCTGATCGGTGGGATGAGTGTTAGTGTTTTTGTTAGAGGGAGGGGCTTCAGGGGTGCAGCCATATTGGTTCCAATGGGTTTGGAGATTGACATCAGCTGATGACATCATCAACAAGTGGTGGGTACCTGAATCGAACATGGGTTGATCAGGAGTGGCATACATGATCTGTTATTGGGGTGGCACATTGGCTTGAGGAGGAACCAACGGCTGAGTGTTCACTACGCCTTGGGTTGGTAAGGGGTTTTGCAGCACCAAAGGTTGCTGCTCGGGGGGCTGGGGGTTGGGATGTGCTTGAGGAGCTGCATGCCCTTGGCGATGGGCATCATCAACCCAGAGTTTTTGAGATCGCTCCAAATGTGGGAAAGCGTGTGTGTAATGGCCATAGACCCCGCAAATAGAACAAGGATGGTTTGTTTGCAAGTTAGGGTTTTTGGCCTGCTTGGGTGGTCGATCAGGGTTTTGGTTGGCAGGTGCTGCATTATTGTTGTCTGGGGGATTTGGAGGTTGTCCACCTTGGTCTGGAGGACAGTTGTTCCCACAGTTACGGCCCTTGCCACGATTTTGCTAGCCCTGTTGGCGCTGGTTGTTCTAGTTTTACTGCTGATTTTGTTGGGTGTATACTTGCCCTTGGGCAGCAGGTGGGTTCTAGGGTTGTGCAGGTGCAGGAGTAGGCTGCAGTGGATAATATGTAGGTGGAGGCTACGTAGGTGCTGACCCTTGTGGGGGTTGCTGATATGCCTGCGGAGCGGGTTGTGGGTTTGCCGGAGGGGCTTCCTGTGGCGGTTAATAAGCAGGTTGGGCTTGAGAGGTCATAGGAGCTGGTGCAGTCTGTGGATGATAATATGGCTGAGGTGCGACTGAGGGGGCATAAGCGAGGGACACATGGCCAAAGCACTGAGGGGGACAATAGGGTCCATGAGAATGGTGGTGATGTGTCATGGGAGCATACGAATTTGTAGCTCCGGACTGTGATGTAGCTTGCGAAAGGTCGGGGCCATGGCTAGGGCGTGCTATGGAAAAGGGTTGGGGATGCGAGGCAATACAGCCAATGATGTCGTCTGCGGCATGGGATGCCCCCGGTGCATCGTGCTGGGAGGACTCACCACGAGGGGCATAAGGTATAATGGTATAGAGGTAACCTGACTGGGTGTATATGAGGTCAAATTGCTGGGCTTTGAGGATGGCCTCTTCTTCAGACCGGGGTCATTCGGATGCCACATCCTTGGCAATGACAGGAAGGAGGGATTTTAGGAACCAATCTAGGAAGATACGGTTGTCTAACTTGATCTTGCAGAGGCTGCGGTGTCGACGCCACTCATGAATGTGGTCAGTGATGTGGGTAGCCGTGTTCTATCTGCAAGATAGTAAGATCTCAACTCCCACGTCATAGCGGAAAGGTAACTGAAAGAACTGCAGGAAGGTCAAGGCAAGGGAGGTAAAGGTGGCATGGGTCCCATGGGGTTGCTCGATGTACCACTTAGCTGCAGAGCGAGTGAAGGTGCGCTGTAACAGACAGAGGCGGACAGAGTCGTCCACTATGGAGTTGGAGGAACACCATAGATGGAAGGACATAATGTGGTTTTGGGGGTCCTTACCGGCCTTGCCCTCAAACTTAGGGATGTCAGAGGGAAGCTTGGTGGGCATGTGAGGCCACGCAGGGTCATGTCTAATGGGATCGTTAGTCAGTCTGGCTAGGTCAGGTAGGTTAAGGCTAGCCATGAACGGAAAACTAGTAGAAGGATGTGACATACTAGCGGTTGTGACCAAGTTGGGGCCAATGCCCCCAAGTGGAGGGGCAGGGTTTGGGATGTTGCCCCCAAGGGGGGAAACGAAGGTGGTATAGGATGGTCCTACACCACCCAGGGTAGCGTGAGTCACTGGTGGAGTGGTGATAGGTATGCCAGCTACTGGAATGGGTATGGTGACTGGAATGGTGGATGTGGCTCCCATCGAGGGCATACCCAAAGTAGGTGTGGTAACTGGTGTAGTGGTGGATGTGCCACCAATGGTCCCTACAACGAAATGAGTGGATGTCATGCCAGCCATGGGGCTAGTAGGGGAAATGTAAATGGGGTTCTCAGACTCTGCCTTAGAATCAGAGGTGAATTAAGGGGTGTCAATATCTGGTGACGGAGTCCTGTGCCACTGACAAGTGGAGTCAAGTGACAAGGCTCGAGATCTATGATAAGTGGTATCAAGGGATGAATATCAATGTCTATGACGAGTGGTTTCAAGTGAACCGTGCTGTGGGGGCTCGCCCCTGAGGCACCGAGAATGTCTCAGGGACTCAATGGTGACAGATGGTGTCAAAAATATGGGGGTTGTGTTGAGTGAAAAACAGCTCAAAAACCCTAATGCAACTGAGTGTGCAGAAGGAGAGCTCAAAAAATATGGCACTCAGGCCAACAACCAACTCAAAACACCTACTATAACAGTTGTGCTACAATAAGTGGAGTATCAACAGAAATGGTCAAAATACCAACAAGTAGCAGGTTTCCTATAAAATAAAAAGAGTGGACTCACTAGACCAAAAGGAGGTAAGGGAGCATGCAAACACCTAACTAAATAGTATTCTGACTCAACTAGACATATCCTCTGCAAGGTGATGAAATCCAAGTCAGACAATATGGATAGGAGAGCCAAGTGGCTAAAGATATCCCCCTACCGGGAGGGACACCGGGTAGTCAATCCTAGAAGAAAGGAAACTAAGATGCCACGTTCATGACACATCCAGAAAAGGTGAATGTTTCGTTTGGTCCTTTTACCGCAGTACCCCCATAAAGGGATACCCCGATAACTATGAAAGGTAGCCCTTCAGTTATTGAATGGATTGCGGTATTCCACTCAGGCCTCCAAAACCAGTCTGGCGACTTCAACCCTCCTAGGGGAGAGGCCCTTTGATAAACTGGTTGTGACCGTGCCAAAAAATACTAGGGGATTTTAGTTCCCTAATGGACAACAGCTATGTCTCAAGTGTAAGCAACTGATGGGTGTTATTTGGATTCCTATCCCCCCGATCCTACTTAACTACAAAAATTCTTATGTGTTCCCCAAGTGGGGTTAGAATGTTGGTTGTGTTAAGTACTTTTTAAGGCTCACTTGAATTAGGTGACAGAGTGTGTGCTTGTGAGATGATGATGAACCTAAGTAAAAAGTGCCACCAGGGTGGGCAACTTTCTAACTAGCAATAACAAGACAGAAGTTAACCTTTGAAATGCACAATTTTCCTTTTTTCAATTTAAAATGTTGAAAATGTAAAAATGATTTTGTAAATGAAACATAAATAAAATTGCAGAAAAAGGTTGTAAGGAAGGGTGGCTGCAGGTAGGACAGATGGTTGTGCTAGTGCAGAAAATAGTGCAGCAAAGTGCTGGGTTCAAAACAGAGAAAAGTGCAGAAAGCAGACAGCGGGTTTTTGGCAAATCTGAGCGGTCGGACCGCGGAAAACAGCTCAACAGTCGCAGTCGGGTTGCGGGTTTTAGGCTGAAAAACGCAGTTGGGACGCAGGAAAAACGCCGAAAGTCGCAGGCGGGTTGCGGGAAAATGGCCAAAATCCACAGGCGGGACGCAGGAAAAATGCCGAAAGGCGGCGGCGGGTTGCGAGAAAATGGCCGAAAGCCGCAGGCGGGACGCAGGAAAAAAGCCGAAAGGCACCGACGGGTCGCGGGAAAATGGCCGAAAGCCGTAGGCGGGACGCAGAAAAAGGGTTAATAGCCGCAGTTGGACTGTCCCAAATAGGCTAATAGCCACAGTTGGATCGCAGGTAACAGACTGAAAACGGTCGGAAGATCGTCGGAAACAGTCTGAGAGATACGGTTGGAGTGCAGGTAAGTGCCTGAAAGATGCGGTCGGAACGCAACTGCGGGGGGTAAAAGATGCGGTTTATGGCGGCCGAAAGGGACAGCCTAACAGAAAAAGACAGGACAATATTTAAAAACTATAACCAGAAATTCAAACCAAGGGGAGTCGCCAAAACTGTAGCTAGGGTTTTCACCCTAGCTTGTGCAAATGAGCACCTACTAAGGAGAAGGGACTCCTTAGTAGCAGTTCAATAAACAGTAATTAAAAGACAAGGTATTAAAATACAAATTATTCTAAGCAAGTACATGAAACATAAAAGACAAGATATAATATAAATGGTTTTTTTTGTAATAAAGCTTTACCTCCAATGTGAAGGTTGGTGAAGTTCTTGCAATTGTCCAAGAGTGTTGCTCCAAACTCCAGCTTTGCTTCTTCTCTTTCTTCAAATGGTTGGGAATGGGCCAAAAGGGGCTCTCAATGGTGAAAGTAGCTCAAGGGTGAGCTAGGGTTTCAAGAGAGATTTTGGCAAAGTAAGGGTATACTTGATTGTGGATATGAAATGAGGGGTCTCCATCACCTATTTATAGGTTTTTTGGTGGTGGAGTGCTGGCCCATGGTTTTGGGAACCAGATGGTTTAGGTCAGTTGTATAGGGTTTTTTCCTCCTTTTTCTTCTTTTTCCTCGTTATTTTATATTTTTTATTCCCTTTTTAGAGGGTTTTTGCTATTTTGGAGGAATTTTGGATATTTTTGGAGGGAAAATGGGTTTTTTTAGCCTTTTTGAGGCTTTTTTGATGGTTTTGTGGCCTTTTGGAGGCATTTTTGGCCTTTTGGAGGCTTTTTAATGGGATTTTAGGGTTCTGAAGGTAAATATGGTAGGAAATATGGACAAATGAGTCATGTAATGGGGTAGATGAGGCAGTGAGCACTTTTTGAGTGTTAACATGATGCTTTATGTGCTTTCCATTGTTTGATTGCTTAATATGAATGCTTGATGTTATAGTTATCCAATATTTGTTGCTTTTATCTGTATTCGCCGCGGAAGAGATGGGAATAAGATGTTAAGTAGTGCATATATGGATGAATGTTAATGCTCCGCATCTATAAGCCTTTGAATGTCTGGATCTGCTAAATAATAACAGAGTTAATCGTTAGAAGTGGAAGTGTTGCACCAGGGTGTGCAACATTCTATAATTCCTTCCATTACATATGTTTGAAATTGGTCTAAGTGTGAATGAATGATTAAGACTGTTAAGTAAGATTGGTTAGTTTGATCAAGTCTTGAAGTGAATGTGCACTCTGGTTGACGCGTTGATCCTTGATAAGATCTGCGAGATAAGCTGCTGATAGTTTATCACTATATCACCAATCCTAAGACTCCATAAACATAGATATGCAAGAAGCATATATCTACCCCTTTGTGTTGTTTCATCACGGTAGCTTGGAAGTACTGCATAGCCCAATTAACGCCAAGTATAGGACTTTGCACAGTCCCTTGTTCGTAGCGTAGAGGTTCTCTACCGCGATATGCATCAGTCAGTTAAGCACTCGCATCACTAGGTTTTGGAAACCTGATTCCACAACCACCCCCGCAACTTCGCCTTGGGTGAGACCTTAGGCTGCTTGTAGCCTGTTGCCGAAAGGGCCGGTGAATAGGGGTTTTGTTGGTCTCTTGCACCGCGAAGTACTTGGGTCTACATTGGAAAACCTCTATATCAGTATTTACGACCAACAACAAATTAAAATAATGATTTCAACTTGCAAATATGAAAACAATTTAAATGTAAATGTTTTAACAACTTTTCAAAAATATATGTGAAATTTTTTAAAATGTTAAGGTAAAGCAAATAACATAAGAAGTGAGTGAATCTCTAATGCTGCAAGAAAGAAAACAATAGGCTATCCAAAAATTGCAGGGGAGATGGCTAGAAAATATGGGCCAAAATGAGCAAAACTCAGAAAAAAAGAATCAGATGGTACAGGCGAAATCGTGGCTTTGTGAGGAAAAAGTATCGATCTGGATCACGGCTTTCAGGCTAAAATCAGTGATCTGCATCGTGGCAATCGGGGAAAAAGGCGCGATATGAATCACGGCTATAGGGGGTGAAAGGCACGATGTGAATCGTGGCTATAGGGATGAAACATATGATGTGGATCACGGAAAATAGGCAGAAACCCACGATGTGAATCGCAGCTAACAGACAAAAACCCGCGATGTGAATCGCAGTTGTGGGTGCTAAAACAACGATTTTACGGATGGAAAAAGTCGTCGAAAACGAACCCAAAATTTAAATTTTGGGATGTTTGGGTTGCAGAAAAGGCAAATGGCTAGGGTAGAAAGCAACGGGCTTAGTAGTAGGCCATATATACAACAATAAAAGTAAATAACAACTAAAAAATGAAGAAATATAGATCTAAATCAAAGATTCAAAGATTCGAAACGAAGTGGAGTCGCCAAAAACTGTTGCTTGGGTTTTCACCCAAGCATGTGCTAATGTGCACCTACTACCTTGTAGTAGCAATTTAGATTAAATAGTAAAAGTAAATAGTAAATCTTGATCTAAATATGCAAGTAAATAACTCTATATTAAAAACATTAAAGAAAATAGATCTGTGAGAGATAGAAATAAAAACTTGAATATTTTCTATTACCTCAAAGGGTGAGGATGGTTGATCTTGAGCAGCTACAATGGTGAAGTGCTCCAAATCTCTAATGATCTCTTCTTCTCCAAGATTCTAATGGGGATATTCAAACTCAAAAAGGTGGAAAGGGCTCTCAAGAAAGAATTTGGCAACATAAGGATAGGATGAATGTGGATGAATAGTGAGGATCCCCTATCACCTTTTTATAGTTTTTTGGTGATGGGGAATACCATTGTGGTTTAAGGAAACCAATGGTATTGATAAAAATGGTTTAGGTTTCTTTTTCCTCTTTTTCCCTCTTTTTCCTTTTTTGAATATATTTTATATTTTTATTCTCTTTCAATTGATTTTTGGGAATTTTGGACCCTTTTTTAGGGTTTTTTGTATTTTTTGAGGAAAATTACATATTTTGAGGGGAAAAAGATGGATTTTGGTCTTTTTGGTGATCTTTTGAAGGTTTAGAGGCTCAAATGGTGGAAAAAGTGGACAAATGGGTCATGGGAATAGGGAAATGAGCTAGTGAGCACTGTTTGGGTGTTAATAATGCTATTGTTGAAGCATTGAAGAAGTGGAGGCATTATTTTTTTTCCAAGGAATTTGTGTTGTACATAGATCACCAAGAACTGAGGTATTTGAATACTCAGTCGAGGTTGAACCAGCGGCACATGAAGTGGGTCAAATTCCTGCAGTGGTATACTTTCATGTTGAGACATAAGTCGGGTAAGTCGAACAAGTTTCCTGATGCACTGAGTCGAAGAGTTGCATTGCTCAACATGACGACAGTTCAGGCAATGAGAATAGATTCAGTGAAGACAGAGTATGAGGTTGATGAGGATTTGCAAAAGCATGGAAGGCGATTCGCGAACCATGGAGTGTCGACAACACACCATACTTGTATTATTTTATCCAAGAGGGATACCTATTCGAGGGACAACAAGTTTGTATTCCTAGAAGATCCATAAGAGAGAACCTAATCCCAGAACTACACAGTGGCAGATTAATAGTTCATTTTGGCATCAACAAGACCAAGGCATTGGTCGAAGAAAAGTATTATTGACCAAGAATGACGACAGATGTCGGAAAGTGGCTACGACAGTGTCGAGTTTTCTAGTTGGAAAAAGGAAGAAGTTAGAATACGAGGTTGTATGCACCATTACCAGTGTCGAATACCTCGTGGGAGCACCTAAGTATGGATTATGTGCTAGGATTTCTGAAGACGTAGCAAGGTAACGACTCAATATCTGTTGTAGTCGACATATTTTCAAGGATGGCACAATTTATTCCATGTCGAAAGACAAGTGATGCCACAAGCATTGTTGTACTATTATTCAAGGATATAGTCAGATTGCATGGGTTTCCATAGAGTATAACGTTTGATAGAGATACCAAGTTTATGGGACGTTTCTAGAGAACCCTGCGAAAGAAATTAGACATGAGGTTGCAGTTTAGCTCGACATTTCATCTGCAGATAGATGGACAGACAAAGGCGGTAAACAAAATTTTGGGGAAGCTTCTGAGATGCTTGATGGCCAACATACCCAAGTAGTGGGAGAACATGTTGGCGCAGGAAAAATTCACATACAAAAAATCTATGAATCAGTCGAAAAGTATGAGCCCATTCCATATTTTTCAAGGACAAAGCCCACATGTAGTGGTGGATTTGGTCGAGATACTAACAGAAATCAGGAAAAACGCTGGTGCAGAAACATTCACGAAGCATATGAAGGAAGTGCATGAAGATGTGAACAAGCGTATTGAAAAGAGTAATGCAGCATACAAGCTAAGAGCCAACAGGAATAAGAGGCTACAATCATTTAGTGAAGGAGACTTAGTCTATGCACACTTGCGGAAGGAGATATTTCTGATAGGAATGTATAGCAAGCTAAAGCTGAAGAAGATTGGACCATGCAAGATTCTGAAGAATATTTCAGAGAATGCTTATGTGTTGGAACCACTGAAATACTTCAGCATATCACCCACATTCAATGTCTCATATCTATACAAGTTTGAAGAAGGTTCAACAAGCAAAAACGTAGAAGTGTCGAACATCGACTGGACAATGCATATTCTAGGTCAACACGACAAGGAAGAAATCGCCGAAGTGTTGGAGGAATGTTGGGAACGGCCCAAGTTAAGTCATTTTTGGACAAGTCAGTTTTAGAGCTGCGAAGTTACAACGTCGGTAAAGTAAAAGTTTCAGCATTGCGAAGATCCAACATGACAAAATTTTGGAAGCAAAACCATATAAGTTCTGGTAAGATCAATCGGTGATCTATTTTGGGGAAGATGAACTGAGATTCCCAAGAAGTGGGTAAGGAGTGGCAAAGAAGGAAAGCGATCAATCGCACGAGCATAGGAAACACTAAGTGAACTAGGTGCACGAAACCATTAGAGAAGGAATAACAGGATGAAAGCGACCCATCGACATGTGCTTAGCAGAGGGGTTGAAAGTGACATGACCACACGTATTTAGAATATGCCAAAATCTAGAGACAGCGCAGAAGGATGGCCACGATGATGAAGTTGCTATCATAGTCTAACAGATTTGGTTAGCAGGGTAACCGCACCATTTTGGGTACCTTAGGGTTTTCTTTATCCCACCATGAATGTAAAGTCATGACCTATGGGAATGATCTATAAAAAGGACATTTTTGTAAGCGAAGAGTTAATCTTTAATAGTCTTGGATCATTATTAAGATATTTTTTTAGCTTGAGAATCTGAGCATTGTAAGAGCCGAAGAGAGGAGCATGTTCTGTAGCTGAGTGTGCAAAGACCTATTCTAGAGAGAAGACTCTGCAGTTGTGTGCGCAGACTGGAACTATTTATCGCTTCCCATTTATTGTAAACAACAGTTTGTGTGGACGTAGCTCCCATCCTGAGGGTGAACCACGTTAAATCCTATGTTGTGTGATGAGATTTATGTGAATACGTTCTTTTCTTATGATGTTGTATTTGCTTATGCACATTTATTCTTTCATGTTCAAGTTATTGTCTATATTTCTGGAATATTAATGACAAGATTAAAGTCTAAGTAATATTTCTCTAAGTCAGATATACAAGTGGTAAATACCGGTGAATGTATGCATATTTCATTTTAGAAGACATTATATGCAAAATAATCTAAGTAATGTGTATGGATAAAGGCACAAGTTACATAGTTGCATAGATCTGACGAATGCTGAAACTGTCTAAGTGTCCAGCCATGAAGTCCTAGGTAGTGCAACTACCTTGCATACTTGGTATTTCCGCAACGAGAGACTTGTAGCGTGCTTCTCGCTAGTCAGAGAGCCAGAAGAGAAGAATATTCGCGTCGCAAGCTAGTTTGAACCGCACATCACCCGGTTGTGGAAACTTGATTCCGCAACCTCCCCATAGCTTTTCCTAGGGTGAGACCTCAGTCTGCTCGCAGACTATTGCCGAAAAAGCTGGTGAAAATGGGTTTTTTTGGTTCCCTGAACCATGCAGAACCTGGGTCATTCTTGAAAAGCTAAAGAACGGGAATATGAGCCAACAGATGGTTCTGTTGCCGGGACAAAACTAGTGATGTGCTCCGAAAAGTGGAATCTTGAGCGAATAAAGAATCAGAATTGGATTGTCAAGACATAGATAGACTTCATGAAGCAAGAAAAAATAAGTCCGTGCTTGTCACCGGAAGAGTGGTTACAGAGATACCTCTTCTCTGGTATCCACGAAATTTTCTTCGCATTCTTTGGAAATGAGTTACACGAGTGGTTATCAAGACTCGTAGAGCGGAATAACTATTTCCAAGGGGGAGAACCTACCGAGTGGACACCAGATCTCATTCAAAGACTTAAAGCAGTAGATAGTCCAATTTCACAAGCACTCAAATTTTGGGTTGAGAGTGTCTTAAAATGCTATGTTACAGAGTTCATTGTGGACACCTTGAAGTCCTACAGCGTAGTAGAGGCATATTTCTTCAAAGGATTCAGAGGTAAGTACCTGAACAATCTGAGTCTATATATCAAAATGATTTTAGCAGAAAAAAGGTGTTTTAAGAATGCAATAAGATACCTAGAATTTTTTAGTCTATAATGTTCAGTAATAGAAACAATGATACTGAAGAAAAATATATACACAGAGCGACCGACGCAGGTCACTAGTGTGGGAATTGCGATGATGGCGCAGTACACCAGTGGATGGGTTGCGATGACAGGCCAAAAGACAGAGAACAGAGGTCAAATCAACGCTCTGGTTGCACTGCCCAGGTGCGACGGGCGAGATCCAAGTTCAAGAATCAATAGATCTCCAAGAAATGAGCAATATAATGGTTTAAAAAGAGTGATTACAGACTCATAGGAGAACTATATACTCTTCGAAGTGAAGATCTTATGATGAAAAAGACTTAGGAGGAAAAATAAGATGGCTTGCAAAAGAAATCAACTGAAAATGATTTTCAAATGAAAACTAAACAATGTATCTTCCCCAGTATGGTCGCTAGATTTGTTTGACGGACAATCCACCAAGAGCGGACTCGAGGCCTGATCTCCCCAGATCAAAGTGAGTCTAGAACAAATAGATATAGAATATAAATAACTCTCCTAGATATAATTAGAGATCAAGGAATTAGATGTGTTATCTCCCAAATTGACCACCGTCATTTTGGATGACAGAATGGCTATATTACAACGACCAGTAAAGCTAAAGGACTAAAAGCAGCAGAATCGTCAAGGAATTGGCAAAAATAATTATTGCACAGAGCAGTGAATGGAAATTGGAGGAATATTTTTGCTGAAATCGCGTGATCTTGCGGGGCAATTTTGACGGCCTTCCCGAACTCCAAATTCAGATCTGGAAGCACCAATGGATAGCTTATGATCTGTAGATCAAAATCGACTATTCGAACATGCAAAACGGACATCGGACGGTTGAGAAAATCGATTTTTTCCAAAGGCAATTTTTTCAGGAATCCTACAGGTTTCGGCAGCTTAGGCGAGCCCCACAGAGCTCATTAGCTGCCAAAAGGTCTGACTTCCGGCGGCTAAGGCACGAAATCAGCAAAAAGCAGCGTTTTGGGTTTTAATTTTTGAAACAGTTACAGCTTTCGGCAGCTTAGGCGAGCCCCACAGAGCTCATTAGCTGCCGAAAGGTCTGACTTCCGACAGCTAAGGCACGAAATCAGCAGAATTGTTAGCTGCCGAAAGCCTGTTTTTGACAGTTTTTTCTATTTTTGCCCAAATTTGACTTTTTCTCAACCAAATCTCTCGAAGTTGGTTTCTAATGATGTATAATAATTAAATACATCAGGTTTAAGAGTTTATCTTGATGTATTTGATGGTTAAGAAGGTTGAAAAGTGAAAATGGTGAACTAGTTAATGAGCAGAAATATTGTATTTTTTGCCAAAGGAGGCAAATTCGAATTTCTCATGATGATTCATCAGCCTTGGAAGGCTTTCTACACCTGTCAAAGAGATTGGAGGATATCAGGGCTTTCAAGATAGAGTTTGACTCATTGGATATGATCTTTTCCTATTTTGATTTGATTTTCCATTATTAGCATTCCAGATCCATTTTTATAGGATCTCATCCTACACTTGTTGGTTTGACTATTTTTGGGCAAATCTGATCCATTTTTCATGGATCTAGATTTGATCTTGTAAGGCTATAAAGCCAAAGTCATTTGGAGAACAAAAGGGTTCGAGCTTGGAGAGACTTAGCCATATGCTTTGGATGCTTATTATAATAAAAAATCACAGTTTTCTCTTGTTGTTGTTATCAGATATTTTCATCCATCATTATTCTGCACTCTATTCAAATTAGCTTAGCCTGTGCTCATGATTTGAATTGAGGAACTTCCTACTGCTGTGTGTGACCTGATGTTATGCATATATTTGGTTGCATAAACCCTACATGTTAATATACTTGGTTGTCTTAGCAATATTCTACATATCATTCCTGTTATTTATCATCTGATTTACAGTTTCTAAGAGCACTGGTTCATTTGACTATTTGATAAGCAACCTTTCCATCGAGCTATTGTGGTATCCCATCGATCCATTTACTGAGAAGGGTATTGAATTCTTAAGTTACCAAGCATACTTAGCCATAACCACTAAGTAGTTTCTTGGAGAGATAACAAGATGCTTTACCTTTCAGATCGCTAATCCTTTCTCCCTGAATGTTGCTCCAAGCTTGATGGTCTTCAGATCTCAGTTGCAAAACCTGTCAAGACAACACAATAAAACAAGCAGTAAAATGCATCTACACAATAATAGATCTAAGTAAGCAAACTACACAAAATATCATCAACACAATGAGATTTAGTGGAAAGCACTTATATTACTATATTAAAAGGGAAATACATAGGATGAAGAGATTACAACCAATGACTTAATCTAACAATCCTCTTCTGATCAAGCCAATGCCAAATCCTCCAAAGGGATGGTGGATCTCTCAAAGAATGAGTAGAGATCTCTCCTAAGCTAATTTCACTAGCATATAGATACTATAGACTTCCTCCCTTTGGAATGGGAGTGAGCTTCACCTATATAGGACTAAGTAGATAGGGTAGGTTGAGATATGGTAGGATAGAGCTAGGGGATCCTTCCAAGAGGACAGGAACCAAATGCTAGCTTCCCCAAAGGCTAGGGATAGGGATACACATCACCTTGCTTTGAGAATGGGCTCGAAGAAGCTATTTTAGTCAATTAATTGACATCGTTGTAGTCTGTAATAAGACAACTTGTGACGTCGCAGGTTGCATTAGGACACCCTGCGGCGAACTCTCAAAACCTAATATTTGTTTGATGGACAATCTATCAAGAGAGGACTTGAGGCATGATCTCCCTAGCTCAACGTGAGTCTAGAACAAATAGAGACAGAATATAAATAACTCTCCTAGATCTAGTTAGAGATCAAGGAACTAGATGCTTTATCTTTCAGATCATTGATCCTTTCTCCTTGAATGTTGCTCCAAGCTTGATGGTCTTCAGATATCGGTTGCAAAACTTGTCAAGACAACACAGAAGACAAGCAGTAAAATGCACCTACACAATAATAGATCGTAGTAAGTAGTTAAGTAAGCAAACTACACAAAATATCATCAACACAATGAGATTTGGTGGAAATCACTTATATTACTGTATTAAAAGGGAAATACATAGGATGAAAAGATTACAACCAATGACTTAACGTAGCAATCCTTCTCCGATCAAGCCAATGCCAAAGCCTCCAAAGAGATTATGGATCTCTCAATGGGTGAGTAAAGATCTCTCCTAAGCTAATTTCACCAGCATATAGATACTATAGACTTGCTCCCTTTGGAATGGGAGTGAGCTTTACTTATATAGAACTAAGTAGATAGGGTTGGTTGAGGTATGGTAGGAGAGAGATAGGGGATCCTCCCAAGAGGCTAGGAACCGAATTCCAGATTTCCCAAAGGAGAGGGATAGGGAGACACATCACCTTGATTCGAGAATGGAATCGAAGAAGCTATTTTAGTCAATTAAATGACATCGTCGTAGTCTGTAAGACGACAACCTGCGATGTCGCAGGTTGCATTAGGACAACCTACGACAACCTCATCAAAACCTATTATAAAAGGATTATCATCTCTTTCAAGTTAATGACTTAGTCAAGGAAACTTTAGGGATGTTTACACTGAGTCTCATGATGGTAATATTTAGGCGTAACATGGACATACATCAGAATTCCACCAACAATGTTTCGTAGCTGGAAAATTCTCAGCCTCACTTTGAGGACATTGGAGTTGGTCTTTTGAAGGATTCCTCCATCATAGGGGTATTTTCGAAAGTTCCACCCCTGGTCTTTTCGATTAACACGATTTTGGCAAGCACTTTTTTACCCTCTGAATCTATTGACTCGTGGTTGATATTGAGTCCATCCGAGTTCAAAAACCCTAGCACCAAAATTCCTTTGAACCAAAATTTAGCAACCTATTAGGCGATTTAGTCGGCTCCCGACTAGATCGACACAGTTGAGGACAATTAGGTGGCAGGTTCATTGTCTCGTATCTCTTCATCCTTACCTTACAGCAACTCCCTTACACATATTTTTCCTACAAACGAATCTATTATGGAGATCATGATTTTGGATGAACCCCCTTGGGAAGATCACCATCATTGGTCATCTTTTCCCACGATTCGAGCGATAGACCCCAATTATGAATCCATTGTTTCA
This sequence comes from Larix kaempferi, assembly GCA_027924585.1. Taxonomy (NCBI): domain Eukaryota; kingdom Viridiplantae; phylum Streptophyta; class Pinopsida; order Pinales; family Pinaceae; genus Larix; species Larix kaempferi. The sequence goes on along the minus strand of BSBM01000983.1, from coordinate 584,536 downwards.
CTAGATAACATCAACACTAAGACTCTCGTATGTACATAAGATGTATTATCTTAAGGGAACTTAGTGAATATCATGGAGACCATCCCCATTGACATATCCGTGAAACCTAGTGTCGTGGAACATATCCATATCGACAAAACATGCACTCCTACGGAGATTGAATTTTATACTGCCCTATTTAAAGAGTTTCGCGACGTTTTTTCTTGGAAATATGAAGAAATGCCAGGGATAGACCCATCCATTGTGGTACATGAAATTCAAGTCTATCCTAGTGCTCGACCAGTCTGGAAGAAACTTCGGCTAGTGCATCCCCGAAAAATGGTTTCCATAAAAGTGGAAGTTGAAAAACTTCTTCTTGTTGGGCTCATTTATCCCATCCCATTGAAAGATTGGGTGTCCAACATCATCCCCGTTGCAAAGAAATAGGGCACGATCAGGGTCTGTGTCGATTACAAACATCTAAAAAAAGGCTTATCCAAAGGACAATTATCCAACTCCTTTTATCGACCAGATTATCGATAACTGTTCTAGGAGTGTCATCTTCTCCTTTATGGATGGCTTCTCTAGATACAATCAGATAGAGATACTCCCTTTTGACTAGCATAAAATCGCCTTTATTTTCCCATGGGGGACCTTCACATACCACAAGTTACCCTTTGGTCTCATGAACATCGGGGACACCTTTCAATGAGCAATGTCATATGCGTTTCATGATATCAAACATGTTGTAGAGCCGTATCTGGATGACTTACCTGCTCATTCCGGTACATGAGAGGATCACCTAGATCATCTGAGTGTTATTTTCTCACGATGTCACCACTATAACATATTTTTGAATCCACACAAATGCGTGTTCTTTGTAGAAGCCAACAGATTTTTGGGATTCATCATTTCCAAAGATGGCATATGCCTTGAACCCGCGAAGGTAGAAGCTATTTTAGCCTTTCCTTCACCCACTAACATTCCAAAACTCCAAAGTTTGCAAGGGCATGCAAACTTTTTACGCCGCTTTTTATGCAATTTCGCCAAGATTACGAAGGGCTAGATGAGGCTTCTAAAGAAATATGTTCCATTCTTTTGGGACGATGAAGCCCAAAGATCATTTGACAATTTAAAGAAATCCCTGACTAACAATCTCATTATTTAACCCCCCAACTATACCTGGGACTTTATTCTATATCTCATCACTTCCCTCGCCACTATTGGCATGGTGCTGGTGCAAGAAGATGACAACAGTAATGAACATGTGATTTATTACCTCAATAAGAGTCTTTTAGACTTCGAAACCCGCTATTCACATGTGGAGAAACTGGCTCTGGATATAGTATTTGCTATCCAGAGATTCCGTCATTACATATTGCTCAGGAAAAATACCGTGATTGCGAACTTCAATCCCATGTATTATATCCTAACACGTCAAGTGCTAGGGGGAAAATACTCTAACTGGATTGTCGTTCTCCAAGAGTTTGACTTGGAATTTTCCAAGGCAAAGGCTAAGAAATCCTTAGTTTTTACCAATCTCATGTGTGCATTGCCCATGCCACTGACCAAGATGAGCCCATTGATTCTCTTCCTAATGAATCATAGCTTCTCATTGGCACATCTGATCCGTGGTATGGAGATATCATCTTATATCTCCAAACCCAATGTTTTCGGCCAGACCTCAACCGAGATGAACGTCGCCGTATCCGACATCATGCCAAATATTACCTAATAGTTAGCGATACCCTTTATCACCGTGGTTTTGACTCCATACTCCAACATTGTCTAACCCTAGACGAGGCCGAACACGTTCTTAATGAATGCAACTCTGGAGCATGTGGTGGTCATCTTTTTGGGATGGCTACAACCCAAAAAATATTATGCGCTTGATACTTCTGAACCTCGATCTTCAAGGATTGTATCGAGACGGTCAAGAAATGTCCTCCATGTCAATTCTTCCATAGTAATAAGTGCTCACACCCTGTTCCACTCCATCCTATTATTGCCGTCAACCCCTTTGCGAAATGGGGTATTGATTTTATGCATTGTAAGCCTACTTCAGCCGGGGGGCATGGCTATGTCATAGTAGCCATGGATTATTTCATGAAATGGGCTGAAGCAATTCCTACATATGCAAAAGATGGAAAAACAACCGCACTCTTCATATTCAACCATATTATTGCTAGGTTCAGAGTTCCACGGGCTATCGTAACCGATCATGGTTCCCATTTTAGGAACCATATGATTGATGAACTAAGTGCCAAGTTAGGTTTTCGTCACAAAAACTAAACCCGTATTACCCACAAGTGAATGGTCAAGTAGAGGCCATAAACAAGGTCTTGAAGCACATGATCCAATGCACTATAGGTACTCAGAAGTCAAATTGTCACTTAGCTCTTTTTTCTTCTCTTTGGGCCTATTGAACCTTAGTTAAAAATGCAACTGGTTTTACACCATTTCAATTGGTGTATGGCCTAGAAGCTATCTTACCAATTGAATGTGAAACTCCATCACTAAAGCTAGTCATTGAAGTACTTGTTATGGAGAAAAACTTCTTATGGCTTGGGGCAGACAACAACAGACAGATGACTACCAGAAATAAACTCAATTCCGAATGCAAATCTATATAAATGAAAATGCTAAGATATGGAGAATAATACCAACCTTCAACCAGATGTTCGAAGTAGATCCCTGTTAGGCTTTCAATCTCTACACTTGACCCTGCAAATTAGTCTCAACAACAAATACAAGCAAGTGCATATAATATGTGAAAGAAATTACCATAATCAATAGTGTGGTCCATGATATAATAAGCAAATATAACCCAATGTAATTTAAACAACATTTACAAGATCAATTGGATGAGAAAATGAGTATTTCCATTAATAATAACAAGAAGTACATGATACAACCTCTTGTCGGCAACCAATCTGAACCAAGAACTAGGTCCCTCCACTTGTGCCTCCAGCAATTCAATCCCCCATGCAATGACAAACTCAAACTATGAAGGAGTTTGGTAGGTGAACATAAGAAGTTCACAACAACAAGGATTAATGGATGTAGACACAAGTCACGACAAAAATCCAATAGATTTATGGTGCTTTCTCTTTATTCTCCTTCCATGTACCATAAGAGCTCAATATATAACCTCCCAAAAGGTATGTGAAAGGTCGAATCGAATCATTTTGGGAGTACATGGAGGGAAAAAGGTCACCCTAAGATCGCTTTTTGGAGTTAAAAGTAAATTTTTGATAATAGAAGATGTAGTTTGCAAGTAGGGAGTTAGATATACAACATATCAATCTATCTCAATAAGAAATGGTGAGTTTCTATGTCAGCAAATCAAGAGATTATCACAAGTTTCTAAATATCCATATTCATTCATCAAAACTCATTAAGATCTAAAGCCATTTAAGAATTAAATCCATACATAAGAAAAATTCAAACTCTTAGATGGTAGAAACTTGAATCCATTCATATTAGAACAAGGAAGAAATACATCCTTAACAATGATCTAGGTGAGAATCCTTCCTATTGTTGCTACAACACCCTCCCCAATATTCAAAAAAATTTGGGGCCCCTCCTTTACTTTTGAAGAGAAAGTTTTCTTAGGAGCCTAAAGTCCATCAGAACCTTTTCCTTACTTAGTTCATCTTGAGAAAAACTTTTCTTGATTCTTTTCAGTCCAATTTTTGTGTGTTTTGGCCCAAGAAAAACTCATGATTTTAAGCCACAACAGCGGAAGAACTCATCCAACTCTACCAAAACGATGAGAAAATTTGGCTAAGTTAAAGTATCGACGGAAGAACTCGCCAAGCCTTTCCATAACAGTGGAAGAACTCGGACAACTTTGCCGCAATGATGGAGGTTTTAAGTTAACATTTATGAAACAACAGAGGTTTTGGATAAGTTAAAGTATTGACGGAAGAAAGGATCAAGTCAAGTAACGACAAAAAAAAATCTCATATAAAGCTTCCGAAAAAAGTGAAACTTTTCGATTAAGTGAACCGTCGGCAGAACAAACTCGCAAATTTTTTCTGCAATGGCAGAAAAACTCACCTAAATCTTCCACTGCTGTGAAAATAAATAAATAAGTCGGGCTCCGGCGGAAAACTTTTTCCAACTTTTCCAAAAAAGCGGAAGAATTCGAGTAGCTTATCTGCGATGGCGGATGAGATGACACTTCTTTTCTAGTAGTTCATTTCGTTCAAGATATTGGAATTGGCCTGGAACACCGGAGTAACTTACGTAACTCTTCTGCAATGACAGATAAGCTTGGTTAAGCCCTCCGATTCGCAACATCACATCTTTCCCTAATGGATGAAATCGAATAACTGCCCCTTAACGACGGCCAAACCAAAATTTCTTTTCCGCAACTATCGGAGGAGTTAGCCAAGTTTTTCTCGTCTTGGCGGTCGCAGTTAATGCCAATTTGACCTTGTCCATATGCCCATTAACCCCATTTTATTTTCACATCTACCCTATTAATGGCTCGCATGCGTCAAAATCCTTTATATAGGAAAAAAAACCCCATTGAAAATTTTTATTGTTTCCATTGGTTAGCGAGCTCGTTCCCGTTGAAATTACAAGCACCTATGCCAGGCTTGTCGGTTCTGTAGTAGCATCAACATCCACATAACGATCATCTTCTAGCAGGTTAGTGCCCTTTCAGATCTCATAGCCTCAATTGCAGTGGTTATTCTTCATTGAAATGAATCATATGCTCTTGGTTCTATTCATTTTATCCTAGCCTTTGCCAAATTTTAAGTCTGAACTCAGCTAGAGATGACCCATGCCCATACCCAACTGAATGCACACAACATGATTTCTTATGAACATGGAAGCCTCTAGGACCTCGAGCACCCATTGTGTAAATGTTAGGAGAATCCACGGCATGACTCTGCCCGCCTTGGAAGCCATCGGCGTGGTAAAATTGAGACCGACCCTGTCTTCCCTTACATGAAAGACATTGGTATTTCTACCCTGCTATGCAGTTTTACGCCATTTTTGTACTTTGGAACATGTTATTACCATGTCAGTTCTCATGCCATAAAATGTAGTATACTCATAATTACTTTGTTTTTGCGGTTTGTTACTATGGGAATGCATTACTTTTATATATCATAGTTGAAATATAGCTCAAAACACTACTTGGCCATTTCCTGGAGGTTTTGTCTAAAAAACTTGCGAAATAATTGTTTTAATATGTTTTTGAAAGTATAAAAGCCATAGGTAGGTTTGGTTAGCTTCATTAGGTTCTGAAATGAATCAAATAAGTACCCATCAAAAGGGTTATTGAAGTATTCTTAAGACTTATTGTTAGGTGCAGAATGCTATTCTAATTTGCTACTATTGCGTTGTAATGCCTACTCATGTATGACTTCTATTGTACAGGTTTCTAAGCCAAAATGCCTAAAGGTGGCAAATGAATGTCCAAAGCGACCGAGCTAGGATCATCCCCCACAAGATTAGAAACTCTATATAAAGCCACCAAGTGAACTACAGGTGTTTCCCCATAAGTCAAATGGGGAGACATATATCGTATGATAAGGGACCATGACATCCCTGAGGCACTCCTCGAGGAAGAGTAGCTATACCGGAACATCAAAACCTCCTGCATATCCTAAGCAGCAGCACGTCCGAAAACTTTTTCCATGCTCAGAAGTAATTGGATGGATTCTGTAGTATGCGAATGCACAGAAAAGGGTTCTTTCGAACAGTCAGGGGGAAGCTTTTGCATCATTTCAGCCATCTTATATCGCAGTAGCTTACAAATTTCCCCGGGCTCATCAGCGTCTTAATGATGAATGGCTAGGACAAATCCAAATGGATAATCTAGAGATGGCTAGAAAGTTGCTGATGTCGGGCAAACCGATCAGAAAAAAGGATAGTGAGGAGTACGAGGTTCAGAATCTAAGGCCTCCTTTCAAAATGATCGCCCTCATGCTTTGTAGAATTTTTGGAAGGCCCGATGGTACTGTTTTTATGCTCCAATGGTTTCCCATCATCCACTATATAGCATTCAGGGGGGACAATTTTTAATTGGGAAGACATCATCTCAGACAACCTATCATCAGCCATAATTGTCGCTCAAGAAGGATTAGGGGCAAAGAAGGCAGAATTCTACATGCCATCCTACTTGATAGACTGTATTGTAGAAAAATGCCCCTTTCCAAAGCTTGGATGTAACTGGAGAGAGACCAACACCCCGGTATTCACTGCTTACAAACTATTTTGGTCCCATAACTACAAATGGCACTACCAACTCATTTGTGAGGAGTTTCTCATACCTTAATATGAGTTAATGTTCAATGAATAACCTAACTGTTTGTCCGAAAATGCCATGGAAGTCCTGGAGAATTATGGTGATTTCTATTTTTCATCGCAAGGGACTTTCATAAGAATGTATGGAAGCTCTAAACCCCCATATATCCTACCCAGATATGCTATGGACTACATAGTCCACAAGGAGGCAGTGAGACAAGTTTTAATTGATGGGATCTGTAGCTCCTTATACAAGGCAAAAAAGGCCACTTTCTCGCCTTTACCATTCTATATTGGGGCTTACAAGTTTTTACGAATTGCAACAGTAGAAGAGTTTATCGCAGAACTTAAGGATTTTCACTTCCGAGAGAGGATTTTTCAAAGGAACGATCGACGAGGCAAGGCTGCACAACATTGCAGGGAGATTCATGCTAACTTTGAATATGCTCACTATTATGATGAGGACGAAGAAGTATATAGAGGGGTTAGTAACATGACCGAACTACAGATTTGCCGACTAAGTAAATTCGGGGCCAGTTGTAGCTCTGGTGTTGTTAAGGAAACAAAACAACAGCAGGTAAAGGAAACAACAGAAGCTGCTCAAACTCTCTCTAAAGAAGAGAAAGGGCTCAAGGAAGAAGCCAAGAGAATCCAAAGAGAAGTTGTTGAGAGAGCAAACAAGGAAAAAGAGGATGAATTTCGAGAAAAGGAAACTCAAAGGATCCAAGCAGCAGAGGAAGAAGCTCGAAGAGTTCAAGAGGAAGAAAGAATCAGATTAGAAGGGATTTCCAAACAAGCAGAAGAGGAGGCTCAGAAGAAAGCAACAGAAGAAGAAGCCCAAAGGAAAGAAGAATAAGAAAAAAATTAAAGGAGGATGCTAAGCCAAAGATCCCAAATGTCTAAGACATGGATATGGACATCCCTATAAGAGACCTCCCGCTTGTCCCTTTTACACCATCAAAAGGTAGCACAATGTCTCAATGGGACTGGTTCGCTTATAACAAGAAAATGAAATCTATTATCAAAGAAATAGTGACTAGGGTGAAGAGACCTTTTCAACCAGACATTGTTACTAGACATGAAACAACAGTCATGCAAGGTACTAAGCGTGCACACAAACTCATGGCATCAATTTCTATGGCCTCTGTTCAAGCAACTACAGACAATGTTGACATATTAGCAGATGAGTTAGAATTAGAAAAGGAGAAAACCCTCCATTTTCAGGAAACTATGGTTAAAGAAAAAAATTATTCAAATTTGATGGTGGAGAAATGTAACACCCTTGTGTTAGAGAAGGGAGAATTAAACAGAAATTTTTAATACCTAGAAGCCGAAAAGAGAGCCTTGGTCATACAAATGAGGGTCCTGGAAGCTGAAAAGCAAGGTCTGGAAAGTAGGAACCTGTAGCTAGAGTCCGAGAAATTTGATACCACTCAATAGATCAATGAGTTAAAAGAAAGCATATAAAAATTAGAAGAAGGTGGGGAATTGCTAGAACAACAATTAGAAGTCGCTACTAGCAAGGTTGGTGATCTGAGTCCTTTTCATGAGCAGGCTTGCCAAATATTGGAGAGGATACACGGGATTCAAGAACTCATAATGGAAGAAGTATGCAAGTTAAAAGGAGTGGTGGCCAGAATCAAGGAAATAAATGCTCAAGCCACTAGAACACCTATTTCAAGAAATCTAGAAAAATTCTATTACAAGGACTTCTATGACATTGAATTTTTTTGTAAACATTTTATTTATTTCATTTAATTTGCAATAATTATGCATTAAAGAAATATTCCATTAAAATTGGAAAAACTAATCCTAGAAAGAATGTTTTTATTGATCACAAATTTTATTTACTCCAAGTGTTTTTAATATACAATCATAAAAAATGAAATGTTGTATCATTTATAACTAGTTTGGTATGCCATAAATTAGGAGGAGTATATGAAAATCTGTAATTTGTTGAATCGTGAGAAAAAATATTCATGAAGATATAAAATGTAGGATTAATGAAGTTAAGTTGCGCACATAATTGCATGTTTTATTACAAGAAGATCTCTATCTATATTTGAAGTGAACAAAGTATCATATTAAATATTTTTATTGTTAAATAACATATTATAATATAGCATGATTGGAAGGAAATCACAATATTAAATTAAAATAAAATAAATTATAAGAAATGTATTGATGTCGAACCAAATAATAACTATAAATTCGTCAAAATTGGGATAGTTGTTAGGTACAACATTATACATACACAATGAAAGTGTGAAGAAATCGAATTAAGAAATCATGGCCGAGAATTACTTTCACCAAAAGGCAAAGAAAATGATAAGATTTTTAAATGTCGAAGAAATAGATGTTGAAACATATTTTTCAAATCTTTTAGTTGAACTTTATATATGACCCCATGCTCTTTTGAATTTATTTATGGCACATATCGAATGAGTCTAAATAGTCCACTTAGTACTCATTATCAATTAATTATATGGTTTTACATTGTATTTTATTCCAAAAATTACATACCACATTTATACATTCATTTAATGCATATAAGAAGATAAAAGATAGAACATATCTCGTGCTTTGTTGGCCTGTAAGAGATTATTTCAGTTAATCATAATTGAGTTAGTAATACAAACTTACAAAAAAATGAATTGAGAAATCAAATTTCTTATAGTTCAATGTCACTCACTTATGACCAATCACGTACTACCCTTAATACCACTTAGCACTCATTAGCAATAAATTTTGTGTTTTTAAACAATTGCAACTTTAATTATATGGGGCTTTATTTTAAAAATTACATACTGCATTGATAAACTCCTCTTATTAATGAATATACTCAAATAAAAGTCAATAATTTATTTCATGCCTTGTTGGCTTATATGAGATTATTGCAATTATAAACTATTAACTTAAGAATACACATTTACAAAACTTTGTGTGTGCCTTGTTGGCTTTTATGAGATGATTTTAATTACAAATATTTGATTTAAGAACGCAAATTAAAAAAATATTTTGAATGGGGAAATCAAGTGGTGTATGATGCAAAAAAATGTCAAACTAAAGGCAATCATAAATAATATTAATAACTGTATTTAAATATTATTGTTAATTCTCATCTATCTATAAAAGTTTTAAAAACATACAAATTAATTCATCAAAAAATGTGTCCAACTTGTATTGAAATATTGCAATGTACGCGTTAACAAATTTCTAAAAATTAATATCTTCACCTACTATAAAGAACTCAATGTTCTATTGAACATTCGAATGTAGTTGCGTTTCTCTTTGATACGATGAAGTGTCTTAAAAAGGGGGAATAGAATTTGGACAAGCCAAGTATCAGGTTCACGTCCTATATAAGCCTTTGTTAAGATACAATTTGACTGGTATCCGGGGAATTGAGAAGTAAGCTTTGATGTATCTATTAGCAATATATTTGATTCTTCATACATATTTCCATATTTGGACCACATATCACTTAACATTTTCTCATAAAATTGTATCACACTACATTATTTGAATTTTGTTTGCAAGTGACAATGAGACCTGTCCCATATGAATTCAAAGTCACTTGTATCGGTATTTGATTTTTCAACTACTTGTTGAATGTTTTTACATTGTATTTTATTCCAAAAAATACATATCACATTTATACATTCATTTAATGCATACAAGAAGATAAAAGATAGAGCGTATCTCATGCTTTGTTGGCTTTTATGAGATTATTTCAATTAATCGTAATTGAGTTAATAATACAAACTTACAAAAAAATGAAATGAGAAATCAAATTTCTTATAGTTCAATGTCACTCACTTATGACCAATCTCGTACTACCCTTAATACCACTTAGCACTCATTAGCAATTAATTTTGTGTTTTAAAACAATTGCAACTTCAATTATATGGGGTTTTATTTCAAAAATTACATATTGCATTGATAAACTCCTCATATTAATGAATATAGGCTAATAACAGTCAATAATTTATTTCATGTCTTGTTGGCTTATATGAGATTATTGCAATTATAAACTATTAACTTAAGAATACACATTTACAATAAGTTATAGATTGGGAAATCAAATGCCTATAGCTTTCAAAATCATTCATCTATGATTCATCATGCTTTAATCTAAATTCTAGTACACTTAGCACTCATTATCATTGAAGTAATATTTTTTGTAAGAAATGTGCTTTTATATAGATGGAGGTTTAATTCAAAATTTGTGTGTCACTTGTATTAATGCATATAGATAAATAAAACTAAAGAGAACTTCATTCCTTGTTGGCTTTTGTGAGATGATTTAAATTACAAATAATTGATTTAAGAGTATGTAATTTAAAAAATATTTTGAATAGAGAAATCAAGTGTTGTAATGCACTTGTATTAATACATATAGATAAATAAAACTAAAGAGAGTTTCTTGCATGCCTCGTTGGCTTTTATGAGATGATTTAAATTACAAATAGTTGATTTAAGAGCACAAATTTAGAAAATATTTTGAATGGGGAAATCAAGTGTTGTATGATGCAAAAACTTGTCAATCTAAAGCAATCATAAATAATACTAATAATTGTATTTATATATCATTGTCAATTATCATCTATCTATAAAAGTTATAAAATCATACAAATTAATTCACCAAAAAATGTGTCCAACTTGTATTGAAATATTGCAATGTAATTGTCAACAAATTTCCATAAAATAATATCTTCACTTAATACAAAGAACTCATTTGTGTTTTAAAACAATTGCAACTTCAATTATATGGGGTTTTATTTCAAAAATTACATATTGCATTGATAAACTCCTCATATTAATGAATATAGGCTAATAACAGTCAATAATTTATTTCATGTCTTGTTGGCTTATATGAGATTATTGCAATTATAAACTATTAACTTAAGAATACACATTTACAATAAGTTATAGATTGGGAAATCAAATGCCTATACCTTTCAAAATCATTCATCTATGACTCATCATGATTTAATCTAAATTCTAGTACACTTAGCACTCATTATCATTGAAGTAATATTTTTTGTAAGAAATGTGCTTTTATATAGATGGAGGTTTAATTCAAAATTTGTGTGTCACTTGTATTAATGCATATAGATCAATAAAACTAAAGAGAACTTCATTCCTTGTTGGCTTTTGTGAGATGATTTAAATTACAAATAATTGATTTAAGAGTATGTAATTTAAAAAATATTTTGAATAGAGAAATCAAGTGTTGTAATGCACTTGTATTAATACATATAGATAAATAAAACTAAAGAGAGTTTCTTGCATGCCTTGTTGGCTTTTATGAGATGATTTAAATTACAAATAGTTGATTTAAGAGCACAAATTTAGAAAATATTTTGAATGGGGAAATCAAGTGTTGCATGATGCAAAAACTTGTCAATCTAAAAGCAATCATAAATAATACTAATAATTGTATCTATATATCATTGTCAATTATCATCTATCTATAAAAGTTATAAAATCATACAAATTAATTCACCAAAAAATGTGTCCAACTTGTATTGAAATATTGCAATGTAATCGTCAACAAATTTCCATAAAATAATATCTTCACTTAATACAAAGAAATCAATATTCTATTGAACATTCGAATGTAGTTGCGTTTCTGTTTGATGCGATGAAGTGTCTTTAAAAAGGGGAATAGAACTTGCACAAGCCAAGTATCGTGTTCATGTCCTATATAAGCCTTTATTAAGATACAGTTTGACCGATATCCGAGGAATTGAGAAGTAGGCTTTGATGTATCTATTAGCAATACATTTGATTTTGTGTACTTATTTCCATATTGAGACCACACGTCGCTTAGCATTTTCTCATAAAACTGTATCATACTACATGATTTGGATTTTGTTTGCAAGTGACAATGGGACCTATCCCATATGAATTCAAAGTCACTTGTATCAATATTTGATATTTCAAGTACTTGTCGAATGTACTTGTTAGTAACATTTGATGTCCATATCGCAACATCATAATGTTTTAGGCAGTATTTTAATACTTCTAATTGAAAAGGCCTACAAAAGTAGGATCTATCACCAAGCTCCCAATCTAGTTTTCTTTGAATTTGACAACTCGTTTCATCTTTGGAATACGACGAGAAGAATACTCCTTGCATTTCAAAGATCAACAAGATCTTCCGACTGATATTAAATCCCATCTGCATTGCTGCCACATATATAACATTAACATATTTTCACTTCAAAACTTCATTGCTTAATGGCATCAAAACATATCCAATTTATTTCCACTCCCAAACAAACAACTTAATGAAAAAAAAAAGTAATTTCCGTGGAATAGTTTTTTTATACAAACACATTCAACTACTACTCAAATCACTAATTTTTAAGAATTGTAATGAGATAAACTACAATTTAAAAATATAATTACAATAGTCAAATTCATTTGAACTAATTATATGTTAATATCTACATACTACCTAAATTTACAGTTTTTAAGTTTAAATCAAGCACACTATTTATATGTTCATTTTTACATACAACCTCATACGATATTTTAATTTTCAAGAAATTATAAGAAAAATTCATATAAGCACATTGCAATGAAATTCAAATCACAATTTAAAAATATAGTTACAATGGTCCAATTCAAACCAATTATATGTTAATTTATACACACCACCTAGATTTACAATTTTTTAAATTTCAATTAAACAAGCTAATTATAGGTAATTTTTACATACAACCTGATATGATTTTCCATTTTTTTAATTTCCAAGAAATAAGAAAATTTCATATGATAACATTGAACTAACATTCAAATCACTGATTTGTAAGAGTTATAATGATCAATTAAGACACAATTGATAAATAAACTGCAATTGCTCAAACATAGTAATTGTACGTTAATTTATACATACAACCTAATACAATTATTTAATTAATATGGAATACTACATTTTTATGCAAACACATAAGACTATTATTCAAATCACTAACTTTTTATAACTCAATATCTCAATATATGTAGTGCCCCTAGACTACTATAGACATTGAGGGCACCTGTTGAGTCACCTAACTATTTGAAACATTAATAAAATAACCCTATGATTTTATTTTGAGTATATTTATGATTACGATTGATTGATATATGTGCATTTGGGTAGTTATTGTGAATGGACAATTTCATGTTGTTTAATGATTAACTTTGATATGAAAACTGTACATATGAATGATGCTTAACGACTAGCTGTGTAATTGATTATGTGATTAGACGAATGTGTAATGATTAAGTAAATTATAGATGCTTAGTGAAGCAACAGATTTATAAACCAAATTGTGATTATTGAGGACAGTGCTACTAATTTACGTTTGTGAGAAATGTGTGTAGCGACAGGTGAAACGGTTCACTAACGGACACACAAAGGAATATGAAGGGTCGTAGAGTATGAGTAAATCACACACAGGGAGAGCGACGACGATGTCGACTTCTGACGGAATACCACGCTTGAGCAGATAAGCATTGATCCGCTTGCTCGAGAGGAAAGCGTGAGGGCATACGAGGTGGGCCACGACGGAGCTGGTCACGTACGAGTTGGGGGGCGCGCAGTGAGAACGGACTCACTCCTCAACGCCATTAGTCCCTAATAGCGTGTAGATGGAGGATGGAAGGTAACGGCTCCTGAAATCCCTACATGAAGTTCCCGCAAGTCAAAATGGAAGGATGACGGCAGGAGGGCCCAACGGTGTGGTACCCTGCCGAGAATGGAAAGAGTGAATGCAAGGACCCAACGATGTGGTTCCTTGACGAGGAATGGAAACTATGGATGACTGGACTCGACGGAGTGGTGCCATGTCAGAGAAATTAAATTAAGGAACAAGGAGGCCCAACGGCGCGACACTGGGTCCCTAGTAAAAGTTGATTGCTAAACTTAATTGCGTTGAAACGTATAATTTTTGCACCTAGAACTTTACTTATAAATGCATTTGAGTACTTTAGGCATTTTCACATAAATGATTACTTTGGCATTTAAATAATATTAAGTGTAATTTAGGCATTGCACATGAAAGGATATTCCTGATTACTTTAAAATATTATAAATATTTATTTAGGAGCAAAATGGAATCCTAGGCATGGACACCTAGTCAACTCCACCTACACCACAAATCTAGGAGTTAAGTGAAATATCTAGGGGACAAACATGAGCAAACTTAGGGATGTTGGTGCATCTCCCAGAGAAACTGACACTTGGATGGGTGAGTTGTTTTTCATTAAAGAATTAATTAAATAATTATTTATGCATGAAACGACATGTGTCACAAGGGATTTTCCTTTAAAAGGGAGACTTTGGGGATGGGTAAAGGACCCAGACCCTGGATGACTATCGTAATATTGAGTTACCTCATGTCTTGCTGCTATTAAGGGTTTGGCTGGAAATCTTGGTGGGGGGGGGAATCCCAAACTGGGTTTCATGATTTTTTTTATTGTGTGTGAGCTCTACGACCCAAAGCTCGGGGGAGGCCATGCGACTGAAAGCATGAGCCTATGGTTGGGTGGCGAAGCTAACGGTTGCTTCGCCAATGGTTAAACGAGCTTTGCTGGAGGGATCCTACGAAAGACGAAGGAGACAATGAACTAGCCGAATCGGGTCGACAGGTTAAGGTTTTGCTTATTTTTGTTACGTTATTCATGCTTTTTATTTTATTTTTTCAATAACTATGATGGCTAATTTGTTTGTATGAAGTTGTTAAAGTTTCAGGTTCAGTTCAAGGGGACACTAAAGGAGGGGTCCTACAATATAAATAAACAAAATAATAATATGTTAATTTATAATAATGACACAACAACAATCCTTATATGAGTGTTATGAAATAATATTGACATTAAATTGATAATAAAATAAAACACAGTAATAACACATCACATGTAGAATTAAGTCATCAAATGTACAATGACCAAGAATTTATATTATAAACTTCAAGATTTTGTTTATAGAGGAAATGAATAACAGTCATCTCAATGTACTATTAAAAGTCATTGAAGATTCTTCAAAATATCTCGAACATCGGGTGCCTTGTAGAATTTATTCAATAAGCTCCACAAATCAGCGATCAACCATTTATCCTCATTCTTTCCATCAAACGAAGGGGCAATAATCACATTTTCTTTGGGATTTTCTTTCTTTGTCTCCATTGAACAATCCACTAGAATAGTGTTAGTAGCATCATATTGAGAATACATTCTCCACACTTTTTTCAGATTTTTTTTGTATATAACTTGTGTTGAATTATCAATGTCATTTTTTCCCTTTTGTTGTTTGCAATCTAAAGCAGTCCATGTAAACAAAAATTTAGCTTGTAATGTTTCTGAAACCAGCTTTTTCATAACTCTTGTTGTGTTTTGTTTCAAAGATGTCGTCCAAATTGCAATGTCAAGAGATTCTTTTCTGGAACACATTTCAAGAAATTTTTTTGCATGTGGACGAAACCAAAATGATTTTTTCTCTATCGTGTAATCTGCGGCCCTTCCCATTTTCTCGATAAATTCTTTTTGTGATGCATCACCATCAACGCTCTGATAGAAAATGTTATTCAATTAAAAAATAACTAATTTCTTTTGACTTATAATAGCTGCAAAACAATAATGGATATCATAGTAAATTCATTTTATTCATGCTACATAAATTATTATTAAAAAAAATTGCTGAAGAAATACACTCACTTTGAGTATTTTTTGTACTAGTTATTGATAAGCCACACTTCTCTTGTATTGTCTTCATAGAACCTAGAGCCAAAATAACAAACCTTCAATCAAATACCAATAATACTTCTTTAAATCAATTTTTTTTTTATAAGACATATTTTATGTTTAATTGAAAATAAGAGACATGTGAAGTACCTGATATGATATCATGTTCTTGACTATGGCTTTCTGTCACATTCCCTTGATCACTGTCTTTTTTCTCCTCATTTTCCACTGTAATAAACATATGAAATGTTATAAAATGTATCAACGAATGAAATTCATTAAATAAATAGGCATAGAATCCAAAGAATCACTAGAGAAAGAACAAAACAAGTACAATACAACAAAAGAAACAAAATAAATTATGTACCTGGTATGGTATTTTCTTCATCTTGTATTTGCATCTCGAAAACTTCTTCGACATTGTGCACACTATGTTGATCATTGCTTTGTTGCAAAGTGTCGTCGTTGTTTTCTTTACAATTTCCGCCATTAGTAGTTATAGTAAACATCTTGTTAATCAAGATTTATAAATAGCATAGAATCCAAAGAATCACTAGAGAAAGAACAAAACAAGTACAATACCTGGATATTCCAACAGCAATATATTAGACATTGGTTTTTGCAATTGGAAGGATTCTTGATTAGTCAGCATGGTAGTCCTTTGTAACTCGTTTTCTATGACACATGCCATTCTTCTTCCATATGTACAGCAAGCCTGCTGTAAATTTGTCCCTGCATAAAGAGAAATAATCAAATTTAGATCACTATGTTCTTGATGCATTTGCAATAATTCTTCCCAGAATTCAAAATCTCTCTCCTTTTCATCAGATATGTCTCTAAAACTGTGAGAGTATCTTGAGGCCTCTAAATTTTTTGACTCTTCACTATAGAAATGTATAGTTAAAACTATATCATAACTATAGTTATTTTGTTCTTTATATTCATAAAGACCGGTAGCCATTTTATAGTTGACATTTGAGTCCTTGACAACAATCTCCAGAGCTTGGCGTACATCCTTACAAGACCAAATTTCTACTAAGATAATCATAGTAAAACCTTTCAACCCATTTTTTCGATTAAAAATCGAAACAATTCAATATAGTGATCCTTAAGGAATGATTCATCTTTCAAAGCCAATGTATCCAACACAACAAATTTAGTGTATAACATTGATTGAAACTGACAAGGAAAAGAGTGCAAAAGTGTTGACAAGAGGCTAGGACCCCCATAATGACAACCGAATTCAAAACTGTTCTCAATTTCCTGTATATCTGTCGATGCATCAATTATTCTATCAAGGACCACACAGGCTTGTGGAGAAAGGGACTCTATTTTTGTATTTCATGATCCTTTTTCATATTTACACCCTTCCATTGTCTTACAGAAGTTGGCAAATATGATATCTGTAGGGGGTCTTCCCTTAGGAATTTTTTTTTTTTTTTTTATATCATAAATGGCATATGCATTATTTATTCTAATTATATTTTATTTTAAATATATCATAAAGGATATATGCATTCTCATTTCCTCAAAAAGTCCTTAAACAATTTCCTCAACTAAATAAATTATGAATCATCAATTTTAGCTATTTCGAATCCATTCTATTTGTAGTAACACCATAACTTCACGATAAATATCAATTAAGAAACAATAAAGAACTTGTCCATAAATGAAGACATTAATATTATTAATACATATTAAAATATAATATCACTATATAATTCAACGAAAAGTATATTTGTTTTTAATATATTATAAATGACATATGCATTATTTATTCTAATTCTATTTTATTTTAAATATATCATAAAGGATATATGCATTCTCATTTCCTCAAAAAGTCATTAAACAATTTCCTCAACTAAATAAATTATGAATCATCAATTTAACTATTTCGACTCCATTCTATTTGTAGTAACACCATAAAACTTCACGATAAATATCCATTAAGAAACAATAAAGCACTTGTCCATAAATGAAGACATTAATATTATTAATACATATTAAAATATAATATCACTATAGAATTCAACGAAAAGTATAATAATGGAAACAATTTATTGAGAGTCTAACGTTGTCATTACTTCAACATTCTTCATGGTTTTCTGATGCTTTTTAATTATATAATAAACAATGTCTAAAAGTGAAATCGAGTGGAAGTAATTGACAACGCCCACCTCCTATCGTTCCAATGCTACCATCACTATATAATTCAACGAAAAGTATAATAATGGAAGCAATTTATTGAGAGTCTAACGTTGTCATTACTTCAACATTCTTCATGGTTTTCTGATGCTTTTTAATTATATAATAAACAATGTCTAAAAGTGAAATCGAGTGGAAGTAATTGACAACGCCCACCTCCTATTGTTCCAATGCTACCGGTACTTAGATTGACTAGAACTCATGAAATTAATTTAATATAATTGATCAGAAGTTCAACATGTTCGGTGTGCAACAACTTATGCGTGGAGATCTTATCGATCAGTATACATCCATTAAATACAGAACTAAATGAAAACAGAACTTAACATTTGATTCCCTTATTTTTCATTGACATCACACTAAATAATCGGAAAGGAATTATAATTAAGCAACATCTATACAGCAGAATAAACGCGAATGGAGTGAATTCTTCGTTAAGGGAACAGGAATTCAACTTTTAGTGGACCAACGATCGATTCCATCATACATAGCTGTATTAGTTCTCAAAATATATATAGTAAGATCATGATACAATCCTTTAAACGTAATGCAGTGATAATACCCTTCATTACGCCTATTTTGAATAAATATAATGCAATGAAATTAAAACTTAATTTAAATGTAATACAGCTATATTTTAAAACTGCATTCCAAGTTGAAATAGCCAATATGTGATATTTTCAGTTTAATCTGAAAGTAGTCATGATGCAATCCGTTTAATAAATTCAATTATAAGCTAAACAGATTAAACTCTGATAAAGGAGCAGATTTCCCATCTAACTAAAACTAGATTCATTTAATACTCGGTTCTAGGTATTTCATTGCAGGCTACAGCTTCAATCGTATTTACATACTTAGGGACCCTATACTTATCTCAGTTTTTGGCATAGTAGTAATTCGAGAGGTCTTTAATCATAAACCTCCCACAACTAGATCTTTCCAGTCACAATGCGAGGATTGAATTCGTAGAGCAATGAGACCTTTGGTTCGAGCAGAGTTGCCATGTTAGAAGGAAATTTAAATCGTTGGCTAGGTCTGCGTTCTTCATTCTCACCGAGATAACCAAAAGAAGGGATCCTATCATTCGCCTGAAATCGCTGGATCCACAATGCTTTCGATGAAGTAAATAAAATCAAGCAAAGGAAACAGTTTGGATCTCTCTACAATAAGAAAATTTGTAGCAAGTTGAAAATTTAAAAGGAAACTCTATTCAAACCTAGATCTGACACGGAATGTGAATGGCTGAAAATAAGTCGACAGGTAAAATTACTAAACACCCAAATGACAGGTCTAGGAGTCAAGGCCAATTTTAAGTTTAGTTTAACGGTTGATAACAGCGATTAGGATTTAGGGAGCTGTGAAGTAACCAATCTAAAAAAAACTAAACCCTAAACTTGATCGGGGCATAACTTTATGATCTAGTGTATAAACAAAATCCGATTCACAAGTGGTGAAATTCAAATTCGGTTTCAAAGGCAGGGTTTCAACTCCGTTATCGATTGAGTGGATGGAGAACTAATTTCGGTGAGTTACATATTGGTAATCGATCGGATCAACAGGTTCCGTCCTATGGTTAGGTATGGTTCAGATCCAAGAATACTACGATGGAGATACAATCTCGACACAGGACTCCCATCTCGATTTTCGAGACTGTGTGATTGAACAAAAAAAAATGAATTTAAACCTTTGGAATTAAGTATTGACCAATCAGAAAAAATATAACACTTTATTTCGCCTAGGTATGGATCCGATTTATGAGCACTGTAATGGAAGTACAGGCTCGATAGCAGAATTCCAATCTCCGTATATCAATCGGCGTTAATGAACTAAGAGAAAGATAACTTTAAACTTCTGGAATTAAATATCGACCGTTCTAAAAATAAATCTCTGTTCACAATGAATACGAATCCGATCTAAACAAAAACTAATCTAATCCTGGTATGGATCCGATTTATGAGCACTGTAATGGAAGTACAGGCTCGATAGCAGAATTCCAGTCTCCGTATATCAATCGGCGTTAATGAACTAAGAGAAAGATAAATTTAAACTTCTGGAATTAAATATCGACCGATCTAAAAATAAATCTCTGTTCACAATGAATACGAATCCGATCTAAACAAAAACTAATCTAATCCTTGTAATCAAATATAAGATCGTTGAATATGAAGATGATCTTAAATGCCTTTAAATAGATCTGAGAACTGTAATCGATATACAGTCTCGATCTGAGAAAAACCAGTACATTGAATCAATATTCAACCGTTCTAGGAGCTAATCTAAACATTGCGGTCAAATATGCAGTCGTTTGAATATAAAGGTGATCTTAATATCCATTCTACAATAAAGTTAGTATATCTTTCCTATCGATCAAGCGAGACTAATGTGAATGGATGATTCAGAATCTTTAACTTGAAAAGTATAACGAGATAATTAAAATCAATGGAGAATTAAAAATGCGAGCTTCTTTATTCACAAAATACTCAACAGAAGATAACCAGAGATCGAATATCTTCAAACGGAAAGGATAATTTCTGATCACATTGTTCAAACTAAAATATATGTAAAATATAAACCACTTATTCAGATAATTTCGACAATGGAATAACGATCTCAGATCTCAATCATAAAATAAGACTATTTTCGGTACTCTACCAACTTAAATCAACAGATTTACAAATATACTTACAACTGAACAATACGAACCTGTAATAGTGGTAGCTCCGATCAAATAGTCAACCTCCTTGATTGTTGCAGCTCCAATCCATCGCTGATCGCCACGGTCACTGACGGACACCTCGGTTATCCTCCCTACCACTCCGGAAGTACTCTTCTTCTTTCCGGACCCCCGAGCTAATCGGGCCGTAGAGTTCACACACGTATCTCAGAAATCCAGCTTGGGATTCCCCTCCCACCAGGATTCCTTAGCCAAACCCTTAGATAGCAGCAAGTTTTTGAGGCATTCAAAAATTACGACAATCGTCCAAATTATGGGCCCTTACCCATTCCTTAAGCCTTCCTTATAAAGGGAAATCTCCTGCGACACATGTCGCTTCATGCATAATTAAATATTTTTAATAATTTATTTAATTAAAACACTCACCCATCCAAGTGTCAGTTTCTCTGGGAAGTGCACCTACATCCCTAAGTTTGCTCTAGTTTGTCCCCCAGATATTTTAATCAACTCCTAGCTTTTAGTTGACTAGGTGTCTAATCTATTTTGCTCCTAAATAATAATTTCTATTATTTTAAATGCTCAACAAAATATAACTATTCATGTGCAAATGTCTTAGCTATTGTTATGCATTTGCTAAGTAATAATCTAGAGTTATTCTCCTAAGTTTTTATGCAGTTTAATTTAACAATCAAACTCACTAGGATCACGGTGCCGCGTCGTTGGGCTCCTGGTTCCTTAATTTTTAATTCCGTGACATGGAACCACTCCGTCGGGTCCAATCATCCATGGTTTCCATTCCTTGGCATGGTACCACCTCGTTGGGTCCTTGCGTCCATTCTTTCCATTCTTGACAGGGTACCGCGTCGTTGGGCCCTTCTGCCACCATATTTTCGTTTTGACTTGCGGGAACTCTTGTAGGGATTTTTAGGAATCGTTACCATCCATCCTCTGTCTACATGCTATCTAGGGACTAATGGCGCTGAGGAGTGAGTCCGTTCTCACTGCGCGCCCCTCAACTCGTACGTGACCAGCTCCGTCGTGGCCCACCTCGTACGCCCTCACGCATTCCTCTTGAGCAAGCGGATCAATGCTTATCTACTCATGCGTGGTATTCTCGTTGGAAGTCGACATCGTCGTCGCTTCCCTTGTGTGTGATTTACCCATACTCTACGACCCTTCAAGTTCCTTTGTGTGTCCGTCGGTGAACCGTCTCACCTGTTTCTACACACACTTCTCACAACAAATTATTAGTAGCACTGTCCTCAATAATCATCATCTGATTTCTAAATCTAGCATTGTTAAACATTTATGATTTATTCAACTTCTTATTTATCTAATCAAATATACATCTCGTCGACAATTACATAATCACCAAACAGCTAGTCGTTAAGCATAATTTTCCATAGTCATAGCTAATTGTTTAACATATGCAATTATTCATTTAACTCAACAATTCAGATACACATACTCAAAAATAAGGTCAAAAGGTTTTTAATTAATGTTTCAATCGGCCGGGTCACTCAGCAGGTGCCCTCAATGTCTACAAAAGTCTAGGGGCACTACAATATCAGTAATTCCATAATGCTCAAGAATATTGGATATTGTAAGAATCTTATCATTCAGATTCTTATCATGACTTTTGCAATATGTTACCATTGCCTCCAAAATTGTTCTTTTGGTTTTCAATTGTGAACAATAATCTTTCATTTTTATGGCATTGGCTGGATGGTTCACTGGAATAGAAAACCAGACAGTTCCATCCAATAGTTTATCTGCTACAGAACACATTTCTTCAGCAGTTACTCCCTGAAGGGGATGGAAAGAACTTGATACCAAACTGTTCAGACTATTTGTCTTATATTTTGGATCCTTAGGTTGGTTTGGAGAACACATTAATGTCCCTAGTTTGTAACAATTAAAAACAACTTCCCATTTATCCCAAGTAGTATCATCAAGATATAACAAGACTTTTTTTTCAGCAAAGTTTGTTAGTGGACAATCGAAGAAAGAGCACAACATTTCATCATCAACCTGTTAAAAAATAACAAATATAAATTAGTAAGAATGTGATATCAAAAATAAAATAGCCATGAATTTAGTTATAACAATATAAACTAAGTGCAAAAAAAAAAAATTGCATACCTTGTCTTCAGCCGTCTTAGAATTCCCACATTTTTGTTTCTTTAATTTATTTGTGGCAATTAGGAATTGTCTTGCAGATCGCACAGAATCAATGAATGGAGTTTTGAAGAACACTGTGTTTGCAGAATTTAACTGGTAGCAAATATGAATCACCACACTGGGAGCAACTAATGGATCTAAGAATCGAGCATTAAGTTCTTTGTACTTCTGTTTTGCCTCCCCAGATAGACTGAATTTAGGATTTGATAATATTTCTTTTGCTGCTTGAATGGTGTGTTGCCCATCAACTATCCAAAAATTGATGTTCTTGGCATTTATATCCATTTCATTCATGATTTTCACAGGGTTTCCAATCGGATCAGACTCTTTTGTGTCAAATGGAATCAGAAGAGCATCAGGAAATGATGCTTGAAATTTATGTAGGAATGATTTTACTAATACTCGAACATTTAAATCATCCCGTGATCTCAATTTATATAACTTGGGTGCTTCTACACATCTTCGAACATCCACCTTCATGGTAAAAGAGCTTGAAAATAAATAACTGTCCTTAAAATTTTCATGGATTTCATCGCATTGGTCAGCAAGCTTCTCTATCTGAGAGTCTTCTTTTTGGGATTTTACAAACTCTGTAGTAAGCATGAACTCACTTTCTTTAATTCTCTGTTCTAGCTCAGCTAAATATACCCTTCTCAAAGCAAGCATTTGAGCCTCGAGTTTATCATCTGGTATTTTATCAAGTAGTTTACCTCTTTGTTGCAAATAAAGAAACATGGATGATGTTTTCTTACATCTCACATAGCGATATTTCATAACATTGGTAATACGTTGTACAAGATCATCACAACTCTTTAGACCAGATTCATTGAAGCTCTCAAAACTGTCCAACTTAAACTGTGACTTTTTTATTGACTTTGGAAATTCTGTATTAGTATCAATCAAATATGGTCTAAATTTTGTGTAATCAACTTGGCAAGAAAATAATTTCACTTCATTTTCTTCAATTACCTCCATTTGAAAATCGATCTGACTATGATTGAGAGCATAGCAACTAACAATTATCCCTAGCCTTTGTATATCATTTCCATCCATGGATACAAATAGATACATATCTGGAAACATATTCATGGGACTTTCAATCTCAACATACCAATCTTCGACATACTCATATGCAGCAGATGTTTTGAACTTTTTAATCATTTCAAAATTAGAACCCATTGTTGAATTTATAATCTGAGTTGAATGATGCTTTTGTTTTTTGAATGCTGATTGTGGCATTTTACTTGCTTTGGAGACGACAGCTTCTAAAAACAATAATAAGCAATTATTACTAGAAATAAAATGAAATCAAAATCACAAATATTACCATATAGTCTTCTAGTCTAACCATTTAGAAATGAGAGAATAATATTTAAAACCACCATACCACATGGGGGAGACGTTGTTTGTGTGTCACTTGCAATTCGTTTTTTCTTCAAATTATTCCTTGGAATTGTCATTGCACCAGAGTCCATAGATTCTAAAAACAATAATAAATAGTCGACTATAAGTTTAAATTGTTTTAAAAATACATGAAATAATGAGCATTATCAAACAATATTCTATTACATGTCTTTTATTCACATGCACAAGAATAATAACGGTCATGTGTTATGGAAACATATTAAATACTTAGAGATAAATAAAAATCCATTGCATCTAGCACAAGTAGAGACTCATTAAAAAGAAAAGTTTTCCTTCTCAAAAATGCTAGAAGGAAATGCTTATGCTAGAAAGAAAGCTAGCAGTCGCTAGCTTTCCTTGATCTTTTGCCATGTGCTTATTTCAAAATAGAGAACATGGCACAAGCTCAAGGTATAAGCTAGCAACCACCAATCACCATGGACAAGATTTTTCTATTGGAAAGCTAGCGACTGCTAGCTTTCTTTCTAGCATAGGTATGTGTTACTATCCTATAAGTAAATTCTTATGCTAGAAGGAAAGCTAGCAGTCGCTAGCTTTCCTTGATCTTATGCCATGTGCTTATTTGAAATTAGAGTACATGGCACAAGTTCAAGGCTTTCCTTGATCTTGTGCCATGTGCTTATTTGAAAATAGAGTACATGGCACAAGTTCAAGGTATAAGCTAGCAACCACCAATCATCATGCCTAGGGTTTTTCTATTGGAAAGCTAGTGACTGCTAGCTTTCCTTCTACCATAAGTATGTGTGACATGCTAGAAAAAAATGTTTATGCTAGAATGAAATGTAGCATTCGTTCAAAATAGAGTACATGGCACAAGCTCAAGGTATAAGCTAGCAATCACCAATCACCATGGACAGGGTTTTTCTATTGGAAAGCTAGCGACTGTTAGCTTTCCTTCTAGCATAAGCATATGTGTTTATGCTAGAAGGAAATGCTTATGTTAGAAGGAAAGCTAGCAGTCGCTAGCTTTCCTTGATCTTTTGCCATGTGCTTATTTCAAAATAGAGCACATGGCACAAGCTCAAGGTATAAGCTAGCAACCACCAATCACCATGGACATGATTTTTCTATTGGAAAGCTAGCGACGACTAGCTTTCCTTCTAGCATAAGTATGTGTTATTATCCTAGAAGGAGATGCTTATGTTAGAAGGAAAGCTAGTATTCGCTAGCTTTCCTTGATCTTGTACCATGTGCTTATTTGAAAATAGAATACATGGCACAAGCTCAAAGTATAAACTAGCAACCACCAATCACCATGTCTAGGGTTTTCTATTGGAAAGCTAGCGACTGCTAGCTTTCATTCTAACATAAGCATGTGGGTTATGCTAAAAGGAAATGCTTATGCTAGAAAGGAAGCTAGCATTCGTTCAAAATAGAGCACATGGCACAAATTCAAGGTATAAGCGAGCAACCACCAATCATCATGTAAAGCTAGCGATTGCTAGCTTTCCTTCTAACATAAACACGTGTGTTATGCTATAAGGAAATATTTATGCTAGAAGAAAAGCTAGCATTCGTTCAAAATAGAGCACATGGCACAAGCTCAAGGTATAAGCTAACAACCACCAATCACTATGGACAGGGTTTTTATATTGGAAAGCTAGCGACTGTTAGCTTTCCTTCTAGCATAAGCATGTGTGTTTATGCTAGAAGGAAATGATTATGCTAGAAGGAAAGCTAGCAGTTGCTAGCTTTCCTTGATATTTTTCCATGTGCCTATTTCAAAATAGATCACATGACACAAGATCAAGGTATAAGCTAGCAACCACCAATCACCATGGACATGATTTTTCTATTGGAAAGCTAGCGACTGCCAGCTTTCATTCTAACATAAGTATGTGTTATTATCCTAGAAGGAAAGCTAGCAGTCGCTAGCTTTCCTTGATCTTGTACCATGTGCTTATTTGAAAATAGAGTACATGGCACAAGCTCTAGGTATAAGCTAGCAACCACCAATCACCATGCTCAGGGTTTTTATATTGGAAAGCTAGCGACTGATAGCTTTTCTTCTAACATAAGCATGTGTGTTATGCTAGAAGGAAATGCTTATGCTAGAAGGAGAGCTAGCATTCGTTCAAAATAGAGCACATAGCAAAATAGAGCCCATTGTATTTCATGTAGGCTCGAAATGGAAAGTCATGACTTAAATGAAAAGACATGTGAGTTTTCACTATACTTATGGAGAAATATATGATTAATATCATGTGAATCATTTAGAGAGGACTTGTGCCGAGTTCATTAATATGTTTGGGGTGTTCACGAACCCTCTTTCTTAAACAAAGGAGATAAATAATCAAGAGGAGGATGAGAATGAGACGAAGAGAAAAAAAGATTGACGAGTAGTGAATCTCCAATGGGATGTACTTCCATGGATTTTTCAATATAAGTACTTGATATTGAATCACTCATAATATTTGAAATTGTAAAAAATAAAATGTAAAATTTAAAAACCTTTGTTGTTAGAAATTCTTATCAACTTCTACAAGAATACCTTCCAAATGATTATAAGGATGTGGGGACTTGATAAACATGCAATTATGTTTGTCCAAAGTTTCACAATTTAAAAGCAAAACAAAAAACAACTTCAAGTGCATGTTTACCCAGCTCTTCAAAACTGCACATATTGTGTGGGTAAATAATTCTACTACGAATTTTTATTGTTCCCATTCTAATCTATCGTGGTTAATGGACTATGAACAAGACAAATCACAAGCTACAAATAAGTGTAAAAGGTGCAACAAGTGAGTGATATGTTCAAAGTCGGTTTAGTGAAAGAGTCACAAAATGTAGATTATGTTTAATTATGAGTTTGGTAGGTTGAATATATGAATATAAAAAAAGTGTATGGTTTTCCACGGATATGTAACTGGGCCTTCCAAAAGCACAATTGATGGTGACAATGGAGTCCACACACCAATTGACTAGTGAAGGTAAGAAAGAGGCAGTTCTACTGGCGATGGGGCAAATGTTCCAATCTAGAAGACTTGGCAACACCTCCCAACGACAATAGCTGACTTCAAGAGTCAATTGCACCCACAAGTGCTCCTTGGTGATTTCCTAACTTTGGCCACTAAGATACCTTGCATCAAGTGTGGATCAGTGGTTCGGCCTATACGGTATAGTGTCGTCTCCCTACAACGAGTTGGGTGACTCGTAGGGGAGAGCAGGGCAACTATACCTCGGCTTTAACCTCCTTGGGCACGGCGCACTTCTGATCCGGGTTTTCTTTTAACACTTGCTTATAGCAGGATTTATAAAGCACCGTATAAGTCAACAATGCTATGTTTCAAAATATACCTAATGAAAGTAGATTGGAGGGCATTAATGGATGCCTAGCCCAATCAATCCTACCTAACTAATTTATGTTTTGTGACTTCATGTGAAGCTTGGAGGCTACACCAAGAATATAATTTTTGAGATAATTTCTATTGCTAATAACAAGTAAATTATACAAAGACACTACCTCTAGTTTTCTATTGCTAATAACAATTAAATGTTACATATAGATTACCTCTAATGCGAAAATAGACATAAACATAGTGAAATATACATAAAGAAGACCTCCTTCATTATAGCTTTTATACCAAATTAAGTTTATTGGTTTACTTAAAGACCTATGAACAAAAAATAAATAAATTGAACCCATATAAATAATCCAGGTTTTCTTTTAACACTTGCTTATAGCAGGATTTATAAAGCACCCTAAGGACAACAACTATGTTTTTGGATGCCTAGCCCCAAAATCCTACCTAAACTACAAGATTCTTTTGTGCCCTCCTATGGAGGTATTAAGTGAGTAGATTTAAGCTATTTTTGTAGTGAGTGACGAGAGAGTTTCTTGTGTGTGTGTGTGCATCAAAGAAAGTGACGGTTTTGAGCACACATGAGATATTGCATATAAATGAAAATGATTTTCTTTTAAAATGAAAATAATGCAACTCAAACTAATAGAAAAAGAACTAAATAAACCATGTAAACCATGTAAAAAAAACTAAATCAAATAAATTGTAAAAATAAAAAAAAATCTGTAAACAAAATTGTAAAAGTAAAAAAAAATCTATAAACTTACCAAGATTTTCAACCTCTTTTTAATCCAGTCTTCTTCTTTACTTTTTGTTTGGCTAAGACTAAAGCTAATGCCAATGCCAATGCCATTTTTTCCCATAACTTCATCTTCATCTTAGTTGGTCTTGCTTCTTTGATAGACAATAATCTAGAAGCTATGAAGCCAAGACTACTTGAATGGAAACTGTACAATATATTGAAACTATCTGTAAGTTACAAACTTATATCAAATAATTAAATATAAAAAACACTATCTATTTAGCTATTTTTATATACAAGTAATGCTATATATTACATCTTATATACATTTATAGAGTTGATAACTATTTTTATGTACAAGTAATGCCATATACTTATATACATTCATAGAGTTGATAGCTATTTTTATGTACAAGTAATGCCATATATTACATCCTACATACATTCATAGAGTTGATTATACCATGGAGGTTTACAAAATGAAATTTAGAAATACAACATTCAAATAAATGATTGGCAATTATTTAAGATAGTTATTTAGGTCACCAATATTACCGGTTCAGTACTTGGGGAAAACCGGAAAACTTAGAATGGGTCACCAATGTGTTAAAAGATGCCCTCCTCTATCCCATAGGAAATATATATATATATATATATATATATCACAAAAAAGAGGTAGTTATATATTTATAAAAAGGTTGTTGACAAACCAAATAACATAAAAAGTACAAAAATTTCAAAAAACATTATAGTATTCTTGTATAAATATTTTCAACAAATATGTTAATTGGTCATGATGCTTTTTCTTTCTTACAATACCTACCTTATGAATTTCAAATTTAGTGCTATACTGCTTTACATAATTACTAATAAACAAGACAAGTAAAATGCATATATGAGAAGTTTAAGAGCGAAGATCATTTCCATTGAGGCCTTCTTCCATTTGTTGTCCTGCTTTAATTTTCCCTTGATCTTTTTGATTCATGTTGTTCTCATTGAGTGCTAAAGTTGTTTGTTGGAATGTCTTCATAAATAATATGCCCCTTCGTTGAAGCAATTGAAACACTAGGAAATCATGTATTTGGTCGAGAACCTCTTGCAAAACCCAATATGATATTGTAATGCATCTATGAGTTTGACGCAATTTTATCATAATCAATATTTAGTTCTTGGAATTTAGATTTCATGTTTTCCTTCTTGGATTCATGTTTTTCGATGTGAATACTTAAGTATTCTATGCATGTTTCATGCCCACAAGCTAGCAGGTCATTTGTCTGTGGATCTTCTTAATTTCATTGACACTATCATTGGCCATTTTATTGAGATGGGGAATGTCAAAAATACAAATCAAAGGCTCTATGTGATACATGCATCTAGTAGCAGAGCAAGTATATTATAAATTCATGAGGTTTCTTAAATGAAGACTACAAATAAAGTTTAAAGAAAAATTCCAACACAAGACCAGACATAAAATCATAACCCAGACTCCTTCTTACAATAATGGACAGAATGATTCCAAAAATTTAAAGATTACCCGATATATGTTCACTGCATCAATTGTATTCTGTTTCGGGGTCAAGCTCAATACCTGCTTCTTGTGTTATACCCAGTCCCCTGTTCCATACCAACAAAAAAGATAACCTATAAACCAATTATCCCAAATGTGATTTGTATCGAATTCAATTTTGGGATTAAGTTGAGTCCACCATCATGGTGGACAGTATTGAGGAGAAGATCCTGCAGACAAGGAATTTAAATGCACGTCTATGAAATGTCTTGTCTTAGTACATACGTTTACGCTTGAGGAACGATTAACATGCATTGACAGTGTTGGATTCTTTCCTTGGCGTACAACTCAATTCATGATATCTATGGTAACAAAACCACTTTGGGGGTGTCCCCATGTTCCACTAGTTTCCCCTTTGGTAACCATGCAACCTTATTTGCAAACATGTTTTCTCAACTATTGTTTCTCCATCAAGTATGAAACAATTGGAAGAATTCAAAGGAATCAATCATACTCTAGATTCTCATTTTCATACGCTCAAGAACTATATCTTTGAGTTGAGGATTTCTTCTTATTAGTCCTATAATTAAAGATGAATATTTAATGATAGTAGCAATCGTATTTAAGGGTAAACAAGGGAGTCTCATACACCAACAAGATAGCTAACCGACATATATGAGGTAACTTGTATCCTTTTAAACCTAAATTAAACCCACCCAATTCTTTGGATTAAAAAAGGATCTGATAGTAGCAATCGTATTTAAGGGTAAACAAGGGAGTCTCATACACCAACAAGATAGCTAACCGACATATATGAGGTAACTTGTATCCTTTTAAACTTAAATTAAACCCACCCAATTCTTTGGATTAAAAAAGGATATGATATATGACCTGACATGTAACGTCTTTAAAAAAAATTAACCCCAGCAGATTATCTATAAATACTGTTTAAATTTATTGGTTTCAAACACGTTGAGACACGTTGAACTTCTTCCGAAGCTCTATCATTTTCTGAGCGTGTTGTTATCTCAATAACATTCTTACTGTACTCAGTTTTAAGGGGACTAGAAAAATGGCAGCAGAGAACTCCATAGTGTTGCACGCTCTTTCAGATTTGTCACAGGTAAACACTTTATATTTTGTTTATCATCTAAAGCAATCCTTCCGCTATGTAAACGACGCAAAGGTCAAGGTAAATTACCATGAATTTTGCAAGTGCTTTATAGAATCTCTCCGAAGGGATGTACTCCCAAGCTTTATTATAGCATGTTTGATATAGGTAATTCAAGGTTCCAAAAAAATAAAAGACAATAACCTACAGAATTAAGAAGAGGTTCTATCAGTAGCCTTATTAAATGATGAAGATCATATTTTGGAATAGTATGGATATGGGAAGAAGGAAAAAAAATGTGTAACGCCCCATATTTTGACTAGGCATGTTTATGAGTTAGACACCTTTCAATTTATTGCTTGTTATCTGTTTGACTCAGCTAGACAGAGTGAACTATATTTTCGGCATGTTAGACATGATGATATGTTGCTACTGTGTTAATGATGTTACTATATTCATGCAGTTATTAAAGTTATGATTATCATGAGATTCTTTTATTTCATAATGACAGTGTATGTTTGATAATCGTCTTGGAGGAAATGTGATATATATGATGTGGTCATTATGCTGTGATCAATTTGATGATTATATGTGATGAAATAAATGATGCTGACAAAAAGGATCAGACAATGATAGGATGGAAAATATATGTTTTAGCGTTTTCATTGATGAAATGTGAAATATATGGCATTGTACGTGGATGCCATCCTATGATGAAATTGATAGAACTGTTATATTCCATGCATACCTGTGATGGAATTGTGACGTGAAATAAAATGATGTTGATGATATGGATCAATTGGTGATCGAATGGAAATGCTTGTTATAAAAGGTGTATCTTGCGGAATACTAACCTACAGGACACGAGGGCTATGGGATAGCCGGGTACTTGATCTGATATACGGAGAAGAACCTATCCAAGTAGTAAACCTTAGCAACCGAAATTGATGAAACGATGACATGGACCGATAATCTCGAGAGCAACAGAGTATGATTTGATAAGGGTGTAGGCCCAGTATGTTGAGAGGGATGGATGTGTTTCCCACCCTATGTTCCTATGATACCCGAAGTCGTGGGAGGGCCGTGCTGAGACACGCTCCCCATGTAGTTGTGATGACGACAGTTGGATGCCTGCTAGGGGAGGATAGGTCCGCTATACAGCCGACGCTATCGCTCTCAAGTTCTATGTGGTCAGGTCGATGAGTCCGACATCCACTTTTGTACTAGCGGAGGAAGGATAGGGAGGATGTGGCAGTAGGTTAGGATGGGAGGATATGATAGTTAGTACTATTGAGGGTTGGGTATTCGTTGACCTGGAATTAGTGGTAGTAGGTAGCTTTCCTTGCACCTGATTGATTAAACAAATGTAATCATAAGAATAATGAAATGAAATCTTAAAGGTTAACTGATAAAATAACCGATGATGTTTTAGTAATATTATGAGGAATGTATACTTGTTCAGTTGCATAGAGTATTATTAGTATTAGTTAGCTGTTATGCATAGAAAATATGACGTATGTCTATAGTACATGTCCGTCCTGTGCATACGCTGGCCATGCATGCACATTATGCACATGCGCAATAATATTGGTTTACAACCTACTTATCAAGATTTAACAATGATATAACTTATCATGGATAAGTCAATTAAGTGTTTAGTGGATGACTTAATTAGTAAAAGATTATCAAGTTCTCATGTGTAAAATAAATGTCATTAATTGTAAGTATCCTCAAGTAAAGGTGTCTTCAAGGTGAAGTATAAAAGTTAAACATTAATAATAGAGGAGTGTGCTATATAATCGTTGATCATGATTAATTAAATCATTAATTATATTTCATTGTTTATACACAGAGGTACTATGTTGACACTTATCCATTAACCAAATAAATATTTTAAATTACTATTCACAATTTAAATTAATTACTATTATTATTAATTGTTATTGTTATTATTATTATATTATTAATATTATTTAACTAATAATAATAATGATAATAATCCCTTTTATAAAGTATAGTGGGTTGAATAATAATGAATTTATTAAATAAATTATTAATTTAATTAACGGACAGAATCATCCCAAGTAAATTAAAAGGATATGTTTGAATAAATTATTGAATAATTCCATTACTAGAGAGAAATTGGGATGATATAAAATAATATATAATCCACCTTATTACCTCAAAAGGGAATGCATTAATGATATGTACTTCCAAGACCACGACAGCTAGGGCGGTGGAGTGATAAGGAAGTTGACTTTTGAAGCAGGTGGATTCCTATAAAGAGGAGAATTAACAAAGTAGTAAGGGGGTTATTGTGGGAGAACTGTGAGGATTTTTGTGAAAAAGGAGGAATGCTGAGGAGGGGGTTAACTCGAAGCTTTGAGGAGGTGGGAAACTCAAAAGAAAAGACTGAGGAGGGGGATAACTCAGCGGATGATTACCATGGAAAGTGGCTGTTGGGATTATCGGTCTGTGGGCTCGGGGTCTAGGAAATCCGTTGATTTCCTAGGGTCAGCACGATAATAGCTGATCAGCAGGGTGGACACATCATTTTGGGTTTGTTAAGGTAACTTATAGAATCCATTCCAGAAATCTTCTTATCTTACTGCAATCGACGGTTTCAGGTATTTTTCTAAACCAGCTTAATTAGAATGTATTTTCTTTTATTTCCAAGCTATGCATGTCAAACGAACAGAATTAAATGGAAATTTTTAGGATTATGTTTATTTAACTGCAGAGACATGTAAACATATAGAAAACAGACAGTTAAACATTTACAGAAACAGAAATATAGATGGTTGAATCTCTTGTTTTCTTCTAACAATAATTAAGGGAAAAACTAGGTATAACCTGATAACCTGGAATAGACCCAGTGCCTAGATAGGGCACTACAGTTGGTATCAGAGCGCAAGGCTCAGACACTGAGACCTTAGGGCCTAACTACACCTGGAACTTTAGTGAAATTTACTAGAGAATAACAAACCAATATGATGGCTGCAAAAAGATAATTTGAAGAGCCTTTTCCCATTTATTCGTAAGGAATAACAAAAACAGAATTTGAATGATATATATATATAACTGCTTATTTAGGGCTCAGTCTAGACCCCATTAAACAAACCTTTCCAGAAAAACAACAACATTTCTATATACACTCTTTTAATATTCAAACCCTAATATTAATCCAATGCTAAAGCATTTGGGATAAACAATGTTTTTAAACAAATAAATAAATACATATAAACCAAGTTACAACACTATATATATTACCGTTATAATATTTAGATCTAAAATTTAATACTAACAAAAAAAAACACTTCATTGCATTTATATAAAGAAATTGTATTCATAATAAATACGAAACAATGAGTCTCGCACACGATTTACAGAGGGTTCTCCAAATTTCAGACCTGCAGCCAAAGTGATCAGTTTTCATTTCCTATTATTTTAATGTAGATGTGCCTTCTTGCCTATAACATTTTGTTTTAAACATTCATTTCAATAAATGTGGCATAAAACAAATATTCAAATAATATTGTTGCCTGCAATATTGTTTATAATACAAGCATCGCAGCAAATCCAACTAACGTAGTTGGAGAGAATATTTCCACGATGGAGTTGGATTTATAAATAATATACATAAAATTAAAGCTTAGTTTCCTGGAAGAGGATTAGATTTTTAGTTAACAAATATTATCCCCATGAAAACCTATTTTGGAATTATGTAATATAACCTTACATTTATAATTTCAGACAGTTTCAAATCTATGTGATATTTTTCTTCACTTTGTTTTATAATCTGTATAGATGGTACTCCTTCACATCTTAAATTTAAAATAATTAAAATTAAATTTATATAAAAAAAATAAAGCTCAATGTCAAAACATTAAAAATATTTAATTATGATATCATTTTCAAAAGCTTTCATCTACTAAAGATATTTAAATTTGGCATCTTTTCCAAAAGCTTTCATATATTTAATTATGATATCTTTTCCAAAAGCTTTCATATAGAGCAATCACGGGATTAATGCGTATCCATTTTATTTATTCTTAAATGCCATTATTTTCCTTTATAAAGACCATAATTTAATCTTCGAATTCCTTCACAGAACCATGAGGACACCAATCCCGTCTTCAATCCTTTAAATTTCGATGCAGAAATCGTTTCATTTGAGCTCGATATGATCCATTTTGACCAATAACTAAGAAGATTTACAAGCATGGCAAATGCATGAAACGATTTCCATACTACTCTCCATTGTTGCTGCTTGTTTTGTCCGAAACAAATTTTATACAAAATGTTGCTTCCTTTGAAACCC
This sequence comes from Larix kaempferi, assembly GCA_027924585.1. NCBI lineage: Eukaryota > Viridiplantae > Streptophyta > Pinopsida > Pinales > Pinaceae > Larix > Larix kaempferi. The sequence continues at coordinate 549,087 of BSBM01000983.1, read as the reverse complement.
TAGCGCTCAAGCCAGGTGTACCAAGCGCCCGGAGCCCAATGCCACATCAATTGTCCTCCAAGCGTTTTTCTTCTTTCCTTTGTGCCCAGCCCGAACTCAACAACTAGAGCCAATTGGCCCACGCACTTAACACATCAATGCCCACCATCGAATCCCATGCATTGAGTTCACATAAGAGGATGGGAATATATAAAAGATGCGTTGTGCTCAACGCTGAGGACTCATCAGGGAACCGAATGCCAAGCCAGGAGGGTCCCACGGATATCATATCTCCCATCGTCCATGAGATTACCCACATATCTGCCCAGCACCGAGGCTCTTACATGAAACCAAGAGCCAAGTCCAAGAGACCCCATGAAATTCTCCATCACCCCAGCGGCCAACGCCAAAGACTCAGCTGCCAGGCCAACTGGAGATTTACGTACACCACCGCAGCTCGAACCCCAAGCTCAAGCTCACCACAGAGATCCGATTGCAAAGTCAGATGTGGGTCGCACACACCATTACGTCCAACCGCCAAGCTTACACATGAGCACTCCTTTTTATTGCCGAGGTAATAAAAAGTTTATTGGGCCAAGCCCTATCGCTCAACACCAAGAGCATTTCAGATGACCGAAGGCTAATCCTGAAGGGGGCCCTCACGCACCAGTACACCCACGGGGGCTGCCATGCATCTCAACCACCCTGCAAGCGCCAGAGCAATCCTTTCCAAGGCTAGCCTATGCGCTCAGCTCCAAGACAACCAGCTACCAAGACGAGTCGGAACCACGCACTCCATCAAATTTCAAGCGCAGAGCTCTCACAAGAGCATTACCTTCTTGGGTCTACGTACTCAATAGATCACGCACACCCTTAAACCCTAGAGCTCAGCACCGCAAGCTCTCCACGCGAGAAGCAGCCCTACAATGCCAAATAAAACCTTATTTCCTCCTTAAATAGGCATACTTTTGACGGCACATGAGACGGTTTCCGCGTTGCCCATGAGCGGTTTACTATACCGCTTTATTGGTATGCAGACGAGTAAGGAATGAACACGTGGGATGGTGGTTTCCTTTTCGCGACCACCAACCACCCTTACCATGCGTGCATGTTGCCGACGCGGAATAAGGAGAACCGTCGATCCTGCCTTGGCATCAATCCCCATGCGAAAAAGAAAAGGTTTTTTTTTGCATTTTATATTGTTTTAATTTTTTTTATTATTATTTTAAATTAATGTTTTTTAAATATTAATTTAATTTTATTAATTTAATGTAGTGTCTCTTAACATTCATTTAATTTAATTCATTTAATTTAATTTAATTAATTTAATTTAATGACTTTTAATTTAATTTGATTTAATTAATTTAATTTAATGTCATTTAATTATGTAATTTAATTTAATTAATTCAATTTAATTTTTTTTTTAATTAATTCAATTTAATTTAATTTTTTTTATTTAATTTTATTAATTATTATTTAATTTAATTTAATTTAGTTGTTGATAAGAATTAAAAAAAAAGAAATACCATGTCAAAAAAAAGGGGTTTCGACAAAATTTCTTATATAATTATATAATGCTAGTGTTATTTTATTTATATTTAATTAAATTTCGTATATATTTTTATTTAAATTTCGTGTATAATTATATAGGGCTAGTATTATTTTATTTAAATTTAATTAGATTCCATATAATATTATAACCTAGGTTTGTTAAAAAATTAAAAGTTAATATTTAAAAATATAAAGCTACTCACGAACTTTCAATTTAAAAGTTCTTCATAGATTTAAAGTTTTAAGGTCAATTATAGTAAGGTTGAATTGGTTGGTGAAGTTATATTGAAATTATCATAGATAAAATTTAAATTATAATTTATATTTAAGGGAGAAATTTAAAATATTTAAATTTAATATATATAAATATTTAAAATTTTGGAAAAGAAATAAATAAATAAATATATATAAATAAATAATAAAGAGTGGTTTAAGTGGTTTGGTGAAGATCTAGGGTTTAATAAATCCATGTATTTAATCAAATTGTCTTAGTATTTATTATATTTAACATCCTACATAAAATTAAATTCAAAAAATATGTAGGTGTAATTATATAATGATAAAAAAAAAAGGAGAGAGTTAGTGTTCCATATACAAAGCTTATTTAAATATAATTTTAAAGTTTACCTCAAATTGGGTTGACAATATTACGATAAAAAGGAATGCATGCCAAAAGCATAAGACGTTCACTCACGCCCAAAGATCAATTCAAAAAATGTTAATTATTAACCCTTTACAACCATCTAGAATAATTCAATTGAGTATTACCGAGAGTAGAAATTTTTACATACAAACTAAGAAAGGAAAGTTGGTATTTTAATCTATTAATGAAATTTCGTCATAACCAGACTTTAATATTTTCGATTATGAAGAAAAGGATGAAATGTAGGAAAATGAATTATCCTTTTAAATATATAATTTTTATTTATAGAAATTGTTTATAACTAGGTAAATTGATTGAATGTCACTACAAAATATTGTAGAGATGTAGAGAACACATTTAACATGACAATGCCTTTTGTTATTGTGAAATTTGCTATATCATTGAAATGACAACGTCTTATGTTAGTTCGAAGTAGATGTGTTTTCACATGATCAAACAATTATAATTTTTTTTAATCCTAGCTCTTAGTATGTTTTACTACACCATATTATTTTGCAGAAAATGCTTAAGTTGAAAAACATTTATAGTAGAACCAAAAGAGGATATGTTAAAATAAATGTGGAGTGGTGTTTGAGTTTTGAGTTCCTAGGTCTCCACACCAAATTACGCAAACATCAATGTGTGTATATAGATAACTTGGTACGAAATGCAAATTAAAGTGAAAACTCATGAACACCTCATAAATCATATTTACAAATACAATGGAATACCTGGATAAATGCTAGTAATTACCTTTGTGATAGTAAGGATGGGAACAAAATTAGCTGTGAAATTCTTAAGAAATTAAAACAGGAATGGTTTCTCCATAGATTATATTAGTCTAAATGGAGAGAATAATAAATAAACATGATAGCAATTATGTTTTGATAAGAACTAGCCGTGAAAACTTTGTAAAAACAGTTCTCCTAGTTTAATGAATGTTATGATACTTAAATGTTATTGCATCTTACCAACAATAATGAAATAATAAGGTAAGAACCTAGGATTGAGAGGGCATGAACCTTCTTCCCCCCCCCAAAAAAAGTATACCAACCGTAAGGGTCCTCGATAGTTGCGCATGGAGTGAATGCAAATTATGAGTTCTAATGACCCCCAATTTAAATCGTTGACTAATCCATGCCAAGTTGGATCAATAAAAGCTTCGGTAACCCCCGTTGTGTGATGGATAAACTTATCTGGAAGATGTAACTTAAAGAATATTGTAAAAGGTATGAAAGTAGGATACTAAGGTGGATAGCACTTGATTATAACCTTAGGGATTCTAGAGATTCAATAAGAAGATTAATCTAAATGTTTCTTAATTGTTAGAATACACATCAGGGGATAAAAGAAGCAAAGCCATAGTTGAATACTGACATATCCAGTCAAGTCAAAGCTAAGTAGGACAACTATGGCCAACACCTGCTACTTGCATGAATGAAGAGAGTTTATGTGTCCAGAATTTCCCTGCATTATTATGACCATAACTTCGGGACGAAATTTCCTAAAGGGTGGGTGTATGTAATGCCCCATATTTTGACTAGGCATGTTTATGAGTTAGACACCTTTCAATTTATTGCTTGTTATCTGTTTGACTCAGCTAGACAGAGTGAACTATATTTTCGGCATGTTAGACATGATGATATGTTGCTACTGTGTTAATGATGTTACTATATTCATGCAGTTATTAAAGTTATGATTATCATGAGATTCTTTTATTTCATAATGACAGTGTATGTTTGATAATCGTCCTGTAGGAAATGTGATATATATGATGTGGTCATTATGCTGTGATCGATTTGATGATTATATGTGATGAAATAAATGATGCTGACAAAAAGGATCAGACAATGATAGGATGGAAAATATATGTTTTAGCGTTTTCATTGATGAAATGTGAAATATATGGCATTGTACATGGATGCCATCCTATGATGAAATTGATAGAACTGTTATATTCCATGCATACCTGTAATGGAATTGTGACGTGAAATAAAATGATGTTGATTATATGGATCAATTGGTGATCGAATGGAAATGCTTGTTATAAAAGGTGTATCTTGCGGAATACTAACCTACAGGACACGAGGGCTATGGGATAGTTGGGTACTTGATCTGATATACGGAGAAGAACCTATCCAAGTAGTAAACCTTAGCAACCGAAATTGATGAAACGATGACATGGACCAATAATCTCGAGAGCAACAGAGTATGATTTGATAAGGGCGTAGGCCCAGTATGTTGAGAGGGATGGATGTGTTGCCCACCCTATGTTCCTATGATACCCAAAGTCATGGGAAGGCATGGTTAAATATGTGTGTACATCCCCCTTTAATTGGAAGAAAAAATCAGGAACATTAAGTGGAGCCTAGATGTTTCGGAAAAAAACTAGCAAATCTTTGGTCATTGGAGAGAAGCAGAAGCAATAAGAACTAGAAACCTTCCAAGCATCCCTCAAATAAAAATAAATCTTAGAAGAGGATTTGAAAACTGAAAAACATATTGAAGTAGAACTCCACATAGACCGACACCAAGAAGAGGATTCGAGGCTTAAGTCTCGAAGCTTATGGCTTGAGGAAAGAAACATAAATACCCATTTTGTCCACAAAAAAACTTGGATGAGATTTCATAGGAAGACGGTAAATGAAATCCAAAGGGAAAATGTGGAAAAACTAATCGAGTTTGATCAAATAAAAGAGTTCAATAAGTTGTACTAAGAATTTACTTAGGGATATGGGCCTAAATCAATTCTACTTATTAAAATTGTGAATTTGTAATTGACAAAATTACAATTTCTCGTGGATCTCTTTATTGTTGAATTTGTAATTGTTCAAATTGCAGTAATTCTGATAATTGTTGAAATTGCAATTTTTGGATGGTCACATTACAATTTCTCATAAAAAAATTACAATATCTTTAATTTTTCAATTCTTGGTTCATTGCATTTCATGATCGTTGAAATTGCATTTTCATTTTACAGAATGTGAGTTATTCTCAATTATACTTGTTGAAATTCTAAAACTTGTAATTATCAAAATGCCGAAATTGCATTTTCCTACATAATAATTCTAAAGTTGAAATTGCAATTTTAATAATTCTTTACCTCTCTTAACCATGTTATGGCCTAGATGCCCATATTTAATTGAAAGTTAATTAGGTGAATTGAAAGTTGAATGGCTTGTGTTAAACAATACCAAGATGAAATAACAAATAGCAAATTATATTGAAGATGAAAAGAAGTTCATCATCATGGAATTTTGGGTTTTTCAAAGATGGGGTAGTATGAACTATTGGATACTTCATTTCATGTTTTGAATGTAAGTAAATTAGAAAAAGGTTTACTACTGTATTAAGCTTAATAAATGTAAACTCAATTTTATTGCAAAAAAACATTCATTACTTATGGATTTATTATTATTTTTTAAATATATCCAATTGAAAATTTTAAATCAATTTTAACTAATGGTATACTTTTAAAATCAATATTTCGAAAATAGAAAAACACCTAATGGCTCTATTTGAACAATGTAAACTATTTCCTAGAAATTTATCTATATTTTAAAGAAAATTAAGGATTCCAAAACCTCAAGAATAAGAGAGGGTTCCAAGACCAAAGACTGGTGGATTGTTATTAAATCCTTTTACAAATTTTTTATTAAATCACTCAACTATTCCATTTGCTTATGGATGACAAGGGGAACACTTCCTATTTCTATCATAAATTTAGACGTAATAATATTTATACACTCATAATAACATGTTCTATGTTAGCCCTTCATTTTTAAGTAAGTGTTATGGAAAGTAGAAAGTCAAAAAAATCCTTGGGATGAGTAGAAAATATGTGGCAAGAAGATGAAGGAGATGTGGTACAAGTCATATGCCAATAATTGAGATGATATAATGCAATCAATGCATTGATCAAGGGTAGTGGAAAAACAAAATCATTAAATGATGTAATGTAATTCAAGTCAACAAAATCATTAAATGTTTTTTCAAAAACATAATCATAAAATATTTTGATAATTCTAATGACAAATATTTATTTTTTAAACAATCTCATAAAATAAACAATCCAAACCAAAATCATAAAATATTTTGATAATTTAGATAATTTTTTTTTAATTAAGATAAACATCAATGACAAGGATAATTTTAGGGGCGAAATTTAGCCCATGGGCTATTTTTCCATGTTTTTTTTCCAAAAAAAGATTCGCCAATTTGCATTTTTTGAAGCCCCATTTCGCCCAATTTTGATGGGGTAAAATTTTTTCAGTCTAAAATTCGCCAAATTATTATATAAACTATATAAAATCCTTAGAAATTGACATAATTTTAGAAAAATATCGCCAAATATTTTATAGTTGGCATTTTAAGAATTGGTAAGGTTCGCCAAGGTTTATACAGTTTTAAATAAGTATGGGTCCTTAAAATTATCCCTGATTCAATGATAATGTGATAATGCGAATGGTTTAAAAGTAATTAACATAAATATTAAATTATATTAAAATATCATTAATAATTTAAAAAATACTAAAAAATCCAAACAATAGACACTTTCATATGGAGTTACAAACCTTTACAATTCAGCCTACTCATATGGAGTTACAAACTTTTACAATTCAACCCAGTCATATGCCGTTAGTTTGGAACACAAGAATAAGTATATATTTCTTTTACAAATCAGCCTACTCATATGAAGTTACAAACTTTTACAATTCAATCGACTCATATAAAGTTAGTTTGGAGCACAACAATAAGTATATATTTCAATTGAGAAGAGGTTATGCTTAATATAGATCCATTATATTAAGAAAACCTAATAACAGCCTATATTAAATGCAATTGTGAAATTACTATCATGTTATCATGTCAGTACCATTTGTCAAAAACCCAGATTCATGGTATTATAAAATTGAAGTTTTCACAATTTATAACATCTACATTTTTTAAATTTGATAAATAAAAAATAAATTATCTAAAAATAAAATACATTTTTATTTTTGACATTAAAAGTTTCCAACCATGTTAATGTCAAAAGAGTTGTAACCAAAACTTGCATTGAGTTGGCAGAATAATCAAATAAGTCTATGGTTCTACACCTGAGTGAACCCTTTCTTAATATATTTTTACGGAAGAACACTACAGTAGTACCATTTTACTCCCATTTACAAAACCTGTAAAGGTTGGCGGTAAAGATTCATCATGCTGGAAAATTGAGTTGGATGGTAACTACCTAAATTTGCATAGTCATGACAACAGAGTGAGAGAGGTGTAAATGCAAATTGTAATGACAGTGGTGTAAAATGCAAATAGTAATATCAGTGTCATTATTTAGACATGAAGTAGGGAGAAATCCCCCGCAAAAGTCTCCACAAAGAGAATTATATAACCTCTTACTCTCAATTTGGGCTTCTCATCATCATTTGAGGAGGCAGATTTTCATAAGATAGTAAGCATCTCATCCATACAAATAGGCTTTTATAGGCTTTAGGTCAGCCATGGCTGTGAATTAAACTCCAGGCCAGTGACAAAAAAATATCGTGTGCTCCTATCTATGAATATGTTCGAACTCAAATGAGGGCGGGAAGCGGCAATGTCACTTGTATCTGGTAGTAAGGCGGAACAAAAAATTTCAAAATTCAAAATTCAAATGGGCATGGCTGCGCGAGCATGTCAGACGGTTGCATTAATACTGAGTGTTTCTCCACCAAATCGTAATGAATTTCCCAAGTTGGAAAAGATTACTCAAACGAATAACATTTATGACAAAATTATCTGAAGCGACGATCGCGCAGTCGGGCAGGGTGTTAAAGGTTGTTTACCATTCATCACATTGCCTACATACTTGGAATCCACCATCTGATGCTTGGATGCAGGGTGATACTGATGGATGCCAGGGTTATATTGATGGACATCCATCGGAGCAAATGTTTCAGTGCGATACAGGAAAACGGTTTCATGGAAAACGACGTTAATATAGACATCTGTAGATAGATTTAGGCCCATCTCCCTCTACAACGTTTAATACAAGATCCCAAAAAAGATAATTGCAATCAAGTTATGGAAAATCATCCCTTCCATCGTCTCGATTAACCAAGGATGATTTGTCTTTTATTTTTTTGGAACCTTGAATTACCTTTAATTCTGTAGGTTTCGATATCAGAGATTGCTACTGCAAAAAAGGTTTTTATATTTGAGATGGTGAATTTATTTAACAAAGAACCAGGTGCACTGGACTTGTGCCTTAAAGCTGTATTTCATTCAACTAGCATTTTGAAGTTAGGGTATGCTTTGCACTCTGACCTGAAGCGTCTTTCTGATTCCTATGGAGAGCTGGAGTGTTTTCGCTACTGTGAAGCGCCTAAATTAGACCTTCAAAAGGTTTTTCCATCTGTTCCAGGGGGGCTTTCCGACCTTGCAAAGACTGTGTTGGGAAGTGCTTTAAACAAAAGTAATAGGATGAGTGACTGGAGGGAGTGTCCCTTGAGCAATAGTCAGGTACACTAAATATAAATCCATGCTACGGTATAACAACCACTACAAAGTATAAGAACCAGTACAAACCTCTAAAAACTGATAAAGTTTGAAATAAGAACATACAAACTACAAAACGTTGCTACGAAATTTATATGGGAATGTTCAGATCAAGATTTTCAAGCATACAACAGACTCGCAGATATCTCCAGTAACTGAAATATGCAACCTCTTATAACTTGAAGAAGGCACAAAAATACCCATACCCCATGGGCCTTGTACAAAATCCAGATACTAAACTAAATGGACGAGAATGATAGGAATTTGTAGGACGAGGAGTACCAGAAGTTCTAATTTATAGGAGGACGATTCAGCCGCTCCAGCTGCTCACAATAGGATTCAGGTTCTAATTTGCAGAGGACAAGAACAATGTTTCAGCAGCTCCAGCTATAGGAATTTGCAGGACGAGAATGAGGACCAGGTCTCTTGGCATTTTGCAATGGACTACACTGCCTTGAATGCAGGTATATGGGCGTTCAATGCAGGTAGATGGGCGTTGAACCTTGAGGATATGGCGGCAGTGAGACTGTGTACGATGAGATCTCCAGGATATGGCTACAGCTGGCTCATGATCAACCTGCAGGTTTTCAATGGGACTGTGTGGCGCTTCGTGTGGTACTATGTCAATAATTATAATACATTATTATAATTATAAAAACTAGTTGAATGATATTGCAATATTTCTCATTTATGCAATGACATGAAATGGATGATAATGTATGGTATGTTCTTATTTCATATTCCTTTATGGCATGTTCTTATTTCATATTTCTTTATGGCATGGATGAAAAGTTAATGTATTATTATATTTTATAATACCTTATTATAATTATAAGATTTAGTTGAAAGATATTGTAATATTTTTTATTTATGCATGATAGTATAAAGTAGTGTGATATTACATATTTTTTTGGGGATAACTGGAAGTAGAAGAAAGATTAATATTTTGTCTATATTTTGTACTTTCTTATGTAATTTGAAAAGTTAAATGTATTATTATATTATATTTTATATTACGTTTATGTGATGAAATGAATTAGGTAAATTTAGGATAATGCATCACCATATTTCATATTTCGTTAATGGGATAGCAAGATGTAAAGGAAAGGTTAATGCCTTGTTTATAGTTCATAATTATTTTATGGGATACTATGAAAGGCTAATGTATTATTATATTTATACTACGTTTATATTATAATATGAACTGGTTGAAAGATAAGATACTGTTATGATATTTCTTGATGTTATAAAATGAACTAGATGAAAAGTTAACACATGCCTATATTTCACAGTTTACTTAGGGGATTGTAGGTTGTAAGATTAAAGACATAGCCTTCCTTTTTGTCAAATTGTACCCTTAGGGTTTCCGTTTGCAAGTGTTACTTATTTAAGATATATTTCAACTATGATAGAGATCCTTGCCAATTCACATATGGAATAATTGTTCTAGAACAAATGCTTTGGAAAGCCAAAGAACTATAACTTAGGAGTAGACAATTATAGTATAAAAAAAAAAGAAAAGAAAAAAAGAAAAAGAAGAAGAAGAAAAAAAAATCATTCACTAACTACGAGCATTAAATTGTCGAATAGAGATGGTATCAATAACGTAAAATTGTATTTTAAGAAAAATCTACTCGGAGAAACTTGGAACAAAGACCAACTATATTTTAAACCTTTTTCTACATAGCCATGATGAGAAAACAAGTGGACGGATATAATCGGTGGATTTGCTGAATGACGAAAAATTGATCAATTTTAAATGATAAGACACCAAGATGCTCAGATTGACGAGACTTTGACGGATTGTCGAGGAAGAGAAACCAACTTAAAATTTGAAAACGAGATATCAATGTGATTGGTATGATGAGCTGAACTCAACGACATGCATTTTGCATTACGACAAAACCATTTATGAAAACTCATGACTACAAACTTGAAATTTAACCATGGTATCGAAATGGTCAAATGAAGGCAATGTTTTGTAAAAAGAAGTATGGAGACGATTAGCATAATAAATAGAACGCAATGAAGCTAACCTTAGGTCATAATCAAACATGATAAAATGACAACTAGCCCTCGAGATGGAACTTGATGGGGTTAAGAAGACACTTTGTGCGACTTGATGAATCTGTCGAAGTGGTCCTATGACAACATAAACGAAGAGATAAGGGAAATACATGATAAGCTCATGGAGCTGAACATGATGATACTAATGACAAGAATAAGTGATATCGAAAATCTAGTTGGGACCGACAGTTATTGAATGTACTATCGAATTGATATTATACACAATTATGATTGAGTTCCTGAGAATGTATTGGAACCATGTTGGAAAAAAAAATAATAATAATAATGATTAGAACCACTTGTGCTTATGGCAATGATTGTTGGATAAAAATAGAAGAGAATGGAAAGAAGATGATAATAGGAAATTAAGATAAAGCTTAGTGTCGAAAGTACAAGAACAAAAATTAACTTCAGGATGAAGTTCTATTTAAGAGGGGGTGTATGTAATGCCCCTAGAATGACTGTGGACCTTAAGGGCACCTGTCAAGTGACCCAGTTGAACAACTTCGATATAGTGGTCTCTTGAGCCTTGTTATGTCTTAAATGATTGAGGAAAACCTGAAGATGTGAATGACAATAATAATTGATAAATTAATTAAGGAATTAAATTATATTGTGTGGGGTGGGATAATTGATTGATTACATCTTGCTTAATGATTAGCACGGATTGATCAAGTCAAGTGTAGTGGGACATTTATAGTCCTAGCTATGCGACTTGGGAGGACGCAGCTGAGATGCATCATAGATTTCCGCATTTATTCTGAACGTCGGGACGAAGTTCTAAATAAGTAGGGGTGTATGTAGTGCCCCTAGACTACTGTAGACATTGAGGGCACCTGCTGAGTGACCTGACTGTTTGAAACATTAATAAAATAACCCTATGATTTTATTTTGAGTATATTTATGATTACGATTGATTGATATATGTGCATTGGGGTAGTTATTGTGAATGGACGATTTCATGTTGTTTAACAATTAACTTTGATATGAAAACAGTACATATGAATGGTGCTTAACGACTAGTTGTGCAATTGATTATGTGATTAGACGAATGAGTAACGATTGAGTAAACTATAGATGCTTAATGAAGCAACAGATTTATAAATCAAATTGTGATTATTGAGGACATTGCTACTAATTTACATTTGTGAGAAATGTGTGTAGCGACAGGTGAAACGGTTCACCGACGGACACACAAAGGAATATGAAGGGTCATAGAGTACGGGTAAATCACACACAGGGAGAGCGACGACGATGTCGACTTCTGACGGAATACCACGCTTGAGCAGATAAGCACTGATCTGCTTTCTCAAGAGGAATGCGTGAGGGCGTACGAGGTGGGCCACGACGGAGTTGGTCACGTGCGAGTTGGGGGGCGCGCAGTGAGAACGGACTCACTCCTCAGCGCCATTAGTCCCTAATAGCGTGTAGACAGAGGATAGAAGGTAACGGCTCCTGAAATCCCTACATTAAGTTCCCGCAAGTCAAAACGAAAGGATGATGGCAAAAGGGCCCGACGGTGCAGTACCCTGTCGAGAACGGAAAGAGTGGACGCAAGGACCCAATGACGTGGTACCTTGCCGAAGAATGGAAACTACGAATGACTGGACCCGATGGAGTGGTGCCATGTCGGGGAAATGAAATTAAGGAACGGGGAAGCCCAACGATGCGGCACTGGGTTCCTAGTGAAAATGCTTGTTAAACTTAACTGGATAAAAACATATAAGTTTGCACCTAGAGCATTACTTAGAAATGCATTTGAGTACTTTAGGCATTTGCATATATCTAAACATAAACAATCATTGGAGAATGTTATGGCAAATTATTACATCGTCGATCTACTGCGTTGGAAGGCCACATTTTCCTTTTTTAGTGATTCAGAGCTTCTTTGCAATACAACAGTTTCCTCCTTCGATTGACATATTTGCTTGAGTTTAAAATTCACATTAGCTTGATTGTGCCTATTTCTTTAAGTTGGGTATTTATATGATGCTCCTATATCTGAAGTACACGTAAAAACCACCTGATTATCCCCTCTTGCATGTCTAGTAAGTTAAGCATGTATAGGAGCTTTGATATAATTGAAAATTCCTTAAGGTGACACCAATTCTCTTAGAGTCTTAGGCCTGATACATACATCCCGTGTTCCCTAGCTATATCCAAACACCTAACGCAGAATTGTTCCCCTCAACCATTGATATGCGAAATGGTAATCTTAATGGTTTTTTCTAATTTCACACAAATGATTATAAGAGGGGCGTGCTTGCAATACCTAAGGTAGACTTATAAAGACCATTTCAACTCACTTGGAGGGTACTTGTGTTCATGAGAGTATTTTCATATTGTGTGAGAGTTGTGTGAGAGTTACCGTAAATGCATCATTCTCACCTTCACATTTTGGTCCTAAGACTTCATACTTCCAATCTAATTGTTGGAGGGTTCCCTACTCTATTTTCTTATTGCTGTTGGTAGAATTATTGCACATGTTATTTATTCTTGTTGATTTGTGTCATAAAATTCCTTAGTTTTGTTTGTTCTTACATAAAAGACAAATTTGGTTAAACTTAAAAAAAGCAAATGTGGTTTACTATCTAACTTGTAAGTCTTGGGGTTAAGAAGGTCTCCGACCAAAAGTGTCAAACCACCTCTGACCTGCAAATGGTTAAATAACTATAACATAGGCTAAGATGAGAAACAATCACACATTGATAATTTGAGAGAGACTTGAAAGAGAAGTACCTATTTATACATACACTGAACATAACTTAACCGAATATTTAGGGACACCTAAAATTGAAGTTATTGACATTTAGACACTGACCCATTATAATCCTCCCTTGACCCAACCTGACGATCATGTCTCAATACAACTAGATGTACCTTTTCCCATAGATCCCTTTAAATTTGTTCAAAATGTACAACATAATATGTCTAGAACCAAATTATGGTTAATCTAACAAGCATGGGATGTACTTCCACTACACCTAGTGTCTTTTGAGGAAACATTAATGCTTCTTATGTATATTTAGTTATCAAAATCATTTCTTCTACCCATATGCCACATGTTCCCAATGTCTCTTCATTCATAATGCCATCTATTAGCAAACACATTCCAACCCTACGTTTTCCTAGTCTTGGAATACCTTCCACAAGTAATTTTATGCCTAGTTCGAGCTTCTCCTTTGGTGTATGTAATAATCTATTGATCCCTCAACAACTCCCCAAGTTATGTGATGTGGGGCCCCACCTGAAATTTTGAGCTAAAGGCCACTGATCCAAGTGTTGTTACTCTTTAATGATGTCTATACAACTACAATTTGGACGGAGTCCTTATAAGGTATGTTTTATCATACCATGTCTAATATTTCTCCTTTACAGGTTTTTTTATTATCATGCCATACACTTGGATATAGTAAATCCCCCCTGCCCTTACTGCCTATTCTTTCTGTACAAGCAATTCATCCTTGAAAAGTTTGACAAAATATGAGTGAGAAAAATATCCCTGGTTCCATAAGCTTAAATTCCACTTGATGAAAACCCTCAGTTTGTTTCACCCCTAAACCATCCAAAGAGTGAACCTAAAAGAAAAATAAGAAAAGACTTAGTTTTTTCGAAGAAGCGTCCTTGGAAAAATAATTTTGGAAAAATAGCTTTATACACCCATGTAACATATCGGAAATGGCATATGAAAAGCGGTGAAAAACGATGAAATGTTACATGGGTTATATCATATGGTATATCATACGTTTTGTGCGTCCAATCTTATTTGCAACATCATGTGACGAGAGCTTGCACAAAGTACAAAGCAAAGTTTGTGCACCCTCTTAAGACCTGTCACATATTATGATGGTGAGCTCGCACAAATCGCCTTTGCACTGGCCAATGTGTATATGATGAGCCCGCAATACCATGATGCAACCATCAAATGTGTATTGTCACATGTAGAGTCGAGCTTGCACATGGGACAACGAGTTTAGTTTTGTGCACAGATCATGATCTTGACTCTTGGCATTGCGGAGGGGCTGCACAACGTACCATTTTGTGCACCCTCCAAGGACTAGTCTCCAATCATAACCGTGAGCCCGCACAAAATGATACAATGTGACTCTGTGCACTATCAAACAACTTTTGGTTGAATGGTCGATGGAGCCCGCACATTGTTATGTAACATTGGTTGAATGGTCGATGGAGCCCGCACATCGTTATGTAACATTGGTTGAATGGTCGATGGAGCTTGCACGGTTGATGAGTCAATAGCTCGATGCTTGAAGTCGTTTTCTCACGCTCCTTTGGCTTCTATCTCCATGAATACTGGTTGCTGGAACAGTGGAAACTTATTGGAACACAACCAGTATTCCAATGAATCAGATCCCTTTTTTGTTTCCACGAACACCAATGTCAAAGAATGCTTGCCTGCATGAATTTCAAACATAGTTGTAACAACAAGGGGACTAGGACTACTTAAGCGACTTGGTACAGGCTTCAAGGAAGTACAGTACTTAGCATGTACCAGTACTTGGTACATGCTAGTGTTACACAAGCAAGTTTGATACAAAAGAAAACATAGAAGATATAATGTGGTACGGGAAGAGAAAATAACATAATGTCGATCATGCATGGATTAACAAAAAAAAGCATGCGATACTTTGAGGGTTGTTCTCAAGTGGAATGTGCATCCAAGGAGGATGCAAGTTAGTTATTCCAACTATGAGTCAAGTGCATGTGAACAAAAATGTGCATGACAATGAGTGCACATGATGAGAATGGGGTAACTGTGCATGACATATGAAGTGCACTAAGGGAAGATGAAATATCAATGTGGAAGTTGAAGCGACAAAGATGTGCTCAAGTAGTCATATGGAAGTTAAAGAGTAGTTGAAGATGGATGAAGCGTAGGGGAAGCTGCACCATGAGTAAACATGAATAATAAAAAAATGGTTGTCATTTGAGAGGGTTTAGCTAGATGGTCTTGAGACATGGCAATTGAGAGAGTCTACCATGGACCTCAAACATAGTGGTAAGGCAAATGTTGTAAATGTGTATATATATTGTTATGTTTGAGTAATGAAAATGAGTAGAGAAATTCCCTTATTATAATTTGGTTTTGTATGCCCTCTAAAATTGTTTCAACTTTTATGTTTGTAGTGCTTTTCTATTTTCAACTTATATCTTTCGAAGCATTGTACTTAGTCTGCATAAATATGATTTCATAGAATTATTCCCATCAACTCTTTAGTTTGCTGTAATAATAACCAACTTCACAGATTTAGTTCATTTAATATATTGTTAGCACTCTAAAGTCTGAGCTAGTTCAATTAAAAAATTTGTAACTCAATCTTATTTTGATCCTATATTTGAAGAAGAAATAAATATATAAAAAATAAAATAATCTTATATCAAAATAACCTATTTTGACCACAAATTTATTAAGAATCTAATGTATGTCATATACCAAGTCCATGCATATAATGCATAATATATATATCCTGTCCCTTCAATGTTCAGACACGGTGTTCAAAAAAGCGAATTTGAATTTCAAATCTCAAATGCCCGCGCTCCACGAAAGTTACCAAAGGACGGTTCCTCACCAATTTCCTCCATTCTTTGCCATGGCAGAAGATCCATCAAGGATACCTCAGAAAACTCACCGTCGGGACTCGGTAGTTCAAATATTGTGCATTGGAGGAGCGCCTTCAGGGCTTGCAAGTTTCTTAGAAGGAAATGGGTGAAAGGATGTTGTTCTCTCCATACTAAGGCTATGATGAAGGCGGTGAGCATTTTGCAACAGTTCATAAGATTTTTGGGGCAAGCATTGTCTGGAAATATTTGCTATATATTCTCATAATCTAGCACTGCCAAACAGTTGTCACACATCCTACAAGGCACATGATCAACTACGAGATCCAGTCTATGCCTGCTTAGGGCACATTTCCTCCTTGCACCAACTGGTATATAAACTAAATAGCCTCAGTGTATGCATTATTTGTTGTTATTTCCATAAATTGCTTCTGTTGGTATCTCCAGCTCTCAAGATACGTGTAATGAATTTTTTATAGGAGTTGGCAAGCCGAAATAGCCTTCACGAGCATGGGTGGCCAGTATCATTTCATTCGGTGTTTCATCCATCTCCATGAATCATCCTGACAGCACCACATTAGTTCCAGGTACATCTCTCTGCCATGTCATCCTATCTCCTAGTGCTACAAGGCATTCTTGTCTCATCAAATTCTCTGGCATTTTCTTAACAAAATTTCAGTCCCTAAACCAAATACTATCCAATTTCTTGTCTAGTCGGGTTTAGTGCGTGGAATGTTCATAGAAACAACTGCAACATCTCATGGGAAATACCTGCGCACTTTTCCATCCTTCTTTCCGTTATATATTAACTCTAGCTAGCACATGAATTCATTCAAATTTTATTATTCAGTGTAATTCTTTGTGTATGATCATGTTAATGCTCTCGGATATGGTTACAATCAAGAATTGTTATCTGTGTTCAATCCTTTCATTCGCCTCCCTGTCTGTATATTCAAGAAACTAAGTATGTGAAATTCAGGAAGCGAGCCCTAGATCGATCTATCAAAAGATTGTGAAATGTGTCAGGGACCTCGATTTAAAGGTTGGAGGGTTAAGTCGATTATTTTATATATTTGAAGTGATTGTGTGTTAAGTACCAAGTGAATTGCGGTATTAAGGCCTATGTAATACGTTTGTGGAGTGCATGCGATGTGCAGATGGTCATGGTCTGCAAATAACTATTAAATTTCGTGAACTTACTGTTAAGTGAAAGACAAGAACCCTCAATAACTTTTTGGAATGTTTCCCTACTTGTCAACTCGGCGTTTTCATGTTCTTCCTTGTGAGATCCGCCCATTATTTTTGGGTTGTGATGCAGCAGTTGAGTGATGTGTTTTGGGCAGAAAACAATCAGTCTATTATGGTGATGGTGCGATATAGTTGGGAATTAATACCCCCTCGGTTCTTGATCGTAGATCTTGTGGTAGAATCTTCATAATATTTGAAGGTTGACCCTAGCGGAGAAAAACAGTTTGGTTAACTCCCTTGAGCGATCGCTCATTTATGTGACAACTCTTTTCTGCTCGACGCCTACCTCTCACATTTTCTTGTTGAATCTTAGAGTCCATATGTACTTTAAGGGTTTATTTGTCACCCTTGTCTCCTATGCCAAACTCCTGTTGAATATCCAAGCTGAACTGCTAATGAAATTCAATAATCCATATGGCTTGGAATGAAAATTTATGTTAATTACATACAAATTGTATTTATTAAAATGTTATGATAACACTGTATTTTGTCTTGCTCTTGATAAAAGAATATGAGTTTTGATTCTCACGAGGGTTGCATGGTTTATTATGGATACATATGGAAGTAGAGAATTTTGTATATGTTTAAAATGGAAGGTTGTGGAGTTTTTATATATATATGATTACCGATAATCTATTTATAGTTTATGTTTATTTACTTTTGATCAATGAAAATTACATATGGTTTTGGGTATATTTTTCTCATAAATCTAGATATGCAGATATATAGTGTGAGCATTGGTTTTTCATAGATATGTATACTTTGGGATTGTTGAAAAAGAAACAAATGTTAGAACTTATCGTAATTACTCATATATTTGTAGAGGTGTTTATGACATTGTTTATAGTTACAACAAATTGTTATGATAATTTCACAATGAATTATTGTGGGCAGTTGTCCATTATAAAATGATAATACTAACGAAATAAGCAATAGGATATGTTGCCTATGTCAAAATGAAGACATTATCTTGCGACAAATCAAAGGACTTTTAAACAGGTGAAAAGTCACATTTGGTTTTCAGCCACAAAATTTACTTACAGGAGATAGGAGTTTCCAATGAGTCTCATATATATCATTTTTATATAATTGGCTTAGGTTATGAGTGTATGAGTATGATCCTTGAAAAGGGAAAGAAGTATAACTCTCAAATTTTAAATCGTGGTAGGGAAAGATGTATGTTGTTGAAATGAGAGAAATTATAGAAATATTCAATATAGTGAAAAGAAAAGGAAATAAAAGTTTTAAAATTTCTGCATTCCTTTTTTTTGGGTTGTTACATTTCCAATGCTAGCACATGTCCAATTTTTACATATTTTTTTTAAGCTAGAAACATGTTCAAGCATCTTTAAACACAAATATATGCTATTTACTAGGAAAAAAACAGTACTAGGAAACATACATGTAGGAAATGTGAGTCACTTGGTTGGGCTCCCTAGTGAACCTATGTTGGTATCTAGCAATTAGTACCACATTACATAAAATATGCTTAGAAATTTAATCTTCCATGTACCTTTGGGTATATAGGAAGTCCCTTATTTTCGCCTATACCCATGCTTCCATAAACTCTTCGATTATCTTTCATTGCTATAGTACGTGCTAAGAATATCACTTTGCGGGGAGATCACTCTTAGGAATCATATAATATGACTAAGGATATGGTCTATGTCATTAGTTAGTATTTTGAAAGATTATAGATGAATAAACTACCTAAACACTTGAATATTATGTTGGCAAGAAGGTTGAAGAAACCCTAAATTTTGAATATATGTCAAATTAAAAAGTTCAATTTATAATCGAAGAAGGATAGAATGATTGAGAACATCAACCATTTAGTACAAAAGGAGAAGGATGAGAAGGTATAAGAAGGTCACCATAAAATAATTGTTGAATTTGAACATCATCTTCAGAATATGAAGGAAAAATATGATCTTATTATCTCAAAAGTAGAAGCAATTGAAGGTTAATAATTATAATAGTTGGAGCATGTCATTGTACCAAAAAGGAGAGGGGGTGATAAGGGCATCAAAATTTACGAAGCACCATTAATGGTGGAACCATATTGATACCTCTTTACAATGAAATATCGGAAAAAATACAATAAGTGTCAACATTACAAAGGATGAAGATGAAATAATCAATGGTTCATATAATGAGGCAAAAAGGGACCATTATTTAATGTGATGTTATCAAAGAACAAAAACTATAACAAATTGGAGAAGCTATAATAATGCACATGCAATCAAAGGAAAGGAAGCCATGAAGAATTGACAAAAAAAATTAAATATAGATGGATGGATAATCAATAGTAGTAGCAAGAGAGAACAAATATAAATAACCATTACTATTATTAGGTTTCATCACATATAAAAGCCTTAGCTACAAACATTTGATGACGAATCCTTTTTATGGGGTGATATGTTATAACTCCATGGGATGTATATATGGGGTTGAATATATAGGTAATGTGGTTACATGAATATTTAATAGGGATAACCCTAATAGGGGACCCACAAGTACAATTGGGGATATTATATGGAGAGATAGGGAATATTATATAGAGAGATGTAGTTACAATCATTATAATTAAGGATTCTCTTAATGAATATAATGATTTTTCTCTCTCAGGATTTCACAGTGTGCTAGTTTATTCTCCATGATTTTTGGATTCATTGTGTTAAGGAGGGGTTTATCGACGTTTCGGACCTATGATATGTAGTCCATCTTCATGATAGGTAAGAATATGGATTGCGTATCGTAGGTATGAAACATCGATAAACCCCTCCTTAACACAATGAATCCAAAAATAATGGAGAATAAATATAAGGATTTATTATTTAATTCATCTCTATTATAACTTTAGGATTTATGTTTCACTCTCATATTTGGTGTACATTGGTTTATACACTATTTTATTAAGCTATTTTATTTACAAAATCCGTAACATGCTTCTTGAAAAACCTCCCTCAAAATGCATTGTTCTCCCATGGTCTAGTACTTATATGTATATGTTGATATAAACCTTCCTTCCCATTGTTGGTCTTACTAGTGCAATGGCGTATGCATCCTCTAATGAACCAATCTACATATTCCTGAATTTGGCACAAGACACATATCTACAAGTTATTATTTGTTTTCTCAAAACCAAAATGGCCTCCAACATCAGAGTTATGGGCCTCTGTTATTAGTTTTTTTCTCTCACCTATATAGGTGTATAACACTTATATATCTTGTTGAGAAATGCATCTTGGAGATGATACTAAATCTTGTTGTCACTTTAATTGATTCTTCGTGACTTTGGCCTTGTATCCATGAAATATCTTCATGAAATTGTAATCTTATGTTCTTTCCTCTTTGTATGAATCATGAGTGAAAGGATCCATGTGCACCAAATTAGCTAAAGATATGATCTTCAATGCACATAGAATCAATAGGATGTCTTCCTATGTGTTATATTTCCATTTTTATAAATTATTATGAGATAAAGTTTTGCAAACATCCCATCCATTTCTAGTGTCTTAATTGTTGAAGGTCAATATGAACCTACCAATATTGCAAAGTCTGGTGATTAGTGTTATTGATGGCCTTTTTCAGTTTATATGGTTCTTCCACTTCATAAGATCATTCATTAGAGGATATAGCACATTGCTTACTTGTCTACATTAAGATAACTTCCATAATGTATCCACTTCCATCTATCCTCACTTGAAAGTGATTCTTAATATTATGAAATATGAGAATTGGTGCTTATCTTGCATTTTAGGTTTTCAAATTTCTTTTAATGATTTCCTTTCCCCATAAAACCCTCTCCACTTTATTTTAGGGAATTCCAAAACTATCCTAAATTCAATGAAATTGGTAGGAAAAATCCATTTAATGAAAGATTGTAAAGAAAATCACATTTCTTAAGTTGAAGGTTTTGATGTATATAATTTTATATATCCAATTGATTTGATGCTTAACTTGACTGTAATTTTAAAATTAACTTAATATTAATTTATCTCTCTTTTCAATTATTTAATGGTCAAAATATATTTAGAAGGGGATAGTAAAATCACTGATATCTATTGAGATATGATTTTAAATCTATGAGGCATTAACCATAAAGATATGGTTTAACACATTATAAGTTGCAAAAAGATGGCATTTAGAGTAGAATATTTTTATTTCCTCTCATGGAAACCCCATATAAAACCTATGCAACATTAACCGTTTAAAATATATGGGACATTAGCCATTTAAAATCTATGGTTCACTGACCATTAGATCCCTCCGGACGTTACATTATGGATCAATTGACCTAGATGGAAAAGTTTAGTGTCGGGTCATAATAGTTTAGTCCTACCTATTAAGTTTATAGAGAGATTTAGGATTGATCGCCAATTTGGTGTGTAACTTGTAGTTGTTTGCCTTGCATTGGAAATGCTATGCAACTATAAAACGAAAGTAGAACAGAACATGGAGTAGAATAGAACCTGCTCGAGCAACAGATGCAGGGGTCTCGCTGCAGAAGGGTGAGATGTCTGGTTGAGAAGCAAATGTAGGGGATGGGCTTCCACAACGGAAGAATGAACAGGGAGAGGCAAGATTCCAATTTTAATTCACCAACCCACTACCTTGAACAAGTAATGAGGTTTAAAGTCCTGATAACATTTACGACAATGTGAAAAGTGCATACCGAGGAAACTGACATGTCATACTTAGTTGGAGATTGGAATGCTTGGAGTTTGAAATGCCAAAAATAGGTACAAAAGTTGAGAGTGGTGTAATGATCAAAGCATAATTATTGGACAAAAATTAATTAGACTAAGGCAAAGCAATGTAATGATCAAATCATAATTATTGGATAAAAATTAATTAACCTAAAGTAGATTAATGATTGTTGCTGTCTTCTATTAGGAGAACTAATCACTGCACTGCATAGCATTAAATGTGGCAGCTCAGTGCTTGAGTCGGTTGGATCTGGAGAATCTCAAAATCCAAGGGACCCTAACAACTGAGCTGCTGCATTTAATACTCTGCAGCTGAATGGTTAGCTTTTAGGCTTTGCACATGAGCATGGAAAGCACGAGGCCCCTTAAATGACAATTATGACCCTCCATGGTAATTATGATTAAGGCTGATAGAAAATAAGGATAAAGGTTGATAACTGTCCTACAAATACTGACAACTATTTTTGTATCCAATAAAATTATTCTAAATGTTTAAAATTTAAATTTTTACTACGCTGGAATTTAGAATGCCTCCGCTTTGCAATGTTTCATGTGAGCAGGACAGGGGTTTTGGCCTCTGCAATGTCAGCGAAGCTGAGCTATAGGGCCGCCCCTCTTTTCTCCATGTGCGGATTCTAAGAGTTTTAAGTTGTTATCTACTAAGAGCGAACAGAGCTGACACTAACGAAAGACGACAAATTATTTCTACACAGAATTCACACGATACAACGCTCTTGGAAAAATATATTCTAAGTGGACAAAGCTTCCATCAATCACGGACAAATTATTTCGACACAGATTTCACAATATAAGTAGTCTCAGCTTAACCTTCGTTCGCATCAAGTAGAAGTCTATGGTTCCATAACAGAAGAGCCAGGTTAGCCTCTTTTACCAATCAAGTCTGATGGATGGATTTGAAGTTTGAATATTGATTGATTTTTATGTATATATGATACGACAAAGATGAAGCAGACAGAAGTGGACTGTTAATATCTGAAGAGATGCCACGAAACCCTTACAGAAGAGAACAGGTGACTGCAGAAATATATTCAATAGCTGAGGGCTTTGAAAGTGGCGCATCCAAGCTTTTTACATGCACTTTCCTGCAACCACTCTCTTAATATGTGTATTTTTGAATGGTAGTCAACATTCAAAATTTGAATTTGCATTTGCATTTGCATTTCCCGTAAACCTTCAAAATTCGAATTCGAATTTTCAATTTCCCTGCTTCAGAACATTCAAAATTCGAGGTGAATGTTCTGAATCGTTATCACCAAGTAACTTCAACTCCATGAGGTTTCGAATTTTCAATTTCCCTGCTTTAGAACATTCAAAATTCGAGGTGAATGTTTTGAATTGTTATCACCAACTAACTTCAGCTCCATGAGGTTTTGGAGGTGAAAGATCCATTTCGGGACTTCGCAGCCACCTAGATGAAGAATTTCAAGGCGTTTCATCACACCAATGTCTTTGGGAAGACTGAGAAGGCTGCAAGGATCAATATATTTGAAGGAGAGGTCTCGCATCTCTGTCATAGCCCCAAAAGTCCCATCCTTGAGGTGAACAGCACCTTTCAATGACTGTAGACATATGAGTTTCGATATTCCAGCAGGCAGCAACTTCAAATTTTTGCAGCCCTTCACATTCAGATATACCATAGACTTATGTTCACCTATGCCCGAATGCATCTCACATAGATGTTTGCACCCACTAACATCAAGAAACAGGAGGCTTCATACATGAGCCAATGATTTAGGTAACTTCTCTATCTTTGTCTGGGATAAATTCAAGAATCTCAAATGTTTCAAATTCCCTACACTTTCTGGCAATGAAACTCAATGTTCCTATTGCAAGAGGGTAACATGTAGAGATGAGTATCTAAGTGTGGAGGTACAACAACATTATTATTTGTTGAGCTATCTCAGTTCTTTCAGTGCCGTGGAGAAACTGAGTGGGAAAAGCAAGTGCTGGTGTGACAACTGCTGCCATTTGCAAGATGCCAAGAAGAAGTTGAAGGTCAAATCTGCACCTCAAGTTCTCACTTTCCAGCTAAAAGGTTTCAAATACACAGTACATGAAGGTGAAATAGAGGGATTCAAGAATTTGTTCTATCATGTTGCATTCCCCATGGAGTACATACTACTAATTAACAATTGTGGAGATGGAGAAGCAGATGATTTTTTGTATTATTCATTTGATGTTGTGGTGCATGTGGGATGCACGGTTAATGATGGGAATTAAATTTCTATAGTGAAGAGAGGTGACCAATGGCTCATGTTTTATGATGAGAAGGTGGAAAACATCACGGCCACTGCTTCAAAGCAACTTGTAGATGATCCATGTGGTCGAGAAAGAGTGAAGGTAGAAGCCAAACTTCCAGCCACACCCCCAGAAATATCCTGTGATTTAGCACCTAAAACATAATGGTTTGCTCTAGTAAAATATTATATGGACATGTTGAAGTAGAGTGTTATGAGAATCTATATTTGAATTCAACGTGGACTCAAGCAATGGATGGTACTCTAGGCATTGCAAGGTATTTTCCTCATTACAATGTAAAAATGAATAATAATGGAAAACAAGGTTTAGTAATGACCACAACCGAAGCGACACAACTTTTCACTCCCTGCAAACTCTCGGTGGAGGATTTATCAAATCAACAACAACAATCAACGCCTTTGGGATCAGTCTGGAATCGTGCAGGAACTTGGGACAAAATAAATTTAAGCACTTGGGCCAACATTAGGATAAAGGAATTTCTCATTGATTTAGGTTCTTTAGAAATCGATATTTGTAAAGATAATATTTTGAAGGTCTCAAGTGGCGTAGGTGAAGTATTGATGGTGACAGTGGGAAACAAGAAGCGAATTTGTGACTCTTACTCGATGGACTTGAAGTTTCAATGGGATTGTTTAATTGAAGAAAAAATGAAGCAAATTTTGGGCACTTTAAATATTCCATAGGCTTCTTCTGGTGATTTGAAAGATATGTAGTTGAACGTGGCTTTGAATACAGACCAACGAATCCCATACTCGAAAAGAAGTACACTTATTCAATATCTTATGTCCTTCTTGTCTCCCATTCACGATCTTGAATCTTTGGATTTTTTTCAATCTTCAAGCCAAGAGACAATTAGAATGGCTGATAAATATTTAGTGCAGTTAGGTGTAATGATTTGTGGCCAGGAAGTTCTGAAATTAACTGAATTATGTTTGAAACTTGTGAAGTTGGTTATCCAACCTTGATTAGGAACGATTACTTTGGACAATTTCTATGAGGGTTTATGTAAGGAGGGCCTTGTACTTGGAGCTTTGATGGAAATTGCAAGAAGGATATTTTTTAAGGTTGGTACAGAGGTAGAAAAATCAGAGTTTGATTGTTTAAAACTTTGTTTCTTCCATCTCGATGGAGACCTTTTTACTCTTCTCTCAGTTTACAAGAAGTGGGAGGATAAATGAAAATTCAGAAGGAAGAAATGGTGCTGGGAAAATAACATTAATGCCAAATCCATGGTAAGATGTAAAGATGATATCATAAAAACTTCAAGTTGTCTCTTGAAGAGGTTCCGTGGAAAGAATAATTACAATTTGCATTCCCTTGTTGCTACAATTCAACAAACTTGCAACATCTACCGGCTTGGTATAGAGGTAGACCATCATAAAAGAGAAATCCAATTTTTTTAGATATAGAGAAAATACACCAGGAATTTGAGAGGATGGAAGATGTATTGAACTATGAAATGTAGATGGGTGCTAAAATAATCACTGACACAAAGCGCATTGAACTTCACATTGTGTTTGGACATAATTCTCATGTAACAAGAGAAAAGATTGGCATTCTATGTGTTGACACTAAGGTATGAGAATGACTAAATCCAAAAAGTTTGCTAAAATGTCCAAAAAAGGAAGAAATTATCACAAAGGAGGTTGAAGAAAAGGTTGACAATTCAAAAACAAGAGGAAAAAACCCACTTATGCAAAGTCCGAAAGCAAATTTGTGAAAAGATTAAACCGCGATCAAGTTTCGGTGGCAGAGATGTCAAAAATCCCAATCAACGGCCGATATTGCTTCCCGCATCACCAAAGTGATCAGCGGAAAATAGATGTCGGCGGTAGCGGACTCAATACCACCGGGACACGTGTCCAAACCTCATCCTTCAGCATATGTAATATAGTAGTAAAGGAAACCACCATAGCGCCGGGCGGAACCACCAAATATGGAAGCACGGTGGGGTCAGTACACGTGGTAGGGTGGGACCTGATACGTGGTAGATAGAGCAAGCATGGCGGGGTCATAGCACATGGCATTATACTTTGTAGCAATCGGAGGGCCGATATAAACCTTAATCAAATCAACGGCCATTGTTTCATCCGCATCTAGGAAGGTGCACACTGGATATGAGGAAGAGCGGTCGCAGAGAATAAACCACTCGAATAGGTGTCAGCAGGTGGCTGATCCGCGCAGAGAATAAACTGGAAAAGAAAACAACTTTTTGATCGCGGATACCACCAGATGGAATAAAGGGAGGCAAGATCTGATGGTCCAAAACAAAGTCTCGAGATCAATGGTCAGATATGAACCGCATTCATAAAGGTGCAGGGAAGTTAATTCAAAAGTATTATATAAAACAAAAGGGGCTCCACATAACGACATTCTGCATGTTTCACTATCCCGAAGAGCTCTGAAGACTGGTGGAGGTCTGCGATTGCGACAGAAGGCGAAAGGCGGGTACATACAGGTAGGGTCGGGTGACCTGTCCTACTTTTTTAAATAGAATTTTGTTTAAAGAAACGTTTAAATGGAGACTATGCACGATATAGACATTTTTAAATCAAAAGAATCCCTAGAGGATAGAGACGAAGACGTCTACGATACCCTAATTAGGTTTCCAATATCTGATATAAAAATTAGGTTGTCTAAATTGTTAAAGGAAGGGACAGACCCCCACAGAGTTCACCAGTCGTCTTTGATAGCCTTTTGCCCCGACCAAATCCCTTCTTTCCCAGAATTCGTATCATGGTGTGTCGAAAATTACTCCCGGGAAGAGAAAGTCGTTCTAAACAGCCAAAAAACCCAAGTCATTTGCGAAATAAAGCCAGCAGAGTTAATTAAAGCCCTAGAAGTAGATTGTTCCCAAACCCTTGACCCTGAGGTTTTCTCTGAAGTCTCCATTATTGAAAATTATCATCATGTTTCTCAAAATGATAGGGAAATGTTTTTGTCATCGTGCCTCAAGCCAGAGACCAGCATTTCGGAGGTCCCATACCCTATAGATATCAATCTTTTTAATGAAAATACCTAGTTAGTTTTGACATTATTGGCCGTAGTTCTAGGTTTGGATATGGATTTGTATGTAATCGAGTTTCAATTGAGTTTATTGTACAAAATGAGTACATTCCAGTCAGGGATTGGTGAAAATCAAATCCCTTGACTTAATTTTGAAGCATTTTTAACAGAAAAGATTCATGACCAGATGGTCAATTTTCCCACTCTCAGACATTTCAGGTTTCAGGCCTTTTTTATGAAAATGATTATGACAGCCAGTCAAGACGAGTTGCAGTTCCCAGAAATCATTTTCATGACTTTACTAGAAAATAACATGTTCAATTACATCAATTACATGCTTTCAGATATTTATAGAATGATTTTTGGAAAAAATCTGCCTAGAGTACTACCGAAAATGCAGGCATCCATGCAATTGAGTACAGAATACGCAACAAGAGATTGGTTTATGTCGAAAGACAGTATAGTAATCAGATTATATGGGTTCAGACATAAACCCTATGTGTTACCAACTTTTCTTACTTTAAGGGTTTTTGCCTTGGAATTCTTAAGACAAAAGTTGATTGTGGAAGATAACAATTTTTTGGTTCACAGACAAGCTACAAACATTAAATACCCATTCACATTTGGTCCGTTCACAATAAAGAATAAGAATGTTGTAGTGTATATAGAGAAGTTGTTGAAGGATATGAATTTTGAGTCAGATACGGCTATGGAGTATTACCCGTTAAACATGATATCAAAACGAAGAACGGAGCATCGTATCAAGGCCCTGAACCATCAGATTGTTGAAGGAATGTCGGACAGAGCCAATTGGCTAGAATATAAAGAATAAATCATTCCGGATGCATCCAACAAAGAAATGGCATTGATTGACACAACAACAGGGACAGAAAGCGAAATAGATAGTGCATTGGTTGGATCTAAAAGACCCATACAGGACATAATGATCATTGAAAATGAAGAAACAGAAAGAGGAAAAAGATTGAAAATGAATGAACCACAAGAGTTAACAACAATTTCAGAAGAGGCTAAAACAACTGAAAAAGAAATACCAGAGGTTACAGTTAAAGAATACAACATTGAAGAAACCCCTGTAGAGGGTGATGTAAATAGACCCCAGAATATCATGGATGTGTTTGATGAGCATAGTCGAAATAAACAGGAGTCCGCGAAACAAACTAGTCAATTGTTTCCGAAGGTTAGAAGTATATCTAATACTGAGGTAAGCTTATTTACTAGCAGAAATACCAGGGAAAATTCCTTGAAATTTTCAGTAGTCACAAAAAATAAGATTTCAGAAATGAATATAGATTTGTCTAAAATAAATGCCCCGGATAAAATTTTATTGCATAGACAAACTGGAGAAGTCATATAGTCAGACTATTTGGGAGCCATATTAAGAGTAGACAAGTTGAAAAGTTCAGTGGATAAATTGAATAATCAATTGAGACAGGAGAAGGCAGAGAATAAGTCTTGACAACAACAGATTAAAAAATTGCAAGTAGATTTGATAAATAAAGAAGGAGATGCAGCAACCAAACTGCTCAAAGAGAAAGACGATACGATCCAGATGTTGAGACGAAAATTAAAAATTCCAGACACTGTACTCATCCAAGGAGCAGAATTGACAATATTGGAAAAAGAAAAAGAAGAATTATCTAATGAAGTCAATGATGTTACTGCTAAAATGTTAAAGCTTTCTGATGAAAAAGATCGGTGGGAAAAAGAGAAAATCATTTTAGAAGAACAGTTGGCAGAAGCGAGGAAAAGATTAGCAGGAAGTGGTCAGCAACAAGTACAAACAGACACACAGGAAGATAAAACGGGAGTAGATGATATTTTATAGGCTATGTCCCAGGTAAGCTTAAGGGAAAATGAAATCAAAGAATTGAAGGTTGAAATACAGAAGCTGACAGAAGAGAATGAAATCAAAAATAAAGAAATAAAAACCTTGCAAACAAAGAATCATGAATTAAGTAATAATAATAAACGATTAGCAGCTCATGTGATAGGGCAAGCTGCTATGAAAGGTTGTAAACACCTGGTGTGGGACCAAATTATAAAAGAAGTTGAGAAACTAAGACTATATCTGGATTACATAAGAGTCAAAGAAAAGGTGGTCAAAGATGCCTTCGAAAGTTGCAGAGCCATCAGGGAAAGCTTAAATAAAAAGCCAAAAGACGTAGCCCAGAAAGCAATAACATTTTTAAACAGTCTAACTGAAGCAGACCTGATAGCCATGAATATAACGAACAGAATTTCAGTCATCACATGGGCCAGAAGGATCTTGGGGAAATACTTGCATGTTGAGAATGTTGAAGCTAAAGCTGGAGAAATACGGGAAGAAGTAGTAAAGTTCAAAAATCGATTTGAAAAATTAGTAAACAAAGGGTTCCCTGCTTTTTGGAATGAAAAAAATGAATTAATTCCTCCGAATGATTATAAGATATTGTTGTTTGATATAAGGAAGGATCACAGAAAGTTCCAGCAGCTGGATCATATGCTTACAGGGAAAATTTTAATGGAGAAAATATCAGAGGAGTTTGAAATTTTAAATATGCTAATCTCAACCTGTGGAAACCTTCTTCTTGTTTCTTATGCAGGTCATGTTGAAATGCGAGTCTTGGTGAAGGAAATGACCAACTATGACTTACCCGTGGCCGACCAGTGGACTTATGTGGAAAAATATGGAAGGACAAGATATTCTGTCCATTCATAGAGGCTTTCAAAACTCTCGCCAAGTGGCGAAAAGATGATATTCAAAAAAATTTCCAAGTGGCAAAAAGGATACTTTTATTTTAAATTTGTAATATTATTTGGAGACAGTTATCTATTGCTCAAAGACAGTTATCTTTTAAGTTAAAATATTTTCAGTTATTAGTTAAAAGAAGCAGTTATGTCAAGCTTCTTCCAAATTTTGTATAAGAACAATGAGAGTCATTGTTGAAGGGATTGGAAATTTTTTGAGAGACAGTGTATGTTTAGAGATCTATTTTTTGATAAATAAAAGCAGTACAGTGAAAATACCCATCTTTTGAGACTAGAGATTCATGTGTTGATCAACTTTACAGTCCGTTTTTTCTTTATCTTTATATGTGCATGTTCACTTCCTTTGTTACATCTTCCATTATGTTTTTCTTCTATATTTAAATGAATGTCTGAAATAATTCGAGATTCATACTGGTTATGCCTCGTTTTATATCATTTAAATATTCACTATTTTCTCCAAAGTTGACAATGGATTCATCCTAAGTTAGATGCCTGTTGTTGATGGAATGTCATTATTTCTTTCTGTACCACCTGAAAAAATCAAATTGACTGTAATATGATTGCTATCTTGCCTCTGTGGAAATCTGTTTGGTATAAATCTCTTACTGGTATATTGTATATTTGAAACTTTGACTCCATGCCCAACGTTTCTTGTTTTCCTTTTCAACCAGAAAATCCTTTTGAGAAAATTTGATAGAACTTTTATATTTTTCAGTCCTTGTATATGTATTGTGAGAGAGCCCTCTCTGGTGGAAAAATGGCTGAGTTTTCCACCTAAAGCTTGGTTTGAAATAGGTTACCTTAGGTGTTATTCTTTTACAACCGGAATAAAATCTAAGTGCTAACACTATGTAATGGGAAGTTTTATTATGAGGTGAATGTGGAAGAAGATGCTAAGTTTTTAAAGCTTGTCATTTATAAACACTTATTCTCTCATGTTGACATGTCCAAAAGTTATTCATCTA
Organism: Larix kaempferi; assembly: GCA_027924585.1. Lineage (NCBI taxonomy): Eukaryota > Viridiplantae > Streptophyta > Pinopsida > Pinales > Pinaceae > Larix > Larix kaempferi. The sequence goes on along the minus strand of BSBM01000983.1, from coordinate 517,756 downwards.
ACAAGTTAAATGATGGTCTCTATGAAATAGGCTATTATGAATCTTTAGGAAATGTGAACTTAAAGAGATTCTTATTATTTTTCTATTGGAAAGCTAGCGACTGATAGCTTTCCTTGTAGCATAAGCATGTGTGCAGTCGCTAGAAGAAAAATTCTTATGCTACAAGTAAAGCTAGTAGTCGCTGGCTTTCCTTGATCTTTTGTCATGTGTTTATTTCAAAATAGAGCACATGGCACAAGCTCAAGGTATAAGCTAGCAACCACCAATCACCATGGACAAGATTTTTCTATTGGAAAGCTAGCGACTGCTAGCTTTCTTTCTAGCATAAGTATGTGTTATTATCCTAGAAGGAAATACTTATGCTAGAAGGAAAGATAGCAGTCTCTAGCTTTCCTTGATCTTGTGCCATGTGCCTATTTGAAAATAGAGTACATGATACAAGTTCAAAGTATAAGCTAGCAACCACCAATCACCAAGCCCAGGGTTTTTCTATTGGAAAGCTAGCAACTGCTAGCTTTCCTTCTAACATAAGCATGTGTGTCATGCTAAAAGGAAATGCATTTGCTAGAAGGAAAGGTAGCATTCGTTAAAAATAGAGTACATGGCACAAGCTCAAGGTATAAGCTAACAACCACCAATCACCATGGACAGGGTTTTTGTATTGGAAAGCTAGCGACTGTTAGCTTTCCTTCTTGCATAAGCATGTGTGTTTGTACATAAATAAAATGCTATCATTTTTTTTTTGGTTTCTTTTCTTTTGTTTCATTTTTAATTGCTTTTGATTACCTTTTGGTCTACTAGTAAGCTCGATTTGATTTCTTTTGTTTGAGTCCTTTGTTTAAATAAAGCTAAGCTCTATTTTGGTGTAGCTGAAAGATGAGACTCCAGGAAAACTCAAAAGGATGGTCATGAAGAAGCTCACTAGTAAAGGGAATCTATATTTGTGACTTTGCTTTCACTGATTGGTTTCCCGGAATGCAGAGATCCTCTTTTCTGTTTGGTCAGAGTAACCTCTGTCAAATAACTAGAATTCAGCATTTCCTTCTGAACTATCTTAGGGCCCCATTCACTCTAACATTAATGACTGTCTCAAGAAGCTCACTATGGCAGACCCATGGAGAGGAAGCATGTCTCATAGATATATGGTATTTAAAATGATCCCATGCTGTAAGCAAAGCCAAAAGGAATATGTCAAAGAGTCTGGTTTCCAGAAATTCTCGCCTCAATTAAAGCATGGCTAAGAAAAGAAAGGAAACTTTCAAATCAAGGAAATTGTTCAAATAAACCATCCCAGCGAGGTTCTTCTTCGTCCATGAAGCATGAAATCAAATAAATATTTCACTCACACAAAAGGACATTATGGATTGAAGAACCTATATCAATTATTTAAAAGCAGAAGAAATTTATTTCTGGAAAGACTCAAAGTGCCAAAAGTCGTGAATTAAAGAAACATCCAAAAGGATGTGAAATAGAATGGCAATGAAGAACAAATGAATGTGTCGGTGAGATATTGTCATGATCCTATGGAATCTTATATCAGTAGGCTTCTGGAAGACAAAATTTTAAAATGAACTCCACACTTTGTCCCTTAGAGAGTTGTAAAGAAACCTGAGTCAAAGTTGACTTCTTCCCTCCTCACCATATATGATAAGAGTGATCACTGCATTCTTAGGAACTGAAATATGAAGGCATGTTGTTGCAAATGAAACCAACACCCTATAAGTTTTCTAACCATGAGATGAGTTTGTTTCAGACATCTGTGTTCACCAACTAATCGCCATTTGTTGTTGCTACAACACCCTCCCCAATATTCGAAAAAAATTGGCGCCCCTCCTTTACTTTTGAAGAGAAACTTTGCTTAGGAGCCTAAAGGCCATCAAAATCTTTTCCTTACTTAGTTCTTCTTGAGAAAAACTTTTCTTGATTCTTTTGAGTCCAATTTTTGTGTGTTTTGGCCCAAAAAAAACTCATGATTTTAAGCCACAACAGTGGAAGAACTCATCCAACTCTACCGAAACGGTGAGAAAATTTGGCTAAGTTAAAGTATCAGCGGAAGAACTTGTCAAGACTTTCCGAAATAGCAGAAGAACTCAGACAACTTTTCCGCAATGGTGGAGGTTTTAAGTTAACATTTCCGAAATGGAGGAGGTTTTGGATAAGTTAAAGTATCGATGGAAGAAAGGATCGATTCAAGTAACGGCCAAAAAAAAAACTCATCTAAAGCTTCCGAAAGAAGTGAAACTTTTCGATTAAGTGAACCGTCGGAAGAACAAACTTGCAAATTTTTTCCACAATGGCGGAAAAACTCACCTAAATATGCCACTGCTACGAAAAGAAATAAATAAGATGGGCTCCAGCGGAAAACTTTTGCCAAGTTTTCCGAAACAACGGAAGAATTCGAGTAACTTATCCGCGATGGTGGATGAGATGACACTTCTTTTCTAGTAGTTCATTTCGCTTGAGATATTGGAACTAGCCCGCAACACTAGAGTAACTTACGTAACTCTTCCATAACAATGGATAAGCTCGGTTAAGCCCTCCAATTCACAACATCACAACTTTCCCTAACGGATGAACTTGGATAACTTCCTCGCAACGGTGGGAAAACCAAAAAAAAAATTCCGCAACTATTGGAGGAGTTAGCCAAGTTTTTTCAGTTTTGGCGGTCGTATTTAATGCCGTTTGACCATGTCTGTATGCTCATTAACCCCGTTTTATTTTCACATCTACCCTATTAATGGCTTGCACGCGTCAAAATCCTTTATACAGGACATAAACCCCATCAAAAATTTTAATTATTTCCATTGGTTAGAGAGCTCGTTCCCATTTTCGTTTGAAATTACAAGCACCTACTCTAGGCTCGTAGGTTCCGCAGTAGCATCAACATCCACATAACGATCATCTTCTAGCATGTTAGTACCCTTTTAAACCTCATAGCCTCAATTGCAGTGGTTATTCTTCATTGAAATGAATGATATGCTCTTGGTTCTGTTCGTTTTATCCTATCCTTTTCCAAATTTTTAGTCTAACCTCGGCTAGAGATGACCCATTCCCATACCTAACTGAATGCACCCAGCTTGATTTCATATGAACATGGAAGCCTCTAGGACCTCGAGCACCCACTGTGTAATTGTTAAGAGAATCCGTGGCATGCCTCTGCCCGTCTTGGAAGCCATCGGCGTGGTAAAATTGAGACTGACCCTGTCTTCCCTTACGCGAAAGGCGTCGGTATTTCTACCCTACTATGGAGTTTTACGCCATTTTTTTACTTTGGAATGTGTTATTACCATGTCAATTATCATGCCATAAAACGTAGTATGCTCAGAATTTTATTTTTTTTGCGGTTTGTTACTATGGGAATGCATTAATTTTATATGTCATAGTTGCAATATAGCTCAAAACACCACTTGGTCATTTCCCGGAGGCTTTGTCTAAAAAACTTGCAAAATAATTGTTTTAATCTGTTTTTGAAAGTATAAAAGTCGTAGGTAGGTTTGGTTAGCTTCGTTTGGTTCTGAAAAGAATCAAATAAGTACCCATCAAAAGGCTTATCGAAGTATTCTTAAGACTTATTGTTGTGTGCAGAATGCTATTCTAATTTGCTAGTATTACGTTGTTATGCCTACTAATGTATGACTTCTATTGTACATGTTTCTAAGCCAAAATTCCTAAAGGTGGAAAACGAAAGTCTAAAGCGACCGAGCTAAGATCAGCCCCCATGAGAGTAGAAACTCTATATGAAGACACCAAGTGCACTACAGGCGTTTCCTAGAAGTCAAATGGGGAGACATATATCATATGATAAAGGACCAGGACATCCCTGATGCACTCCTCGAGGAAGAGTACCTATACCGGAACATCAGAACCTCCTGCATATCCAAAGCAACCACACGTTCGAAACTTTTTCCATGCTCAGAAGTAATTGGATGGATTCTGCAGCATGCAAATGCACAGACAAGGGTTCTTTCAGACAGTAAGGGGGAAGCTTTTGCATCCTTCCATCCATCTTATATTGCAGAAGCTTACAAATTGCCCCGGGCTCATCAACGGCTTGAAGATGAATGGCTAGGACAAATCTAAATGGATAATCTAGAGATGGCCAGAAAGTTGTTGATCTCGGGAAAACAGATAAGAAAAAAGGATAGTGAGGACTATGAGGTTCAGAATCTGAGGCCTCCTTTCAGAATGATCGCCCTCATGCTTATTAGAATTTTTGGAAGGCCCGATGGTACTATTTTTATGCTCCAATGGGTTCCCATCGTGCACTATGTAGCAATCAGGGGGATAATTTTTAATTGGGCAGGCATCCTCTCAAACAGCCTATCATCAGTGATAATTTCCGCTCAAGAAGGATTAGGGGCAAAGAAGGTAGAATTCTACATGACATCCTACTTGATAGACTGTATTCTAGAAAAATGCCCCTTTCCAAAGCTTGGATGTAACTTGAGAGAGGCCAACACCCCAGTATTCACTGCTTACAAACTCTTTTCGGCCCAGAATTACAAACGACACTACCAACTCATTTGTGAGGAGTTTATCATACCTTTATATGAGTTAATGTTTAATGAAGAACCTAACTGCTTGTCTGAAAACGCCATGGAAGTCCTGGATAATTTTGGAAGGCACTTTCATAAGAATGTATGGAGGCTCTAAACCCCCATATATCCTACCCAGATATGCTACGGACTACATAGTCCACAAGGAGGCAGTGAGACAAGTTTTCATTGATGGGATCAGTAGCTCCTTATACAAGGCAAAGAAGGCCACTTTCCCACCTTTACCCTTCTATATTGGGGCTTACAAGTTTTCAAGCATTGCAATAGTAGAAGAGTTTATCGCAGAACTTAAAGATTTTCACTTCGGAGAAAGGATTTTTTAAAGGAAAGATCGACGAGGCAATGCTACACAACATTGTAGGGAGATTCATGCTAACTTCGAATACACTCACTATTATTTTGAGGACAAAGAAGTATATAGAGGGGTCAGTAACATGAACGAACTACAGATTTTCCGACTAAGTAAAGTCCGGTCCAGTTCTAGCTCTGGTGTTGTTAAGGAAGCAAAATAACAACTGGTAAATGAAACAACAGAAGCCGCTCAAACTCTCTCTAAAGAAGAGAAAGAGCTCAAGGAAGAAGCCGAGAGAATCCAAAGAGCAGCTGTTGAGAGAGAAAACAAGGCGAAAGAAGATGAATTTTGGGAAAAGGAATCTCAAAGGATCCAAGCTGCAGAGGAAGAAGCTCAAAGAGTTCAAGAGGAAGAAAGAATCAGATTAGAAGGGATTTCCAAACAAGCAGAAGAGGAAGCTCAGAAGAAAGCAGTGGAAGAAGAAGGCCAAAGGAAAAAAGAAGAAGAAAACAAATTAAAGGAGGATGCTGAGCCAAGAATCCCAAATGTCCAAGACATGGATACATACATCCCTATAAGAGACCTCCCGCTTGTCTCTTTTACACCATCAAAAGGTAGCATGGTGTCTGAATGGGACAGGTTCGCTTATAACAAGAAAATGAAATCTATTATCAAAGAAACAGTGACTAGGGTAAAGAGACCTTTTCAACCAGACATTATTACCAGACATGAAACAATAGTCATGCAAGGTACTAAGAATGTCAGAAACTCATGGCATCAATTTATGTGGCCTCTGTTCAAGAAACTGCAAACAATGTCGACATATTAGCAGATGAGTTAGAATTAGAAAAGGAGAAAACCCTCCATTTGCAGGAAACTCTGGTCAAAGAACATAATTATTCAAATTTGATTGTGGAGAAATGTAACACCCTCGTGTTAGAGAAGGGAGAATTAAATAGAAATTTTTAATACCTAGAAGCCAAAAAGAGAGCCTTGGTCATACAAATGAGGGCCTTGGAAGCTAAAAAGCAAGGTTTGGAAAGTAGGAACCTGCAACTAGAGTCCGAGAAATTTGATACCACTCAGCAGATCGATGACTTAAAAGAAAGCATAGAAAAATTAGAAGAAGGCGGGGAATTGTTAGAACAACAATTAGAACTCGCTACTAGCAAGGCTGGTGATCTGAGTCCTTTTCATGAGCAGGCTTGCGAAATAATGGAGAGGATACATGGGATTCAAGAACTCATAATGGAAGAAGTATGCAAGTTAAAAGGAGTGGTGGCTAGAATCAAGGAAATAAATACCGAAGCCACTAGGCGCAGAAGAAAATATGTACGCATTAGTGAAGACATTAAGAGGCAAATGGAATGGAGAGAAGGAAAGTCAGGATTCCCAGAGAATCTCCCTCTTAAATCCATCTCTGGTTTGAAAGCAAATATCCGCCTTTTGGGGTTTTGCAAGGAGTATGGAGTGAAGCTAAACGAAGTGGCCATGGTCACTCTTGAACAATGTCGGAATGTGTATTCTAAAATACAAACTACCTAAGAAAAGTGCTTGATGACAATACCCCAGACTATAGAAGAGTTCCCAGACAAAACCCAATGTTTGTCAGAGCTAAGGGACGGGTTAAGTGCTAAAACAAACTATGTAAGGAAAGTGGATATTTTGACCACTGGGGATCTTTATCAGTGGATTGGCTAAGCTGCTATTCACGTACATCTTCTGAAAGAAAGTCTCTAGTTTATGACAGCAAAAATCGCTGATCTCGAAGAAGAACTTGCCAAGCATGAATTTTCTCTGAAAACTATGCTCCCTCTCGATGTGAACAATGTCATAAAAGAAACTAGTCTCTGGGTGAAGCATATAGCAGAAGCAGACAGAGTATTGACAGTAGAAGCACCTCAAGTATCGGCAAAAGAAACAATGGCATCAACCTCAGCGAGTTTACCAGTAGCACCAGTGGCACAAGTTCCAACAGAAATACCAGCTGTAGCAGAAGCATCTCAGTCAACAAAGGCGCTAGTTCAGAAATAATCCATCTTCTGTCTTATCTTTTGATTTATAGTCAACATGCCTTCTTTCAACCTTTGTATGTTTTAATTACTAAAGTAATATTTGGACCTCTTCCCGCCCATTTTGGCAATATTACTGGGCTTTTATTATTTTGTAAATTTGGACACTACAAGACAAATTTAAAGAATTTGGATGGTTAGGGTATAGGTGGCAGCTCTTGGAGCATTTTTGAAAAGTTATATATAGCTGATTAGAGGAGCATAGCATGGAATTTTGGTAGGTGAAAGGAATTTCTTCTTGTTTATGAGAACTACTTCAGCTACATGAATAGAAAAACTATTTTGGCCTATGGAAGCTGGTGCATCATTTTGCTTTGAGTTTTGATGGATGATTTCCGAATTATTTCTGCATTTTTCATATACATTGAGTGAGATCTTTCCTGGATTTCGTGAATTAATTCTATGTTGTGAATGATCTTATTTCTTTGCAAAAAATTTGTACCGCATGAGTAATGGAATGTTGTAATAAAATCAGAGCAATCTTTGATATCATTTACATTCTACTGAAAATACATCTTTATAATTTAATGGCTATCTGTTCAATTCTTTAGATGTTTCTTCCAGTTTTATTACTCATACTTCAATTTCAACTCCTTGCAAGGATAGGTTAAAATAGATTGAATAGTTTAGAACAATTTTGTTTATCACATGCATTTAGTTAGGGCACTTGCATTTCATACTTTAATATAAAATACATAACCCGTGGATCGGGCCGGAACCGATAAAATAAACAAATCTTTAAAACTCACACGGTAGACAGACCGTTAACCAGATGGATTCCCCACACCAAACGGTGAGCGATCTAATTGGGCTTACTTATCAGGGAGAATCCCTTGCTGATTGATGCCACGATTTCCGATGAATCAACGCTTCTTCCATTGCAATGAGCTTCCCTTCCTTCACCCTTGCTTTTGAAGAATTTGAGCTCTTTCTCCTCCTTTAGAATCTCTCCAACATGCCTTTGCTCTTCCTTTGTGTGTTCTATAATTCCTCCCATGCCTTTGTTTTATAGCATTGGGAAATGAGCCCTCATGTTTCTCTTTTCAATGTGGGATTGTCCCTTTTCATCTTTTTTTATTATTTTAGCTCAAAAACCCACTTTCCATAGTTTTTATGCTTTTTGCACAACTGTAGCATACTTTAAGTACAATTAATGCACTTTAATGCATTCATCTTCACTTTTTGATTGGTGTAGCTTAGTTTTGGACCTTTTATGAGTGGTTCAATCACTGAACTTGGTCTCTTTAGGTTCTTACTGTCTTCACCTAATCCTTTCATTTATGGGAGAAGTGATTAGATTTGAGAGGACTTGTCTCTGAATGTACTTGTGTTTCTGTCTTCATGTTGCGAGCACATAGTAAAAATGTGCTTCTTCCATCACATGAATAAGGGTGTTAATTTGATTGTTAACAGATGCCCCCTAATGTGTGAGGTCTGAAGCAGAGCTAAGGGCCGAAATATATTACTGAAATTTATACTTTGTATACTGATACTCTTTATACTAATACTCTTTATCGTTCAAATAAAGGATAAGGGAAGGAAAACTCACGGGCACAGGATTGAGGATCACACTTGCAAAACATAGCAATTTCTCAAATATATAATATCTTCCTGAGGCGGGCATACCCATGCTCATCAGTAAACAAGCATGGCCACGAACAATACACAATGGATCCATGTCAAAAGCAAATTTTCCCGAAATTTAAACATGCACTTTGATGAGTGTGAGAACAAAGTCTTTATTGAACTTCTAACATGGCAATCTAATCTTGCGTACCTCGGGAAGTGCATCGATGAGTGATACAACTATTGTTCCCAAGTTCTTCAATACAAATCAATGATAGTACGAGTTTATATCATGTGAATAAGTGATCTGATGTCGAGCATAATAGAACACCATCTGATTACCGGTCATTGATGTATACCATTAATAGATGCGAAGAGAGCCACCAATAATGATGATGGACTCTAAGGTACTGAGTACAAACTGGCAAGTGTGAATAGATGTTCTGAAGTCGAACACTTGTAGAATCAAACAATCATGGGTCATTGATGTATACCCACTGTCATTTCCAAGGAAACCTGCCACTAATGACTGCAAGATCCAAGGTACTCTCGGGTTTCTAGATCCATGTCCTAGATGATGATTTGATGTCGATAGGAATAGATCCATCGGAAGGAGGGAATTAATGCATCTCACATCAATCGATACGAAACAAAGATCAATAGTCTGATATAATTTGGTAGAACCGCAGGATCCAATAGTGTATACTGACACATGGAAAGCCGTCATGATTGGTCAAAAATATTTGAGGAATGGCCGACTCGATTTGGACTTCCCTTGAACACATAACACGATGCAGAATGGACACCTGGAAACATAGGACTTTGAGTAACCAACCTTAATGAAATTCGCTAATGCCAGATTCATTAATAAAAGCTCCATTGGTGATGGGAAGGATAACCCATCGGTGGAGATCTATTCAAAATAATGGTACAGTTTCCTAAGGAAAATGCAGATGGTGTACTGACCACGGATACAATATTATGTGCCATGTTCAAGAGAGACAAGGACTGACTATTGCCATTTTCTTTGAAGTTTATAATATGAAGTGATTCAAGTCTCTCCCTTTTTGGATTTTTATGTTTTCCAATTTTTTTTAACCTTTTTCATTTATTAGCTTGAAAAAAGAATACAACATGTTATGATACATTAGAGGAAACGAGTGTCTCAAGGGCATGCGTCTAAATGTCAAGGGCATGGGTCAAGCCAAAGCAAAGATCCATATTGCAAACAAGGGCTGAGCTAGTTATGTACACTCTTACAGATGTTTCCTCCATGGGTATGGGTCAAATATACATAAGCAATGGTTTATAGGCATCTTGTAACAGAAAGTGACTATACGGGAAAATAAGGAACAAAGTAGTTTGCATGGATGTTCAAGTGGATATTTTAACACAAGCTTATGTAAAATGACAAAAAACTAGGAGCCCATCAGGATATGATCAGAAATGATTGAAAGAGAAATATGTGGTCTCAAACTCCAAGTCATGATGGGACTAATAGGGATCTTGGGCCTATGAGAATAACGTAGCATGGGCACCAAAATGGCAATGGAGTGCTGACTAGGGTGTCCCATGTTTGGTAGGCTGTGTTGTCGAAATGGTGGAAAATACAGATATGAAGGGATGACCCACCAATTTCTAACAAGTTTGACCCTATGGTAAGTTTGGGTTGCAAAATGTTCAAATCAATCTTCACAAAGCAATGGCCTAAACCTATATGCAAGTTTCCAAATATACCAGATAAGATCGAGGAACATGCAGATCATGCTCCTATAGTTGGGTAGATTTATATCAAGTATGCTCCCAATGGCCCCACAAAAGATTATCTTAGGTGGGTATGCCCAAATTATTACAACTTCAGGGATATCCATTAGAGAGATTTTGAGGTCAAAAAATGGCCTCCTAAGAGATGTACTACACAAATATGAGATATATTAAAATATTAGGAATTGGGGGTTTTATGGGGTAGGTATATATGACAAGTCACCTCCCACACTATTTTCTATGCACAATATAAATAACCATGGTTGAGTTACTTTTCAAAAATCACTAGAAATAAAATTAATAAAATAAGTCTACATTGATGTGACTAAGATTCATTGTAAATTTCCAAAAAATTGTTGTCCTTTAGCATTTATTTGTCTTGAACTTGGAAATGAAATTAAATAATAAAAAACACTTTTAAGAGCTATTTTTTTAATTCTATGTTGACTTTTTATATTTAGTACTTTTCTCATGAATTTAATATAATGTAATTTAATTGAGAATTTATTTACATGTAAAATGTTAATAATATTATTATAATCCACATTGCATTATTATTATTATTATTATTATTTATTAAATCTATTATTATTCTTTATTAGTTTGACATTATGTTATTAAATAGAGTGGAGTGAATATATAATTTAAAATTAAAAACATAAAAATGATAATATATTATTTTATAAACAAATGTGAAAGGACTTTCTTTATGAATTAAGAGTACTTCACTTGAAAATGACAATAATATTATTTTATGAGAAAGTGTGAAAAGACATTCATTATGAGTACTTTACTTGAAAATGACAATAATATTATTTTATGAATAGACTATCTGTTATAGGTCAAACTTGCACCTCTCCGTCCGTGATCACCCTGAGCTGCTGATCACACAAAAGGACAACCTGGATGGAGGAGCATGTTGACCTTGATTCACTCCATTTCCTGACATTTCTGGAAAAACCCCCAAAAATATCATTTTGAGATATGAGCGCTACTCTACTCAAAGAGACTAGCGCCCATACGCTACTCCAGTGTATAATAGCAGCACCCATATCCAAGTATACGCTACTCCTTCTCAGCATAGTAGCGCTCACCATTTAAAATCGAATGAGCGCTAGTTGTTAAACACTAAGGTAGCGCCCTATATGCTACTCTACAGAACAAGAGTCGCGTACATCTTAAAAGATGATTAAAAAATAAATTAATTTCTCGAGGAGGATTAGTTGATGGTAGTTTCCTAACTCCCCCAACTTCCTCCATAACTATACATCGACCTGAACTTCTTCTTTAATCCTATAAATACAAAGAAGGTTAAAGAAGAAGGGTTAGAAATTGGAGATAGTAAGATTGATTAATGGAAAAACTTTGAAGAAGCTTGCATAGGAGGAGTTGATGCTGAATACATCCAAGCCAGAGAAGAGCCAGAGCCCAGAATCTAGTTGCAGGAGCCTGTTTCATGATCAGGTATACTTGTACATCATTCTACTTTTGACAAATAAAGGTTGAAGTGTCTTTCTTGTTCCAATTAAAATGTGTTATGAAATGGCATCTTAATGTGGATCTATTTTGGTCAATTTTGAATGTTAAACATTGTTTTTGTTTCTTTCAAACTTTATATATTGCCCAAAATGCTTTGAGAAAGGTATTGTTATTGCAGGTTTACTGGAATAGAAGTGGATTTGGAAGTTGAGCATGAGATCAAGTAAAAGCTAGGATCAAACTTCGATTGAAAGGTGTGTTCCCAAGATCCGCCACTTATTTCTTTTTTGTAAATGTCTCTGTAATAGCATCAATACACTTACCTGTCACCCCAACCAAGTTGATAGCATTAGTTTCCTTGCTATAGGGTAAATTTGCTCGCTAACAGACTGGAGACTCTGCTGGGGAAAGTTGAGTTTTGGCTTTAGGAAATCTTGTTCTTGTTTGTCTTCTTAGATTGTTTTGACTTCTTTGATGTGTCAAGAAACTTTTTAGGTATCCCTTGCCTATTTCTTGTCTGCTTTCATCAGTTTTTGGTATCTTCCAAAGTCAGTTTTTAAAGCCTTTGAGATATGAGCGCTACTCTGCTATATATACAGTAGCACCCATACGCTACTGTGCTATATATACAGTAGCGCCTGTTTCAGTAGGGGCGTGACTTTCCCTACTGCACAGTAGGGTACACTTTCTAAAGCATTTTTTTTTGGTTTGCTTGAGTTTTAGCCATTCTTGTGGTTTGCTGACTTTGATGTAGGATTCCTTTTGACTGTCATATGAGGTTTTAACTGTTGCTTAAGTCATAGAACCTGTTCTTGAAGTTTTTTCCATCTTTTGAATCGCTTGTTGACCTTTGGGATTTTTTGGATTGTTTAAGACCTTTTTGGAAGACTAGGTGGTGTTTGGTGACGAGCACTTTCACTTTTTAGACCCTGACTGCATGTTGCCAATTTACAAACCTGCGTACTCCTGTATCCGTTGTTTGTGACGACGTTTGTCTACTTTTTACTCATCCTACCCATTGTTTTAGGGTTTGGTCCGTTTTAAAGCTTATAGGGTGTCTTCCGTTTTGGTTCACTTCCATTCTCCCTAGACTTATTGTTTTTTGTTGGTTGCAAGTGCGTTTGAACAGTTGTAGGCTGAGTCATTTCCTAGTTTCTTTGTGTTAGTAGGGAAGCTTGCTTGTCTACTTTTGCTTGGCATAGTGGTCTTACTAGGGCTAGATACCTTAGGTCAGTCCTTTTGTGTCTTTCTCCTTTGTTTTCTCCCACTTTGTTTCCAAGTTTGGAGGATTTTTATTTGCAAAAAACCTGTAGATCAAGTCTTTTTCGAGCTAGGGTTTCGATAGCTTTAATCCTAAGAACTTTTAGCCATACTTACACACATTGCACATAAGTTTTGTTTTGCTTACCATTTTTACATAGTTCTTTTTCGTTTATTGAAAAAGCAAAAAAAAAATTGGTATTTTAAGTTTAAATAGAACTTGTTTTTGTTGTTACAAGATAACTTAGGATATTTTGTACAATTTCAAAAAAGAAAACAAATTTTTTTTAAGTAGGTTTGCTTAGATTTTCAGTTTTGGAAAGAAGTAAATGAAAAAATGAAAAGAGCTTTGTTGTAGAAAGTTTGGATTTTATTTGCACTTTTGTTTTCTTGTTATAACCACTCTCACACACCCACTACCCTTTTTGAGTAATAACAGCCCTAAAATTTGCTAATAAAATGAAATAGAAACATTTTTCTTTTTAGGGTACACTACACCAACTAGTTTTGGTTAGGATCTTGGGTTTAAAACACCTTAAACCACCCAAGATCACACATTGCGCAAAAATCGTAGTAAGACTATCACAGGTAAACCCACCTCACTCAAAACTTGCCTGGGATCTATGCAGTAGGTCATTGCGAGATCAGTTTGTGGGAATACCCCTCCTACTTTCTATTCGAGCATACGCCAGGATCAGATTGCGTATTGGGGACTCTTTCGAGTTTCGGGCTTAGCTACCCTGCCCACGCTTTCTAATTCGACTGGTGACTGTTCCCCCAGGAGTTTTCGGTGTTGTGGTATCCTTAGTATCAGACTCTAGGTTCATACACAGGTGACAACAGAGGGTATATCTACTGTACTTAAGACAGACGTGGGAGGAAATCCCTTGCAGGTCTTTGGGAGGGCAGTTGGGTGATTCCAGCGCTTGCACCCTTAGTCATTGTATTGTGGACCCCGAGTAACTGTCTTTCTTCCTTTGTTGATCTGTTTTGGGCCCTCATCATCCCAGACTCTTCTCTGGAAGGCATCTTTGTTTGCCTGGTTTGTATACTTAGGATATTTTTTTAGTTGGCGTGCTGTTTGCCCCCTAGTTGTGGTGGCCACTAGGTTCTAGTCTGTTATTTTATATTTATAATCACGGAGAATCAACAACTTCGTAGATCAAGAAGGCTTCAAAACCTTCCACCAGTTAGAGCAGAGCCTTTACAGCCAGCTAGAAGACAGCGGGTAAACCCCGGTATTTCTTCAGAAATTACTTCTGAAATATAATTGCTTGAAGAAATTCTTGTAACAGAAAACCTTGAAATTGAGGTTCCTGAGGAACCACTACCAGGTACCATAGATCAACAACACTTTAGTACAGTTGAGGTGGAAGATCTTACTTCCGCGGAGTATAGCACTCCTTTCAATCCTCCTTTAACTAATACTAGAATTCTGCTTCTGTCACCTGTTGGTTTCCAGTAGCCCCTTTTTAGTGCAGATCATTCCTTTCCCGAACATCTGATGTCTAACTTAGGAGGTGAACAGGGGGTTCCCCAAACTCCCACTTTAGGTATGAACACCAACACAGTTAACCCTTCTTTTACTGCTACACCAAGTCAGGCACAAACCACATCTGTGCCTACTCCATCTTTCAGTTTCAACACTAGTACTTTAGGTATGCCTAGTTCTACAATGATGGCATCTATTCCTACACTTACTGTTGGACCTAGCAGTATGGCCAACTATGCAACACCTTCTGCTTCTCAACCGTTATATCAGATTCCTAGTACTTGGATTTCCACACCCGTTGTAAGACCAAGTGCTTCTGCAAACATACCAGTCATGGGCACCATGACTGCACCATCCACATCAGCTTCTACTGGTTTCAATACCTTTGTAGGCCCTAACATGAACCAATGTAGTATGCCTGCAAGTAATGTCCCTTTTTCCTTATTTTCAGGGGGAGGGGGTAATATCTTTAACCAGCAATATGGCGGGTCTAATACCCAGCCACAGTGGATGAACCCGCAAAGCACTAATCCACTCTCATATGGGTGGGGAAATTTTAATAACCCTTTCACACAAAAACAGCAGTTGGCGGGGGGCAACCCTTACCAATAGGTAGCTGGGGGTAACCCTACCAACAAGTGACTGGGGGCAACCCCTATCAACAGTTGGTAGGTGGAAACTCCTATCAGCATATGGCCGGAGGGAACCCTTATCACCAGATGGCTGGGGGTAACCCCTACCAACAATTCATGGGTCAAATGATGGGTGGTTCCCCTTATCAAGTACCATCTTACCGTCCTCATCTACCGTTTCTGGAAACCTTAAATTTGCCAGATCTTTCTAAACTGACAAATGATCCTATGTGTCATAATGCCACATGGCCATCAGTTCCCACCAAATTACCTTCGGACATTCCAAAGTTCAAAGGAAAAGCAGGTGAAGACCCTGGCGACCATGTCACTACCTTCCACTTATGGTGTTCTTCAAATTCATTAAACGAGGATTCCATCAGATTGAGATTGTTCCAAAGGACCTTAACTGGTCCTGCAACCAAATGGTACATTGAGTTACCTGCAGCTACTTTCTCTAGTTTTGGGGATCTAGCAACCGTCTTTTTGAATCACTTCCAACTTCCTGTTCGATATGATGCCGGAACAGAACTTTTGTCTACTTTTAGACAAAACAAAGCCACTCACTTATCTGACCACATTCCAGAGTGGCGAAGACAGAAGAGGCTCATTAAGGCCAACATAACTCCAGAGTTTCTACTTGAGTGGTACTTGAAATCACTCCTTCCTTATATTTCTAAGGAAGTAGCTACATTTGGAGTATCCAATGAAGAAGAAGCCATCTTAAGGACTCAGTAGTTAGACCTTGTATACGCACAATATGGGTTACTGTATGAGATCATACCTGATGCACCGCGATCAAACACTGATCCGAGTAGACCGAAACCTGGACCACATGCTGACGGCATAGTGGGTTCAGTTGACTCTGCAGCCTTCGAAGCATTGACCAAACAGGTCCATGCCTTAGTTGTCAAACAATCGACTGCAGATATCTCTTCCGTCACAACCTCTCCTTCTACTTCTGAGCTTGTTAACCAGGTTCAGAACAATCAAAAGGGCCCTCGGAAGCCCAACAACAAAAAGAAGGGCAAGAAAGGAGAGGGGAACCAACAAAAGCCCAAAAAATACAATGCCGAAGAGGGTAATAAAAAGGAAAAGAAGGTTAAGTTCCCTTGTAAACTTTGCAAGCAGAACCACCTTACTCACCAATGCCCTCTACTTGAAGAAGCCTAGAAGCTCTTAAGAGAAAAGAAGCCTGCCGTCCTGAAAGGTCCATTTCCTAAAGGGCAGGGCTCAACTTCTGGCACCTCTAAAAATGGGGGCACTTCGCACGCCACGGTTGATCAAACGTTTATAAACATGGTTAATTCGGATGCACTTTTGCAAACTAGAGCTAGGAACTATACCACGAAAACGCAGAAAAAGGATAAGAAGATTCCAGAATCTTCCACTCCACTTCACATACCTGTGGACCCAATGCCCAAGATTCGGAAAGGTGTCTTGAAGAGGGCATCGCACAATTCCAACACACGGGATGCTTCTAACTACAATGTGGTTGAAGATTTAGCCCAGACCCCCTGTGCCATGTCTACTCTAGAAGTCTTGCAGAGTTGTCCTTTACAACAGAATGCACTTCTAGCAGCTATTGGAAGTATGGAATCCTCCAACATGCCTGCACAATTTGATATGACTAATGTCAAATACCGGTTTCCCTATCACATCACTCTTCAAATCGAAGTCGTTCATGGTCCAATGACCATTAGATGAGCTGTAGTAGATGAGGGAGCGTCGACTTGCGTAATGTCAATTTCCTGTTGGAAAGCTCTAGGTTCTCCTGAGTTAGCCCTTTCCAACACACTTCTTACTGCATTTGATGGCAGAACTTTTCGTCCACATGGAATTTTTCCATCATTCGATGTCACTTTGGCCGGTAAGACAGTTGCTGTTGAAGTAGAAGTTTTGGACGCTCCGCTTGATTACAATATGTTATTGGGCAGGAGTTGGACATATGCCATGCGAGCTATTGCATCGGCAGTTTTTCGAGTGGTCATGTTCCCATTTGAAGGTAAGATTGTTACAGTCGATCAACTTTCTTTCACTGAGAGAAACAACCAGACTTCTTCGGAAACCACAGTTCCTTTGATTGATCAAAACACCCCAGTTGGCAAGAGTTTAGGAGCAGGACTTTACAAATCACTAATTGGCACTTTTGACCTACCCGCTCCTACTTTATTTGTTGGTACTGAGGGATGTTCATCATCTGAAACTCCTATGGTTAGTTCAACAACTGATTCTGAGCTTCTCCCAACTAATACAAACCCCTCCGCGCCCACCCATGTTGTAGAAGTTACCCACTTGGATTCTTATCAAACTACAACAGGACATATGTCGACTCCATTGGTGTCTGTCGAGTCAAACATAGATTGTCCCACTACTTAGACACCAGACCTGATCCATTCTCTCGATAGTTCAGAAATTACTTTACCTTCTGATGAGGAAATGTTAGAAGCCTCGACCGACCCGGACCATCCTCATGAACGTATAGATCGAGCATATTTCTTGTTTCCTTTTCTTAACTTGTTAGAGAGAGGTGAATTTTGTTCACCACCCAATGAAAATACTGATCTCACTCCTTCACAAGTTGCTATTGTTGAAGCAAATAGATTACATACCTCGCTAGTGAACATTTTCACTGGGGTCAACGGAAACATTTTCTTTGACGGGATGTTATCTTGATGAAATCATTCCGTATACTAATCTTTTCCGTGATTTCCATAACACCTTTGCCCGGACTCACGAGGAGGATCCAGGCATTGACCCTACCTAAAGAAGTATTACGCTTAGGAGGAAGTACTTTTTCTTGTAACATAGCTGTATATTTTTGTAAAGCTAGTTTTGTTATGCTCGTTAGGTGATCTTATGTGTGTTTCGTTTCGTGTACCAGATGTCAACCGAACACTTCTTAGGATTTGTTGATGGTGCCAATCGCCACACCTGTCAGTTGGCTGCAGCAGCTTGGGTCATTTATTCACCCATTGGCCAACTTGTCTCTTCAGGGGGGGTTTGTTTGGGACCTACCACGAATAATGTGGCTGAATACAGTGTAGTTATAGAACTTCTCCGAGATGCTCTCAGTCATGGCATTTCAAATTTGGAGGTAAGGCTTGACTCACAATTAATTGTATTTCAGTTAACAGGTGTCTATCAGATCAGGGATCCTAGATTGCTACGTCAGTTTCTACGAGTTAGACTATTGGAAAGAAAATTTCATTCTATTAGATATGAACACATTCCAAGAATTTTAAACACATTAGCTGATTCATTAGCAAACTATGTGTTAGATTGGCATTTGCATCATACATCTTCATAAACAACATTGCACACATAAAATTAAAATGCATACACATGTAAATAACCGATACTGTATCAAAAAATATGAGTTTTGAGTCACAGGTCTATCAAGTCAAGTCATAAAAGTACAAAACTGGGCATAGTAGCCTCAAAAAATATATACATACAATGTATCCCTCTCCTATGGAGAAGGAGGGACCTCCTCATCATCCACGGCATTGCGATAGCAAATAACAAGCCTAGCTATTTTCTGCAGCACCCTAAGCCATGCTGGGGGCACCCCAACAACATCCTCCTACATATCAACAGGTATCTGATCCATACGGCATGCATGAACCTCGTGAGTCAACCGACCTATTTTTCTCTCCAGGGTTCCCAACATAGCATCTGCTGCAGTAATATCAGCTGGCCGCACAAAGATAGTAGGATGTACCTCAGGACGAATAGGCCCAACATCTGCATGTGACACTTGATTAGAACTTCAAAACTCATTCATAAAAATCAAATACTTGAAAAAGTTTGAAAAAATTAAATAAATTATCAAAATTTAAACGTACCAATATCTCCCCAGGCTCCACCTGGAGGGAGCACCAGCTCTGGATCATGACGAAAATCCAATCCAGCATATGTAAACTGCTCTAAAGCGGGCACCTGCCTCTCCCACCACCCCCAGAAATCATCAGTATGATAACAATAGTGACTTTCCCCACCACCCTGGCGGAGGAATATGTCACCCCAACGGCCTAAACTGGGCTCACGGGGGTTAACCTGAGGAAGAGGCATCCCCAAACTGATAGAAGGCATCCTCTCAAAGAAGAAAGTACATAAAATACTACCATACCCAAAATTCTTCATTGTACCGGATTTGCAACCTGTCAATTGAGACTTCATGTTTGGCAACAAACTAGTACACCAATCATAGACATGACCATGTAAGCATTGTACACCAACAAACATAGAATGCCTGGAAGCTAAGTGTTGTGATGCACTACCCGCCACTCGGTTGATCATGCTCACAATCACTTTTAATGGGAGGCCTTCAATGGTTGTAATCATGACTTGGCTCTCTGATTTCTCAGCACCGGCAACACAATATGTATTTACGTACTCTTGCACTGATCTTACACCTGTTCGAGAAGACCCTTTCAGATTGATTACATCTCCTCTCCTTGAGAGGCCAGTAATAAAGTATATGTCATCAACAGTAAGCTCCAATGTTTTCCCACGGATGACAAAAGTATTGGTATCCACATCCCAATACTGAATCAGTCTTCGAAACAGTTTGTTTAAGGCCCTCATGTTTACGGTTCGATAAAACTTCAACAAACCGCATCTTCGGAGAGCATGAAGGGTAGCCGGATCTTGCATGGCCAACCTATCCATGTCCTCATGCTCCCTCTCCCTCCATTGAAGGACCATCCTGCACAAAAAATCAAATATTTTTGAGTCTCGGCGCTTGTATATAAGTTTTCAAGTATGTACGCTACTGTGCATACTACACAGTAGCGTGTGGGCGCTACTCTGTTTGAGCACAGCAGCACCCATCGGGTTTACATGCTACTGTTATGGTTATACAGTAGCGCCCGCGCAGCAACGCTTGTGAGCATCACGTTGCAAGCCATTGTTTGCTCAAAAATTAAAAAATAAACCATGAAATTGCAAGTTGGATGAGTTTCAACTTACTTGGTGGAGGAAGTTTGATCTTTGGATGCTCGGTTCGATCGCAATGGAGATTTGAAATATGAAAAGGGTGCCCCAATCCTTGCCCTACAAAACAAAATTGAAAATTGATTTTTTAAACAATGAAATTATATATAAATTGGATTTTGATTTTTACCCATAATTGTTAATTTTCTATAATTTCAAAATTTACAAAAATCCCTAATTAATCAATTGAAACACACAATATGGTATAAACCTAATCCAAGCTCAATTTTCATTTAAATTTTGTCGGATTCGTCTCCTAAGTTAAAAATTCTTGATGATATACCTTGTCAATTAGTTAAATATTTCAAATTCATATATCATTCGAGATTTTTGCCGCATCGACTAATCTTTTGTTGAAGACCTAGTTTTGGCAGAATATGAAGATATGATCCTAGAAGCTGACCTTTAAGCTCTTGTTTGGACTATCTAAACCTAAAAAAGATTGCCGAGCAAGCTTGTCCTCTTCGAGCTCGTTAAAGTAATCGAAGGCTCATCCACTCAGGTATAGAATTACCCCTTTTCTGGGCCTAGGTGGATTAACTATGGAAAAGGTATACTCTAGGTATACTCCTGTATGCGCTAGAAGAGTTCTCCTTTCATTGTTTTATACTTTTTTGGGGGAGGAGACTAATTGTACGAAAAAGGACCTTTTGGAATCTCTCTTTAGGGTTTTCAAACTCTCTAAACATGAAAATACCAAGCGAGCATTCACCTACTCGGGCTCGATGTGAAATCCACGAGAGGGTAAGTAGAGGACTGTTTAAGTTTTTCAACTCTATAAACAAGAAAACACCGCCGAGCACAGACCAATCCGGGCTCGATATAAAATCCATGGATAGGTGAAAAGAGGATTGTTTAAGTTTTTCAGACTCTATAAATAGGAAAACACTGGCGAGCATTAATCTGCTTGGGCTCGATACTAAAATCCACGAGCAGATATATGGAGTTATTGTTTAAGTTTTCAGACTCCTTAAAATTGAAAACACCGGCAAGCAAGAACAGATCTCGGCTCGATATTAAAATACAGAGATCAGTAAATATAAAGTAATCTTCTATCTCTTCTTCAAACTCTATAAATCAGGAAGAGGGTCCTGAGTCTTCCTCCCATGGGCTTGTTAAACTTTTTACATGGTTGGATCTATTGAGTTTTCATTCTTTCTTGGACTCATTAAAACAACAAGAAGGGTATTCTTTTATCTAAAAAGAATAAGGAACGGGAAAGACATATCATATCTTCATTGTCAAAGGCAGTTTTAGTCAAGTTCTATCCTTGAACACAACACCTACTTGAGTCTATCTTGTCGGTTGGGTTTAGTTTTTGGCCTCATGGTGAACCTTTCCTCCGAGTTATTTACTCCCCCGGTTGGTTATTCTTCCAACCATATGGAGGGTCTGTTAATGTCTCTTACATTTCAGACTTATTATTTGCCCCATTATGTCAAAAACTGCCTGAGTCACTTTGTGTCATGCTCAATGTTCAAGGATATACCCTGTGTCGGCCATTCTGCAGTTTACCTTGAACTCATGTGTCGGCCTTCCTAGTGTCAGTCTTGTTACATATTATTCCATATCAGCTCTTACCAGTTGAGTGTTCCTCGAGTTGGATGATGGAGGATGCCTTAAGGCCTCCCTTCTAACAGACTTCTTCCCATCGACATCAACTCATTATTTTGGGATTGAAGTTTAGAGTTTCGGTTAGTACCTTGGAGATTGCAGTCACCAGTGGCAATTTTCCTCGCTGTTGAATGATGAGAATACATCAATGTCTCTTCTTCGACAGGATTCCCAAATTTTTGAATCCAAGTCCATCTATTCACATTTGGTCAATCGTACTTGGTACCTTGGATCCCATCATCATTATCGATGGAAGTCCTCGCATTTGTTAACGGTATACATCAATGACCGGTAATCAAACAATACCCCCTATGTTTGACTGTCAGCTCATCTATTCACATGGTTAGGGTTTGTACCTAGGGTTGTTTTGGGATGAAGACCTTGGGATTTTGGATGACATTACCTCATTTTGTTATTCACCCAACTTGCGCAAGACTGAGCCTCACAGATATTTGGCTCTCCATGAGACATAGATCCAGTTTGTTGTTATGACTATGATCTCTCAGTTTGACATGGATCCACGCTTGTATTCCAAGTGGCCATGCTTTTATATACATCTCCTTGTTATGTATCGGAGATCATGTTGTCTCACACTGCACATCTATATGATGTCAACAATGTAACTGCTCACTGACCTTGATCTGTGTTGCAGGTTTCTTATGACTTGTTTTCTGCGGTTCTGTGCTCCTCCTCTGGCTTTGGATTATAATGTATTTCGGCCAACAGTTCCCTCTGACCTCACACATTAGGGGGCATCTGTTATAGGTCAAACTTTCACCTCTCCGTTTGCGATCACCCTGAGCTGCTAATCACACAAAAGGACAACCTGGATGGAGGAGCATGTTGACCTTGATTCACTCCATTTCCTGACATTTCTGGAAAAACCCCCAAAAATATCATTTTGAGATATGAGCACTACTCTACTCAAAGAGACTTATGAGCACTACTCTACTCAAAGAGACTAGCACCCATACACTACTCCAGTGTATAATAGTAGCACCCATATCCAAGTATACGCTACTCCTTCTCAGCATAGTAGCGCTCACCATTTAAAATTGAATGAGTGCTAGTTGTTAAACACTAAGGTAGCGCCCTATACGCTACTCTACTGAACAAGAGTCGTGTACATCTTAAAAGATGATTAAAAAATAAATTAATTTCTCGAGGAGGATTATTTGATGGTATTTTCCTAACTCCCCCAACTTCCTCCATAACTATACATCGACCTGAACATCTTCTTTAATCCTATAAATACAAAGAAGGTTAAAGGAGAAGGGTTAGAAATTGGAGATAGTAAGATTGATTAATGGAAAAACTTTGAAGAAGCTTGCATAGAAGGAGTTGATGCTGAAGACATCCAAGCCAGAGAAGAGCCAGAGCCCAGAATCTAGTTGCAGGAGCCTGTTTCATGATCAGGTATACTTGTACATCATTCTACTTTTGACAAATAAAGGTTGAAGTGTCTTTCTTGTTCCAATTAAAATGTGTTATGAAATGGCATCTTAATGTGGATCTATTTTGGTCAATTTTGAATGTTAAACATTGTTTTTGTTTCTTTCAAACTTTATATATTTCCCAAAATGCTTTGAGAAAGGTATTGTTATTGCAGGTTTACTAGAAGAGAAGTGGATTTGGAAGTTGAGCACGAGATCAAGTCAAAGCTAGGATCAAACTTTGATTGAAAGGTGTGTTCCCAAGATCCGCCACTTATTTCTTTTTTGTAAATGTCTCTGTAATAGCATCAATACACTTACCTGTCACCCCAACCAAGTTGATAGCATTAGTTTCCTTGCTATAGGGTAAATTTGCCCGCCAACACTATCATTATGAGTACTTTAATTTATGACTTAAAAGTACTTACACCACTACCTTGGTTAACTATGTGTTTTCATCCACCATAGAAAATTTGACAAATAAGCATTCTTAACTCATGCAATGCCACCTCAACCAAGGGGGGTGATGTCATCTACTAGAATGTGATTGGTTGTTTTTTATAATACATTTTATTTGTTTTGAGGCCATTTTTTGACCTCAAAATTTCTCTAATGCTCATTTGATGATCAAATGTAATCCAAGAAGTCATGTGAGCTGGGAGATCTCACAGCCCAAATGGGCCAAGTAACCAAATCATATTCCTCCATCAAGGGAGATTTTGATCCGAATCTGTTGAAGCTATGTGAGTAGCTTGGTTTGAAACTTTTACGACAGATAGGGGTGATCCAAATGCTTTCCAACATGGGAATGACATTACACAAGCTGAGATCCCTTCATCCACTATGGTTAGATAAATGTTCTTACCATGAGTCATTACTTTAATCTAAAAAGCAACTTTGGAAGGGATCCTACATACTGAATGGTTTATGTATGATGTGATCAAAGTCTCATCGGATGGATCAACAGCACCAATGGTAGATAGTAGTTCCTTTCCTTGTGCAGAATGACATTGAAATACCTCCAAGGACAACATGGCACATGGTACTTGAGCTAGGTCCTCAAGAACGTTACCGTTCTAAGCTCGCATGTTAGGACTATGCATTGTTCTATGTAGAACACCTTTGGGGGGGTATGGTACTAAGTCTATGGATGGTTTCTCAATGTAGAGATAACCACTTGGCTATGATTCCGATTGATCCGATGTACTAGGAGAGACATTATAAGAATCAAGTCTTGTTTGAATGTTCATCTCAAGATCACACATGAAGACATTGGCATTAGGATCATTGCCCCCTTGCGGGGGGGTTGGCTGGTTGCCCCTTGGCGGAGGTACTGGTGTCAAAATAGTGGGTTGTTGTTTCCCATGGAATTGAAGCACAGTTGGTGCATCTCCCTTCCCAGAGTTATCATTTTGCTTACTCTTGTACTTCTTCTTCTTTCCTCTAAGGTCTATCGATGAGACTATGAGGATGTCAAAATTGTTGGAAGGATTGGTAGGTTCCTGCATTTCCTGGCCAGCTGTGGGTTGCAAATTTTGAATAGAAACTTGTCCCGGATGTGGGGTAATCTATTAAAGATGGTTGAGGGAATCTTTCATACCATTGACATGAGGTTCATGTGGCAACCTAGTTGGATCAAACGTAGGCCTTGTAGGTTGGTTCCAAAAAGATTGGTTATTTTCTGGAACTTTACCACTCCATTGATGTGGCCCTTGGGTGTGATAAGAATTCCAAGGTGGGTTTCTCCTTTGCGAAGGTTGACCCCAAGAATTTTGGCTACTTCTTGAAACATGACCATTGGGTGGCTTGCCTCCTTGCAGAAGTGGGGTTAAAGAAGATTGGTTATTTCCTAGATCCCAACCATACCATGGTGGTTGAACTTGGTATTGAAAATCATTCCAAGGTTGACTTCCTCCTTGTGGAGGTGGCATCCAAAAAGATTGGTTACTTCCTGATTGTTGCCCAGTCCATGGTGAACTAGGTTATATGTATGGATTTCCCCCTTGCGGAGGTATGTTCCATTGAGATTGGTTACTTGGTGGAACACTACCACTCCATTGCTGGTTGGGATTCGTGGGTGGATTTCCCCCTTGCGGGGGTCGGCCCCAATTAGATTGGTTACAAGTTGGAACAGGACCACTCCATTGAATGTTTCCTTGGTTTGGATAATTGTTCCAAGGTTGATTTCCTCCTTGCGAAGGTGGGCCTCAAGAAGATTGGACACTTCCTGAAACCTCCCCACTCCATGGCGGAATGGGGTTGATAGGTGAATTTCCTCTAGGCATTGAGATAGGATAAGCTGGAGGATAACCCCCCAGGGCATTTCCACTAATCTAAGGAGCATATCCCCAATTGGCATAAATCTTCCATGGTTCATTGCTTCTATTAGGAATATCACCATTCCATGGTTTAGGGTTGCCCCCGGAAGTAGAATTTGGACAAGTGTTTTGTATACCATAAGGACTCTAGTTTACTCCTTGTGTGTGTTGGCCCTGATTAGCCAATCCATATGGAAAACCAATGTTTGAGAAAGCCATGGGGTCCCTTGTTGATTTGTGCATGTCATTCAAACTTTCAGAAAGAGGTTTGATATCACCCAGTGACTCACGGATACTAAGTGCAATTGGTTCTGAAAGACTCATCAAAGGAGGAATTTCATGAGCATGTGTGTCATGTTTCAATGTTTCAATTTCAATTAGAGTAAGATTATCAACTATGTATGTATTCAGTTTGTGATGTGACGATGAATTTCCAGTGTTGATTTGATGTTGTTCTTCTCGAGTAACATTAATTGAGTTTAAAATCAATTATGTTTCCAAGTCATTTGGATGTGGTGTTTGTATCTGTCTCTGCAATGTCGCAGGGCCTTCAATTTCTGGTGACTCACCTCACTGCTGCTGTGACTGGCGGATCAAGAGAGTAGCCACTTCTAAGAAGTTGATAAAAGGATGTGTGTAAAATGATAGTTTGAATCAAACAATCCTAAGACAATCTAGACTCAAAAAATGAAAAGTGTCCACAGAGTAAAAATTCCCTAGAGATTTCAAGCAAGCAAACTTACTCTTCCAAAGAACCGAATCTCAGTGAAAAGTTGGATTGTAGGGACTTTCAAAACTAGTAGCTGTTGAGGGATGCTAGGCCTCAGACAGTTGCTAGCAACGAAGGTATGAGAAATAGTTACAATAAACTTTAATCGCCAGGGGTGCAAGTGTTGGTTCATGACCAATCACCCTCCCAAGGAGTAAAAGTTCCAAAGTATGTCTCAGGTATTGCAAGTGTGTCCTACTCACAATAGCCTATGTGATATCCTAGGAATAGCTACTAAAGTTACCACTTCACAATCGACGGTCGGGCGGAAAAGTTGTAAGTCGAGGACAACTCTCATAACCAGGAACTCTAGAAATAGTAATGTCACCCCAAGGACTTGTTAGTGAACATAGAATCCCCTAGATAAGCTCATGTCCCACTAAATAAGCAAAAGGGGGGAACTACCCTTTATTTATCTAGATTGACCTCATGCTTAACATATGTTTCAAAAGTGCTTTCCCGACAAGCATTTTTTGCTACTAATAGATTTACTCTCTTTAATCAATGCTAGTTTCAAATTTTTACAGCCCGGGAGTGTTAACTCTCCAAACCTAATCTAGGGCACTAACCTAAACTTATTGGTCATATGTAAATTAAAATTTTGTCAATTTTTAGATTAAGTGCCAATTTTAAGTGTAGTTTGCTTAGTTTCAGGAGTGGAAATGAAATTGGTGATGTTTTGACTCGAAAATAGAAAAATGAACCAAATAATACAAAATGCTCACTACTCTACCTTTTAATTCGATGAATATTCTAAATTAAGGAAGAGTTAGAGGTTCATGAGTTTCTTTCATACATGCAAAAATTCTGGTATATGTTGTATGTTCATGCACATTTTTTTCTTAAATATGGATAATAATTGATGTGTAAAGACCAATGTAACCCAAACAAATATCTCAAGTAAACATGAATCTAATTCTATTACACGGGGGATCCCTGTTTCTCATTCACAAGATCGTCATAAGGCCCAAGTGAAGAGGATACACAGAGCCATTTGGAATGATTTTGAATTAAATCCTAAATTGTTACACGTGAGATCCACTTTCTCATTCACAAGATCGCCATAAGGCCCAAGTGAAGAGGATACAGTAGCTCGAAAGTTTTTATACAAAAGTTGAATCTACTCTATTACAAGTGAGATCCACTTTCTCATTCACAAGATTGCCATAAGGCCCAAGTGAAGAGGATACGGTGGCTCGATATAAGATGCTTTTGAAAAAATGAACTCCTAAATTATTACAGGCGAGATACACTTTTTTATTCACAAGATCATCATAAGATGTGAGTGAAGAGGATACGGTGCCTCATACACAATATATCTCAAGAAAACTGAACTCTAAAGGTACAACTCTCTCTAATTGTGCATGAAAATCATGAAAATATTCTAACTCCAAAACAAAATGCAACTAATTAAAGTTTAATTTTATTTTTTGCGAAGAAATTATTATCAAATTATATCAATCATGTGATGTTCAAGGTGTTCTTCAAATGCAAATGTGTGTGAAAGGGTCTTTCAAGTGTGGATGGTGCTTCCAAATGTGTATGGTTTATGTTTGATTAATGTTTCCAATCAGCATATTCTAAAGGTCTGAAATATTGAATGTGCTTAAGGTGTTTTGGTGAACAATTTCTTAAGTATGCTTTGGGAGACTTGCAGCCATGTAAGGAGACATTAATGTAGTTTAATATCAGTCCTTGAACATCTTAAAATAGGGATCTATCATCTTATAAGGTTGTAAGCAAAATAGATCTACTATCAATTGAAAAAGATTGAAAATTAATTATAATTTTGAGCAGATTTAAAGGTGTTTGGAAGTGAATTCCAATTCTAAATGTCTTGATCCAAATGTTATGAAAATTTCCTAACTTTTCAAGAGGATTATAAGGCTAATATTAAGCTACACATAAGGCTCTAAACAAGTGTGTAGATGTCATACAAAACAGGTCTCCAAACAGATCCAAAAGTGAAAGAGATCTTCACCAACTAGTGTAAGATTAGAAGCTTGAATTAAAGTGTTTGGAAGGTGTGTAAAATTTGCAAAAATGTAAATAAGATTCAAATGAAGTTAAAGATTAGCCATATATGTGTCAAATCAAGGATATATGAGCTAATATGTTCTCAAGCTATAAGATCTATCACAACTTAAAGAAAAAAAATTGAAAAGAGAAAGCAAATTTGGAGCAATTTTAAAAGTTTTTGGAAGGTTATTCCAACGGGAGATATCTTTGAACCAAATGATGCAGAAAACTTTTCAAAGGTTCTAAAAAAGGAGTAATAAACTAAGTATGATAATCAAAAATATCTTAATCTAAATAACACATTCAAAGATGTAATAGATACATCACCATTTGACAAAGAAATTCAAATTTGGGGCAGATTT
This sequence comes from Larix kaempferi, assembly GCA_027924585.1. Classification (NCBI taxonomy): domain Eukaryota; kingdom Viridiplantae; phylum Streptophyta; class Pinopsida; order Pinales; family Pinaceae; genus Larix; species Larix kaempferi. Next base: position 489,133 of record BSBM01000983.1, on the reverse strand, counting down.
GAAAGTTATTGGAAGATGAGTCCAAAGGTAAAGATATAGGCCCAAACAATGAAAAGCATATGAACACTTATCATATGAAACAGGTCTGAAAATGCACTTTCTAAGCCTTCAAAACAGATCTAAAACAAGTCTCTTACAAACTAGTTGGATACGCTGCAAATTGGAAACATAAGATGTAAATCTTTAAAGCCAAGAAGCATGAAGAAAGGAGGGATTTAACATGAGTGAGAGGATGATCATAAGCAGAAAAATAAGCTTCTAAACAGGTCTGCAAACACACATATCAAGCCTTCCAACAGGTTCAAACTTCAAGAGATCTCATCACACATTTCAGCATATGCACATTTATGAAACAAAACAGAATTGAAATTTTCACCAAATATATGAGCAAAGGAGGGATCTGATATGATCAAAGGAGGATGGAAATACAAGTTAATCATCTCCTAAAATAAATCATACAACAGCACCACTCCAAAGGAAGCAAAACCAAGCATTAAAGGCTGCAAAATCCACAAAAACGAGCTCTAGAATGCACAAAGAAAAATGAGATCTAGAATGGGATTTTGAAGCATTTGCTGCAAGAAAGGTGGGAGGAGGCCAGTTTGTAGGTAATCTTGCTGGATCTATGGATTTTGAACTGATATTTAAGCTCCAAGTGAGTAGATCTAAAGGAAGGAGATCACCCAAAATGAATAAAAATCATGAAATATGAAGAAATTTCAAGAGATTTCAACCCATATGGTCATCAATCTGATAATAGAAGATGTAGTTTGCAAGTAGGGAGTTAGATATGCAACATATCAATCTATCTTACTAACAAATGGTGAGTTTCTATGTCAGCAAATCAAGAGATTATCATAAGTTTCTAAATATCCATATTCATTCAGCAAAACTCATTAAGATCTAAAGCCATTTAAGAATTAAATTCATACATGATGAGTAAAATTCAAACTCTTAGATGGTAGAAACTTGAATCCATTCATATTAGAACAAGGAAGAAATACATCCTTACCAATGATCTAGGTGAGAATCCTTCCTCCATTGCAATGAGCTTCCCTTCCTTCACCCTTGCTTTTGAAGAATTTGAGCTCTTTCTCCTCCCTCAAAATCTCTCCAGCATGCCTTTGCTCTTTCTTTGTCTGTTCTACAATGCCCCATGCCTTTCTTATATAGCATTGGGAAATGAGCCCTCCTATTTCTCTTTTCAATGTGGGATTGTCCCTTTTCATCTTTTTTTATTATTTTAGCTCAAAAACCCACTTTTCCATAGTTTTTAGGCTTTTTGCACAATGTTAGCATACTTTAAGTACAATTAATGCACTTTAATGCATTCATCTTCACTTTTTGATTGGTGTAGCTTAGTTTTGGACCTTTTATGAGTGGTTCAATCACTGAACTTGGTCTCTTTAGGTTCTTACTGTCTTCACCTAATCCTTCCATTTATGGGAGAAGTGATTAGATTTGAGAGGAATTGTCTCTGAATGTACTTGTGTTTCTATCTTCATGTTGCGAGGGCATAGTAAAAATGTGCTTCTTCCGTCACATGACTAAGGGTGTTAATTTGATTGTTAACAATTTCTAATGTTTTTTACCATTTTACTAGGTGTGCGTGAGCTATAGTGGAACAATGTGCATGTACACTGGATATAGTGGAACGACAAGCGTACAGGAACAAAAATAGGGAATAATGTGTTCTTGGAGGATAAATAATGGATTTGAGTCACTAAAATGAATACTAAAGGCCAATAAGTGTTGATGCTCAAAAGGTGGAAAAACACATTGTAACAGATGCCCCCTAATGTGTGAGGTCAAAGAAGGTACTACGATGGCAAAAATACATTATAATATCAGAAGTGGAGTGATGGAGACACAAATGGAAGGAGTAGACCACTCGTCATAATACAATAATGTCTCTAGATACATGTCAGTACAATACAACATTCTGATACATTGGCCATGATAGGAAACACATAGTGAATACATGTCATAAATAGTCATATCCATGACTCATCTACAATAAGATACGGTCTCCTGTTGAAAAGGAAACAACTGGTGCAAACTGCTGATGTATGAGAAATGATATCTCATAAGTACAATCACGATCCTGAGTAGCATATTGAATGCCACTAACGTTTGGAGTCTTCTACACAAAACATATACAGTGCAAGTCCCATCAAGTGAATAAAGGTGTTGAAGTCGAACCTGATGTGACATCGTCTGATTACCAGTCAATGATGTATACCGTTAACAGACACGAGATAACCCACCAATAATGAAAATGGGCATCAAGGCACAGAGTACAACCATCCAAGTGTGAATAGATGTGTTGAGGTTGAACATTGAAATGAATCCATTGATCATGGGAAATTGATGTATTCCCAAAACTATCGATGACGAGAGAACCTACCACTAATGACTGCAAGCCTCAAGGTACTCAACCAGACTCTAAGTCTCAATTCCAGAATAAATGAGTTGAAGTCGACGGAAGCAAACTCGCCAGAAGGAGGGCATTAAGGCATCCCCCATCAACCAGCATGAGGTAATAGCTGCGCTGAAATATTTGGAAGAACTCGAATGAAGGGACTGACTCAATAAGGATGGCTGACATGCAATAGTCAAGAGACCTGAGGAGTGGCTGACTCTGGTTTCAGGACTTTCTTTGAACAAGAGCATGAGCAGATGGATAGACTCAGGGAGCATAAACTTAAGTACTAGATGATAATAACACTGTGCGATGCAGGAGGCTCAACAAAGGGCTCCATAATGATTGGATGCTTAACCATTCGGTGGAGTACAATCTTAGAAATGAGAATAGCTACTAAGTTCCTACTATAGTCCCAACTCATAATGGATGGAGGGGAATGAATGCTCTGTTAAAAGGCTACATGACAGCTACCAACAAAAAGAAGTAAAGATTTTCCCATCTTGATTTTTGGAATATTTGATTTTTTTGGTCTTTTTCATATTAGGAAAGCTTGAAAAAGAATAAAATTGCTTATAGTACAACAGGTGAGGAAACGAGTGTCAGATAGCGAGCAAACTAGTCCCAAGTAGTGGAACATACCTATGATCAATGCAAGGAAGCATGTGTAGGATGTAGACACTCGGGGGGTTGTTCCCTCACTGTAAAGGGTCATCAAATTGTGAAAGGAAAATGAAAGCTTTGCTTGGCTCGAAAGGGAAAGTGTGTAGGAACATGGATGATAATTGAGTAAACGGGAGCCGACACAAGGCTCAAGTGGAAAGCAGGATGATGCAATGCAATCACAACTCGATATAAAATGGGGGATTCCTTATGGGAGATGGCCAACATAAGACAAAGTAGAGTATGAGTCTTTATCACAAAGTTATGACGTAACTACAAAGGACTCCCAAACCCAAGGAGGAACAACGACATGGACACGAAAAGACATAAAAAGGCTCTAACTAGGGCATCCATGGTCGGACAAGCTCTTCTGCCAAATAACAACACTTCTATAACAATGTGAAGGTTCTGTGTCGGTTAAAAAGAGGGGTCTCACCTAGGATTAATGATGAATAGCCAAAGGTCAAATGCATAATGCAGGCGAAAATGACATCTAACCTATATGACGGGTGTAAAATATACCTGCCGAAGGCACTAAATGTTGATGTATATGTAACTTCGGAATTTATTTCACCCATGTATTTCATATATGTATTTTGTACTCCTATACAGATGGCATTATTCCTCTATACGGAAGTGTTTGTATTCCTATAGAGATGTTATTATTCCTCTATACGGAAGTGTCGTCATTTATATTATAAGTGTCGTAACTTATACTTTATGGGTTATTAGACCACCTTGTTGGGGTCGGCCCTGTATAAGTCATGTGGTTCGAAGGGTTATTAGACCACCAAGTGTGGGGTCAGCCCGGATTAAGTTAACCATGGGTTACGCTAGGCATGTAGGCCCCATTAGTTTATTGGGCAGGACAGAATAAGTATAAATAGATATCGGGAGATCTCTATTTGATCATTCATTCACACACTTCTCTCATTCGGAAAGTGGAGCACTTGTGAGGAGGAGGCTCTACTGCTAGGAGAAGACTATCTCTTGTATTCTGGTTGTATCATTGCTCTATCTATCTCTGAGGAAGTTATTGGTGTTTTTCACCTTTATGGTTTTCCCCAAGTAAACTTTGTGTCTCTTGTGTGCTTGCATTATTGTGTCCATGATTGATATGCTGTAGATTTGTTGTACATTTTGTTCTCTCATTTAATATCTTAGATCAGATTGAAGTAAATTCTAAAAATTTAACATGATATTAGAGCTAGCCTGAAAGAAGGCATGATATGGCATGTATGACACTTGTTGCTCTTACTATGCTAGGGCTTGATATAGCAAAAACCAGTCATCATAGACCTTTCACTATAAATCCATTTTGGCAAATATTTTGGATCTGAAATTGTTACAGGTTGAAGCTAAGATCCCCATGTACCTTGTCTCCAAAGGAAAACCTCTAATTCGTTGTACTTTGTGATTTATGATCTGTACAATATAGGGTTTCTGCCTCTTCCATATCTCAGTCATAAATAGGTGACCTTGGAAAAAAGGTCATAACTTTGGCTAGGAAATCCCAAATGAAATTTTGTAAAAAGTGACAGGTAGCACACATACTGTACTATCTCAGAAAATGTTTTCAAAGGCCGAAGTTTAACCAATGATAGGTGGCACGCCGTATAAGTTCTCTCTCCTATTTTATCCCATAAATAGGTCACGTTGCGACACTTGGCATAAATATCTCTCAGAGAATCCAATTGAGGTCAGACCTATCGGGATGGAAAGATGATAGGTCAGGATACCATAGAAAATGTTTTCAGACCCTGTGGATCGAAAAGTGCGGAGTTACACAAGAAACAATTAGGTACATATTTCTGTCAAAACAAAATTATTTTTGAGCACCTTCATTCATGGCTTCCGGAATTTAGGGTTTCAGAGAGAGTTGGAATATTTGTAATCGTAGAATACAGATGAATGATACTCATCAAAATAGAAATTTAGAGACCAAAATCAGAATTTTTGGTTGTGCAGAAGACCAGGCTTGATCAAACCCTAGTTTGGGACTTTGATTGGAAAAGTGGAAAATTAGGGCTTCTACAAAAATGGGAATTTTTGAAATCTGTGACCACGGCTAGAAGCTCCTTAGAAAAATAGAAGCTTAGAGATTTGGATCAAACCTTTTGATTGGGTAGAAGAGTGGGCTTCATCAAACCCTAGTTCGGGGTCACTTCAAGTGAATCTGGAAGTTTCAAAGGAAAAATTGAAGTGAAACTTTGCAGTTTTCAAATTCTGAATATACCAGCTTGATCAGCTCATCAAGGTGCATATTTCTATCCTTTCGAAAGTTTGAAATTCAAAGTTTGAATTTTTTGGGTTTCTCTGACAAACCCTAATCCAGCTCCAAGTCTAGTTCTTGCAAATCAAGTGGATTGGGTTAATCCTAGAAGAAGATGGACTCGTCACCTGCATAAGTGAAAAAGTTCCTGTCTCAGAGGGAGATGAGGCTAAGGCCTTCCATAAGAAGATTACAAGCAATCTTGACAGGTGTTAACACCAAAACTGACCCCCAAGGTTGTGGAGAGTGGAAATTCTGGGTAATCACTAACCAGTCTTTGGCTTATGTTTTTGACCTAACACAAGCAGAGAGTGCTCTCTCTATAAACTCATAGAATACTGGAAATCTTCAAAGGTGTCAATCAACGAAAACATACACCAGCATTCAACATTAAAGATATTCAATTACGATAATGCATGGAAGATCATATTTCTATTTATGGAACAAAAAATGATTTAAGAGCTATTTGGTTGAAAACGCATGAATTTCATTTGGGGTGATGGAGTCACATTTAACTGGTTATGCAAACATTATTCACAAAGATTTATCGAACGCATTCACAAGGGAAAGGTAGCAAGCAACTAGTAGTCAAAGAGCTTTAATTTGTGGGACAGAAGAGAGAAGAAACAGTCCATCAATGTAAGGCATCTAACAAGGATGAATCCTACATCAACTTTAGCAGAATATATTTGGTGAAACACTTGAATAAGCTAAGCAGAGCATAATCTCTATGAATTCTACTTAACTGTCACCCTGATCCAAGCATGAAGGAAATATCACAGAATGGAATAACAAAAGATAGAAACACATTTGCACATGGGAAAAAGAAAGGTATAGACGACCAGACCGATTACACAAGAATCCTTGTCAAAAAACGCAAGCATCAAGCTCTGCAAATTCTATTAAACAGCTCCAAAAAATGTATTACAAACTGATCATCAAAATACAAATACTTTCTCATAAGATTTTTCAACTCTTCTGTCTCTGATTGCAACTGTATATATAGGTGGCCTTGAGCTCTAGACTCGGCTCCTTCTCAACAAAAATTAGTTACAACCAATTGACACCTATCTAACAACCAAAACGGACATCGTTTGATGTTGCTATCCTTAACCAAATATCTACAAGAAATATTTTAACTGACATTTATAATTACATAGCCTATTCTCTACATAGTCCAACTATTTTAAACAAAAGTACAAAAATACAAAAATGTAGCTGCTGCCAGCTGGATTGCTTTTACTATGGTCGAATGACTTCATTGATTATCCTTTGAACTCTTCATGCCGAACAAGAAACCTCTAAGGCTAGAACTGCTGCTTACCAGGTATGGTTCCTAACTTATACTAGCTCGATGTAGAAATGAAAATTACATATAACAAATCAGACTCGACTGATCCTGCCGATGTCATACACCACTAAGCCTTCAAAATAGGTTATGGACCATCTTAATCTTCAAAAATTGGAGATACGAAATATACCCACTTAGCCAATAGATAGTCTTGCCGGGAGATAGCCAATAGACAGACTGCCACCTTAGTTTTGGGTTTTCACTTGACCATACCAATCAAGAAAATCACCCACGTCGAAACAATCTTCTGCTTGGGATCTTTTCAATAGAGGAGTAGAGGGTACCCCTTCCGTAGGGAGAATTAGATCCTTGATAATTTCCTCCTCCTGGCTGATTCCCTGCTTGTCTTCTTCATAGGTTTCTTCCCTCTTTCTCTGCTGTTGCAAACTCCGATTTGTCTGTGCTTCCTGGGGCTCTTTCGATTTGCAGATGGAACCGTCTTCCACATGATCATGAACTATGGGAGGTAAATAAATGTTCTCTTCCTCCATCTTGGACAACACCTGCTTTGGTATAATTACTACTTCGGCTCCCTGCTCTCTCTCCATGCTCTGATACAAACTGCGAACAATACCAAGATAGAGGAACTTGCCATCTTTCAAACATGAGTGGTGAGCCTAGGAGATCAGGTTTATAACAAATCACAACGACGGTGCTCCCATGCGAATCATTAGGCTATGATTTTCTGGCTGGACCTTCCAAATGATTTGGCATGATGACTGAGGTTTGAAATGACATCGGACATATTTGGTCATACTTTTCGGGCCATACAGAAAGGACACCTGACTACGCTGAGGTGGCTCAGCCCACGCAGTAATCATTGGTCTTCGGCGAAGATGTCTTTCACCTGTGAGAACTTGAGCTTGGATCAGGACCGTAGGTTGTAGCCTCCATAGTTTTCCATTTTATGGACATACTTGTTCCAATCGGTAGCTTAACCCTTCAAAGCATTCCTAGTTGTTGGTCCTGTCTTCACTCCAATCCCGGTCGTCGGATGGTGCATCCTTTACCTGTCGCGATGATTTGAGACAAGGTTAACATACCCATGGATAAAATCAGCGCAGTTATTTTAGACTGTTGATTCGCCTTCGATTGATCTACACCGTTGATAGTTGCGCGATACATAACTCGACCGCGGCGATTTGAAGCATAACATGCTTCGCGCTTGTTGGATCAATGCGGGGACTATGGGCCGTAGATCTTTCTATACGTCGATCTCTGTCGTCGATTGATTTCCTCACTTGCCCACTTATTACCACCCACTCATTATGCTATATTTCCTACATCTTCATTCGCGTAGTGGGCTCGGGACCATCGATCTTCGGGGTATTCAATCTCAGCCGTCATCGCCTACTTTTCTTATTTTCGATGCGTTTAGCATGTTTGTTTACACTATGACCTCTAAAAACCGTCGGCTTCTCCCTAACTCCTTCATTCCTTGAACTGTTCCCTACCATGCTTACCTTCGACTCCTCAGTCTGAGGGGATGTAGTCTGAGATCCGATTATCCACTCGGGTCTTGATGTTTCATGAGGTCTTTCCACCCATGCCAAAAGTTACCATAGCATTCAACACAATTTGAGTGCTAACAACTAGCTCCAATGGGGATGCTATCCTCCACGCGAGGTAGCGAAGAATGCCCGTAGACTAAGTGCCTAATCCATTGGGCATTTCTAATCCTAGGGGAGAAATTCTCTTAAAACTGAAATCATAAATCCTGCCTTACTGCACCATTGACTAAATATAACCAAAACAACAAAGACCATGGATGCCTTCCGGTTCTTAGGGTATCTACTCTGGGCTTCATATTCCTTTGGCTATGTCATCAAAATCTCAAGACAATTAAAAACATAAGGAAAAATATATACATACAGGCTATAGTACATGGGTTACCTTCCATTGCTCAGGACAAGTAATGTTTCAAGAATCTTCCATTAACTAGACCCCCTGACCAAGCAGATCCATCTTGCTCCTCTAGTATGAAAGAATTTATTCCTCTGCATGCGGCAATAATGTATGGACCCATCCACATGTGGTCGAATTTTCCATGTCTGTCTTCTCTCGGGTAGTCCCATTTTAGAACTAGGTCATTCACCTGAAATTGATCTTCCTTCGTCTTCTTATCGAATGCCTCCTTTATCTTTTCTTGATGTCCTTGCACTCTATCTTAGGCTTTAGTTCTTAATTCATTTAACTCAATTATCTAGTTCACTCTCCTTTGCATATGATTTGGCTCTTCTTCTAAACCTTGCAGTAACCTCATAACTAGTAACCCCAATGAAGTTGGAAAAACCACTTCGGCTCTATACACCAACTGGAATGGGGACATTCCAATGGCCCTTTTAGTGCTTATTCTATCCGCCCACAGGGAATACTTCATTTTAGTGTGCCATGCCCTCTTATTTTCTTCCAATGATCTCTTTATGATCTTTACTAAGCTTTTATTGGAGGATTCTGCCAGACCATTTCCTTGGGGGTAATACGCTGTAGAGTGGTTTAGACTGATATGATATTTGTGGCAGAAATTAACCATCTTCTTAGAACAAAATGCAGGCGCATTATCAATCACGATCCTTTTGGGGCAACCAAACCTAGATAGGATATTATCCTCCAAAAAGTCCATAATAACGTTTTATGTTGCATTCCTGGTAGGTATAGCTTCTATCCACTTAGTGAAGTAGTCCATGGCCGTCAATATCCACCTATGATGTCCAAACAAGTTAAGGTTTATCTCCCCGATGAAATCTAGTCCCCATTGTTGAAAAGGAGCTTCTACTATGATTGGATGAAGGGGTAGTGATACAACTTTCCTTTTTCCCTCGAAGATCTGACATTGGTGACAGGTTATTGTTTCTTTATACACATCTGTGAACATGGTGGGCCAATAGAGACCATCCCTCAAGATCTTGTTCACTGTGACTTTCCAAGAATGATGACCACCACAATCTCCCTTATGAAATTCTCTCTTGGTATGTGTGGCTTCTTCCTCAAACAGGAAATTCAACAGTACCCCCCCAGGATCCTTCCAGTACAAGAACTGATTCATGATACTATATTGTGCGGCCTTTAGCTTTACAGCTCTGGCCCTGCTCTTACTTAATCCTGCTGGATCCTGTAGATTTTGCAACACATAAATACTATCATAGTATTAGGGGAATGCAGAAAACTCTGGCTTTATCTATAGTCCTATGTCTAGCTAACATAAAGAGTCTAAAAAATTTAATTGCAATGAGTCATAATTATCTTGGGCCATCAACTTCGCTAATCCTTGCCCCTTTATCAGCTTAGTAGGCTTTATCTCTAGGTCATATTCCAACAGCACAGATATCCATTTTGCTCTTCTCCCTTTTGGATAAACTTGGGTGAGGATGCCCTTTACGGCCCTATCTGGGACATGAGCAATGATGTGCGAATGGAGAATATAGACTCTAAAATCCTTTAATGACTTGATTAAAGAATAATCTTGTTTCTCCATGATATCGTATTTTAATTCCACATCCCTTAATACTCTGCTGAAAAATGCAATTGGTTGTTCTGCGTTCTGATCATTCTTTTGCAACAACACTCCTGCTACTGTATGCTCAGAAGCATAAGAAAAAATCAAAAAATCCCTAGAAAAATCAGGGCTGGCTAAGACAGGGGCCTCAGTGATAGCATTTTTGATACTCTTGAAAGAATCTCTAGTTTCTTCAGTCCACCTTATCTAGTTTTCCTTTCTCAGCATATTAGTGACACTCATCATAATCTCAGCAAAACTAGGTATAAACCTTCTCAGAAAACCTACCTTCCCAATGAAAGACTGCACTTCCTTTTTGCTTCTGGGTTCTCCAACTTTCTAGATTGCACTAAACCTCTCAGGGTCAATCCTAATACCTTCTTTAGAAATAATATGTCCTAGGAGTTTAGCTTCTTCTAAAGTGAAGTGAGATTTCTTTGGGTTGAGGGAGATACCATATTTTATGCATTTCTTAAAGACCTATTTTAGATGCTTTAGATGGTCGTCATTAGACCTTGAATATACTGTTTTGTCGTCCATGTACACCACCACAAACTTATCTTTCTCTTCAGTGAAGGCAATTTCCATCGCTCTCTGAAAGGTAGCTCCAGCATTCATCAATCCAAATAGCATCTTAGCATACATGAAAGTGCCCCACGGGGTGGTAAAAGCAGTCTTTTCTTGATCTTCTGGGCTTACTTTGATCTGATTGCACCCAGAAAAACCATCCATTGTAGAAATCCTTTCTGCTCCCACTACTTTCTGCAGGATGTGTTCCATTTTTGGCAAGGGGTAATTATCTTTCAAGGAAGCTCTGTTAATTCCTGAAGTCTATACAGATCCTAATCTCTCCATTCTTTTTTCTTACAGGAATTAGGATAGCTACCCACTGAGAGAATCTCAAAGTGACAATCATCTTTGCATTGAACAACCTTCCAATCTCCTTTTCTATTACAGGTACCAGTTTTGGATTCATCCTCCCTAACTTCTGTTTAAAAGGCTTTTCCCCAGGTCGGATTGGGATAGAATGTTGGATTATTGAGGTGTCATACTCTTTCAGCTCTTCGTAGTTCCAAGCAAAGGTAGCTGCATACTTTTTCATCAAATCGACATACTACACATTCCTCCTGGCATTCAACTTCTTAGACAACTTCACCATCCGGGGCTCCTTTTGGGTACCCAGATTCTGATCTTCTACGGTGTCTTTGGGAGGTTCAAATTTTGGATTCTTTGCCACATCGTTTTGATCAAAGAGCTTTTCCAGAGGTATTAGTCCTTTAGGAATATAGTTGCTTTTTAATTGGACAATGTCTTTTCCTCCCAACCTATCCTTCCAATCCATGTTTCTCTTTTCCTCATCTTCTGACAGTGCATGGTCTACCAGACCTTCTATGTTTTCATTTTCTATATCAATTTGGACATTAGCGAACTCATGAGATAGTTCTAGAAATCTTTTAATTTGCAGATCATCGTCAAACACTTGCTAATACTTAGAATTGTCTAGGATGGAAAGTATGTTTATCACTTTGACCTCATATTTTTCTTGGGAAAAGATTGGGGTCTTCAAACCACCCGCCGTAGTGTCCAAGGAGTCTGCTATTTGGTTTTCAAATCTTGGGATTACCCATATCTTATGTTCAGTAAAAAAATTTCCCAACATATCCCAGACTTCATTTATGTATGCTCTCATCCTGGGATGTTTTGCCTGATAACTATCATTTACCTGATTGATCACCAACTCTGAATCTCCAAAAACATGTATTCTCTTAGCCCCTAAATCCTTCAAAGCTCTTAATCTTAGGAGCAAAGCTTCATATTCAGCCACATTATTAGTGCATTCAAAAGTAAGCTTATATGACAAAGCTTTGGATTCTTGGTCAGGAGGTACGATCCAAACCCCTGCACCCACCCCATTCTTGCTTAATGACCCATCAAAATACATCTTCCACAGGCCTTCCTGATTTTTCAGCTTTTCCAAAGTTTCATACCTGGCTGCGAACTCCTTGTCTTCCTTGACTTCATGGAAAAATAGGGGCATAGGATCAGTATGTGGGCCGTCATTGAAAAGGATGGAAGAGCCTATGTCTGTATCTATGGAAAATATAGGGTGATTTTCAGGTTTGTCGTCACTGCTAACCACATAAGCCATTCTATTTTCCCTGTACAGCTTTCTATTGCATCCAAAAAGGGGTATAGTAGCATATGACAAATCCATTTGCATGGTCCCTTTCAACTTTTTAACCCAGGATCTAGACAGCAGCATCCCAAACTTAGCCGGCAAATCAACTACTACTATGTCCATCATGATTCTCTTTGCTAGAATATGGGCAAGGGTTACTACCACATCCTTTATTAGACCCGAACAGGGTACTTTTCTGGAACCAAAAGAATATATGTCCTTATAGGGTCGAGTGACTTCTAATCCCAACTGGTCCACCACTGATTTGGGCATCAAGTTGTGTGAAGCACCAAAATCTATGAGGGCATTGTGTAGTAACTTACCATGGATATTCAAAGTCAAATAGAAAGGGGGCACTTCTTCATCGTCTGGCTCTTCCAACTTGGACCCAAAGATTATAGTAGGGGCATCATCTGTCACTTCGAAGATGTCCTGTGTACCTTCTGCTTGCCCCTTTACTAGGCTATTTATCACTTCCCTATATTCATTGTTTCTTAACAGCTCATTTAAGGGGATAGAGATCTTTACCTTAGACAGTTCTGCCTTCAAGCTGAACATTGAAGCTGGCTTTCCCACTTCTATGACACTGGGTTGTCCACTTTCTTTGGAATGTTGTCCCTTATCTTCCGCAGCTTTCTGTGTAATGACCTCCGGCTGTTTTTCTTTGTGCTTATCCATATTTTGTGGAGTATTGCGGGGTTGAATCTAAGCAGATTTTCCTTCAGTTATCGGTATCTCTCTGTTTCTTAACTTCATCTTCCTTTGAATGTCATCCACAGTGTTCATGTAACCCATTTGGTACTGTTCATAATCAAATTCAGCAACCTTACCAGTATTCATCATGTTGAAAAAATCATGCTCCCATTGGGTCAAATGTATTTCAGGCTCCAGGGTGTCAAAGAGATGGATTTGGTCTATGGCAGGCTCTTCAACTCCTTCGTCATCTATCAAATTCTCAGGGAAAGGAGGCCTCATTTGGTGATCTTCTTAGTTTCTTGGATTTCTTGGAGGGGGTGGCCTTCTAAAATTTGGGTTCCTTATCTGATTTTCAAGTGGTTTCCTAGCAGGAGGTTTGCTCTCTACGGCTAACCTATCCATCATCTTTTCCATGGTCTTCATCATGGTGTCAAACCTAACATCACTAGAGGAGGAGGCGGCAAGGGCTTGATTTTCTTGCTTCTTTTTCTTTGCTTCCATTTTCCCCTTCATTTTTCCCTAGGCCATCATGTTGGCTTCCACTTCTATGGCATCTTTCAGCATAGTAGGAAGGGTAGTAGATTTCCTTTCTCTTAATTTGCAGGAAAAGTCTCCATCGAAAGCATCGACATAGTGGAGCTTTGCAGTGCCCAGTGAAGGTTTTAGATCAACTGGAATAGAATTATAGGCCTTCATGAATCTAGCAGAGAACTCATGGACTGATTCGAAACCACCTTTCTTTAAGTGATTATACTAGGATAAGACTATAGCAGGACTCCCCATTGTTTCCCATCTTTCTAGAAACAATACTTAAAAATATGCAAAATCTGCTATAGAAGCATTAGGTAGCAACCTAAACCATTTCTTGGGTTCTCCATATAAGCTTTGGGCGAACAATCTCATTTTAGCATCATCGTGGTCCACTTCCTCCAGATCTAAAAAATCCTCAAATCTATCAACATGTTGTTTAGCTGAACAGTCTCCCTCTCCATTATAAGAGACAATTCTCTGGGCGTAATTCTGAGGGAGGTCATTCAGGGCAGCAGGCAGGACCAAAGGCGCATATCTAGCGGCCATGGGTCTAGGTATATTATGAGCTTGTGGGGGGGTATTCTGAGTAGGATTACGGACTGGGATTGCAAAGTGGGCTTCGGGAATCTAGGAACTAGGTTTGTTGCTTTTAGCTTTGGCAAGGCTTTTAAAATCCAGCCACACAGGGTCTAAAAGATATGAGTCAAGATTATTCAGAGTTTATTCGCCCAGGTTTAGGTACAATTCAGATTTAGTTCTTGACAAAGGTTTGCTTATATCGACCTCTAGATTCAATTCTTGAAAAACAGATGCACTTTCTGAAAATGAAATAGTCTCAATGCTAGGGGCACTAGCCCGATTTTTCACGGTTTTTTGTCTAAGTAGACTTTCAGGGTCATCTATTCCTAACAAGATTTTGGGTAAAGGATTACCTCTCGTATGGATTTTTCTTGAGGCCAGGATGACTTTAGAAATTCTTCAATAGTATATTTCGGCGTACTGATGTTTCTCCAGTGGAGTCTTCTTGAATTGTCTGGTCTCAATAAGTGGAGTCGCCAGGGAAAAGTTCTTCAACCTTCTTGAAAAATGCAGAGATCTCTGTTTTCCCATAGGGATTTCTCTTCTTCTATGAAATTTCGAACAGGTATGTCGTTCTTCCAGGGCTTGATAAACAACTCACATTCCCCAGTAGCGGCTCCAATTTGTTCACAGCAAAACTAACCCCCAAGGTTGTGGAGAGCAGAAATTATGGGTAACCACTAACCATTCTTTGGCATATGTTTCTAACCTATCACAAGTAGAGAGGGCTCTCTCTATAAACTCATAGAATACTAGAAATCTTCAAAGGTGTCAATCAGCGAAAACATACACCAGCATTCAACATTAAAGATATTCAATTACGATAATGCATAGAAGATCAGATTTCTATTTATGGAACAAAAAACGATCTAAGAGCTATTTGGTTGAAAACGCATGAATTTCATTTGGGGTGATGGAGTCACATTTAACTGGTTCTGCAAACATTATTCACAAAGATTTAGTGAACGCATTCACAAGGGCAAGGTAGCAAGCAACTAGTAGTCAAAGAGCTTTAATTTGTGGAACAGAAGAGAGAAGAAACAATCCATCAATGTAAGGCATCTAAAAAGGATGAATCCTACATCATCTTTAGTAGAATATATTTGGTGAAACACTTGAAATAAGCTAAGCAGAGCATAATCTCTATGAATTCTACTTAACTGTCACCCTGATCCAAGCATGAAGGAAATATCACAGAATGGAATAACAAAACATAGAAACACATTTACACATGGAAAAAAGAAAGGTACAGACTACCAGACCGATTACACAGGAATCCTTGTCAAAAAATGCAAGCATCGAGCTCTACAAATTCTATTAAACAACTCCAAAAAATGTATTACACACTAATCATCAAAATACAAATACTTTCTCATAAGATTTTTCAACCCTTGTGTCTTTGATTACAAATGTATATATAGGTGGCCTTGAGCTCTAGACTCGGCTCCTTCTCAAAAGAAATTAGTTACAACCAATTGACACCTATCTAACAGCCAAAACAGACATCGTTTGCTGTTGCTATCCTTAAACAAATATCTACGGGACAGATTTTAACTGCCATTTATAATTACATAGCCTCTTCTCTACATAGTCCAACTATTTTTTTAAAAAGTACAAAAATACAAAAATGTAGTTGTTTCCAGTCGGATTGCTTTCACTATGGTCGAATTACTTCATTGATTATCCTTTGAACTCTTCATGTCGAACAAGAAACCTCTAAGGCTAGAACTGCTGCTTACCAGGCATGGTTCCTAACTTATACTAGCTCGATGTAGAAATGAAAATTACATATAACAGATTAGACTCGACTGATCCTGTCAATGTCATACACCACTAAGCCTTCAAAATAGGTTATGGACCATCTTAATATTCAAAAATTGGAGATACGGAGTATACCCACTTAGCCAATAGACAGACTTGCCGGGTGATAGCCGATAGACAGACTGCCACCTTAGTTTTGGGTTTTCACTTGACCATACCAATCAAGAAAATCACCCACATCAAAGGAATCTTTTGCTTGGGTTCTTTTTGGTAGAGGAGTAGAGGGTACCCCTTCCGTAGGGAGAATTAGATCCTTGATAATTTCCTCCTCCTGGCTGATTCCCTGCTCGTCTTCTTCATAGGTTTCTTCCCTCTTTCTCTACTGCTGAAAATGTTGATCTGTTTGTCCTTCCTGGGGCTCTTCTGATTTGCAGATAGAAGTATCTTCCACATGATCGCGAGCTATGGGAGGTAAATAAACGTGCTCTTCCTCCATCTCGGACAACACCTGCTCTGGTATAATTACTACTCCGGCTCCCTACTCTCTCTCCATGCTCTGAGACAAATTGCGAACAATACCAAGATAGAGGAACTCGCCACCTTTCAGACGTGAGTTGTGAGCCTAGGAGATCAGGTTTATAACAACTCACAACGATGGCGCTCCCATGCGAATCATTAGGCTATGATTTTTTGGCTGGACCATCCAAATGATTTGGCATGATGACTGAGGTTTGAAATGACATTGGTCTTCAGCGAAGATGTCTTTCACCTGTGAGAACTCGAGCTTGGATCAGGACCATAGGTTCTAGCCTCCATTATTTTCCATTTTATGGACATACTTATTCCAATCGGATGCTTGACCCTTCAAAGCATTCCTAGCTGTTGGTCCCATCTTCACTCCAATCTTGGTCGTCGGATGGTGCATCTTTTACCTGTTGCGGTGATTTGAGACAAGGTTAACTTACCCATGAATAAAATCAGCGCAGTTATTTTAGATTGTTGATTCGGCTCCGGTAGATCTGCACTGTTGATAGTTGCGCGATACATAACTTGACAACGGTGATTTGAAACATAACATGCTTCGCGCTTGTTGCATCAGCATGGGTACTGTGCACCGTAGATCTTTTTGTACACCGATCTCCACTGTCGATTGATTTCCTCACTTGCCCGCTAATCACCACCCACTCATTATGCTATATTTCCTACATCTTCGTTCGAATAGTGGGCTCGGGACCATCAATCTTCGGGGTATTCAATCTCAGCCATCATCGCCTACTTTGCTTATTTCTGGCACGTTTAGCATGTTTGTTTACACTATGACCTCTAAAAACCACCAGCTCGTCCCTAACTGCTTCATTCCTTGAACTGTTCCCTACCATGCTGACCTCCGACTCCTCAGTCTCAGGGGATGTAGTCCGAGAGCCTATTATCCACTCAGGTCTTGATGTTTCATGAGGTCTTTCCACCCACGCCAAAAGCTACCATAGAATTCAGCACAATTTGAGTGCTAACAACAGGTATGGCTTACAGGTATGTCTCAAATTCTGTTCATGGTTAAGTTTATGATATGTTTGTCTTCATATCATTACAGTACAATCTTGATTAATTACTAGACTTGTCGTATCACCTTAATAGAAGATATTCATTGATTAAGGTTTTGACACTGATGATTGTACTAATGCATTGTGATGTTGTATGAGGTTTATGTTGTTCACTAAGATAAAAGGTACACCAAGAATTACAAATCATGTTCTACTTCAAGAACATATGATCATGGTGACATGAAGACAAAGATTCATCCATTGTCATGGATCACATAGAAGATCTACTTATGAGGTATGTATAACTTGGCTCTACAATGGTTAACTTATGAGACATGCAGGTTACTAGCACAAATCACTGAAGAGAACCAGAAGACATTATGTGAGTATGTTAGACATAACTAGCTAGCATGCTAATCTAGGTATGTTTTTCCTATATCAAGCTAGAATCCTAACTTGTGTTAAGATCTTATACTGTTGTGTTGTTGATAATGATTATTCATGAAGTCATAGGTTTGAATAGTCATGGTTGTATGCATATTATGTTTCTTACCATAATTGATGATATGACTAACCAGAAGAATCATGAAGGTATAGGTTTGAGTAATCACGGGTTTATGTATTGATGATTTAACTAATCAGAAGAGTCCTATGATCAAATAAGAATATGCATGAGTAAAAGAAGACTTCCCTGAAACCTTGAATACCGATGTTTAATATCTGTGAATGATCATGACTATACATGTTTAAGATTATTGTGTTTTGATAGTATTAAGATTATACTAATAAATGTGTGATTATGTATGAGACCTCAAGGATAACACAATGATGATACTAATAAGCATGCATAGTGATTAAGGATGGATATAAGTTCAAGGACAGGTAATCCAGGAAGCAAAGATCAAGAGGGAGCACACTCCAGTTGTTCCTGCAAGAAAGGAAAGGAGCACACTTCAGTAGTTTCTACAAGGATGTAGATATTCAGAGGGAGTTGACCACTTCTCACAATCCACATTAGAATGGAGTTGCAAAGATTCAGAGGGAGTCCACCCAGCAACCAAACAAAGATAAGTATTTGAATTGTCATTTTTTACATAATGTTATTCAATGATGTATATGCTTATGTTCCTAGAATTAGGTTGTGTATTATGCATATTAGAATAGTTGCATTGATGAATAGTATACTAATAATATACATGGGTAAGTGGCCTATGGAACTATACAACATTCCATTGCTACTTATCTAGAATGAAACCTTTTTGCTAACATGTTAGGAGTTGTGCACACTCTTAACAATGTTCTGGTAGAGATTGGAAGGCATCTAGAAAGTTACGGAATATGGATAAATGTTGTATTGAAGCATTGGCTAAGATAATTGCATGACTATATGACATATTTCTTTATGTGTAAGAATTTGTTCTGAAAACTATGAGATGTTTTCTAATCATGCAATTTAACTTGTTGTGTAGGAAAGAGCATATACCATCACCTACAAAAGAAGGACTACAACATTTGTTCAGCAACAAAGTTATCTATTGAAAATATTGAAGATATTGAGATTCCTAGGATCTGGGAGGAATGCCATGATCGAGGAGTACCATTCGATCATGAAGATGTTTGGAATGCAGTCCCAAGACCCGAAGGGGAGTCTATAGTGACTTCCAAGAGGATCTACAAGATCAAGCATGCTGCAGGTGGTAGTATAGAGACTTTTGCTCCTGTAACTAGATACACTTCCATTAGATTAGTACTTGCTCTGGCCACAGTGATGAAGTGGAAGATACACCAGATGGATTTCAAAACAGCCTTCTTAAATGGTGTAGTTGAAGAAGAAGTGTATGTGGAGAAGCCACTTGGTTCTGAGACACATGACAGGGAGTCATATATGTGCATAACTTGGTATGGTAGGATAGACCGCTTTCTATCCAAGTTTGATCTTTACCAAGAGTAAAGCAGATTCCAACCTTTACTACAAGGTTGAGGAAGGCAATCCAGTGATACTACTATTGTATGTGGATGACCTGTTTGTAGCAGGTGAGGATAGATTGATTATCGACATGCATTGGAATCTTGCTGTCGAGTTCGAGATGAAGAACTTGGGGATGATGCACTATTTGTTTTTGGAATGGAGGTGTGGCAGAGTGCAGATGGAATCTTCCTTGGACAAGGGAAGTATGCAGTAGAGATCCTGAAAAGGTTCGGGATGATGGACTGCAAGGCTATGGCCACACCTATGGCATTGAACCTGAATCTTCTGTGTGATGCTCCATATGATCTGGTCGATGTCACGATGTATCGTCAGATGATCAGGTCCTTGATGATGTACCTGACGAACACGAGACCGAATATTTGCTTTGTAGTGAACACATTAAGCCTGTTCCTGGCGGATCTGAGGAGTGTTCACCTGGTTGCTGTAAAGCATATTTTGAGGTACCTAAAGGGTACAGTTGATTATGGGCTCAAGTATGATGTGAATCAAAATTTTAACCTGAAGGGTTATGTTGATTCATATTGGGCAAGCAGTGCTGCAGATAGGAAGAGCACTTCTGGGTGTTGCTTCAGTATGGGATCAAGTGTGATCTCTTGGTTTAGAAGGAAGTAGTCCTGCATAGCACTGAGTACAGTTGAAATAGAGTATGCTGTGATGGATGAGAAGGTTGCAGATGTATTAACCAAGCCATTGGCCAAAGTTTAGTTTGAGTACTTCAGAGAGAGGCTTGGTGCACTTCAGATCGAGGTTCCTTCCAAAGGGAAGTGATGAGTCTGGAAGATGTAGAAGCACATGAGATTTTCTAACATGGTTGATGTGTTATCCCTTGGTCATGATGTAATTCCTGAGCCATTATTCACATGGTGGTAGATGTCTTCTCCCATGGTGAAAAAGTAAGGGCTTCCTTCCCCGAATGGTGGTAGATGTGTTCTCCCATGTCGGTGGTTTAAGTGTTGGATGATGTGCATCTGGGCTGTGCTTCGTGGACGATGAGATGATCTGAAGAGGATGATGCTATGATGATCAGGACAATCATGGATGATGAGCATCAGGACAATGCTCCAGTTACTACTCTGTATATGTATATGCATCATGTTGGATGCTTGTTATGATCAGTTGGATCATTTATGTATATATGCATCATGTTGGATGCTGGATATGATCAGTTGGATAATTTATGTATGTATGCATCATGTTATATGTTGGATATGATTAGTTGGATCATTTGTAAGTATTTTGTATATGCATCTAGTTGGATGCTTGGACCATGTATCTATATATGTATCAGGTGGATACTATGTATGATCGGGTAGATCATGTATGTTGATATGTATCAGGTGGATACATTGTATGATCAGGTAGATCATCTATGATGATATGTATCAGGTAGATACTTGGTATGCATTAGGCGGATGCAGTGTATGATCAGGATGATCATAGATGTCCAGCTTCAGGATGTTGCTCCAGATGACATGCAGCAGGATGTTGTAGTGATGATGATCAGGATGATCATGTGTACATTAGGATGATGTATGATGAGTATCAGGATGATACTTTGTGGCTATGGATCAGGTTGTGCAGATGAGCATGTCTGGGAGATCCTATAGGTCGAAGTTGTGTACTCGTAACAACCTGGGATGCTCTTTCGAGACATTACTCTGGGAGGACATGTAATTTGTGCCGTGGGAGATTTCAGGTCGAAGTTGTGTACCCGTAACATCCTAAGATGCTCTTGCAAGGTTTTGTCCTATGGCATGTAATTTGTGCCCTAGGAGATTTCAGGTCGGAGTTGTGTACCCGTAACATCCTGAGATGCTCTTTTGAGGTTTTTACATGACCACATGTAATTTGTGCCCTCGGAGATTTCAGGTCAGAGTTGTGTACCCATAACATCCCGAGATGCTCTTGCTAGGTTTTGTGGTGACCACATGTAATTTGTGCCTTGGGAGATCCTTCAGGTTGGAGTTGTGTATCCATAACATCTTGGGATGCTCTTTTGAGGTTTTGTGGTGGGGTCACATGTAATAAGTCCTGGAGATCTGGGCAAGATGAAAAAGGTCTCAGATGCTCTTTAGGGTTCTTTCTAGTCAAGAGACTCTTTTAAGGTTTTGTGACACACGTAATAAGTCTTGAGAATTCCATAGTATGGCCAGTGATGATGAAGACCTGCAAGTGGTGGGCCTACATCCACTATGAAAAAGGACTGGCTCTGTAGAACTTCCTATGATGAGTAGATTCAGAGATTGATTGAGATAGAAACAACAATGAAGATGATGATGATTCAAGGATGATGATTCACTGATGATGATCCAGAGAAGAAGACTTGTGCTAGCAGACCTATGTCAAGAAATACCTTCCTAGTTAAGATGGAGTGTTGATGTATATGTAACTTCGGAATGTATTTCACCCATGTATTTCATATATGTATTTTGTACTCCTATAGAGATGGCATTATTCCTCTATACGGAAGTGTTTGTATTCCTATAGAGATGTTATTATTCCTCTATACGGAAGTGTCATCATTTATATTGTAAGTGTCGTAACTTATACTTGATGGGTTATTAGACCACCTTGTTGGGGTCGATCGACCCTGTATAAGTCATGTGGTTCGAAGGGTTATTAGACCACCAAGTGTGGGGTTGGCCCGGATTAAGTTAACCATGGGTTAAGCTAGACATGTAGGCCCCATTAGTTTATTGGGAAGGACAGAATAAGTATAAATAGATATCGGGAGATCTCTATTTGATCATTCATCCACACACTTCTCTCATTTGGAAAGTGGCGCACTTGTGTGGAGGAGGCTCTGCTACTAGGAGAAGACTATCTCTTGTATTTTGGTTGTACAATTGCTCTATCTATATCTGAGGAAGTTAATGGGGTTTTTCACCTTTATGGTTTTCCCCAAGTAAACTATGTGTCTCTTGTGTGCTTGCATTATTGTGTCCATGATTGATATGCTGTAGATTTGTTGTACATGTTGTTCTCTTAGTTAATATCCTAGATCAGATTGAACTAAATTCTGAAAATTTAACACGAAACGGTCGAAAAATCACTCTCGTCGAAAAAATATGTTCAAAATGGTACTCCATAACGACATATTAGTCCAACAATAGCTCCAAACGATAAAAACTATAGGAAAGTGGGTTTTAAATACTATAAATAGTAATAAACAATTACAATTACTATTCCATTTTCACATTTTACCCAAATAGTAGTTTTTGGTTTGTTTTCACCTCAATCTTCAGTTGTTGATTCTGGGAGCTACGGGCGTCGGATCATTAAGCCGTCAGGAGTAGGTTGGTAGTCTCATCCCCTTCTTCCATTTCAATGCTTTTATTTCAAATTTTTATGGTTGAATTTTTAGTTTTTCCAAGCACTACTTCATCTCAATGATGTACATGGGCTACAGATCTACGAGTCACGTATAGGGCTTCTTGGTCAACGCATGCGTTGACCGTGTATGAATGCGAATGTAATAACTTTTGACCATGTACAGGGCCGTGAGGGTGGTTTTTTAAAGAATGGATGTTAAAAATTACTTTGGTTTTGCCTCCAGGATGCCCCTAGAGTGGAGAAAAAGGGAACATGACGTTGTTGATGAGCAAGTGTAGTAATATTTTCCTGCCCAATAGGCATTACAAGCATGTGGCCTTTATATGTTTTGGAGCATTGGGGGTTTAAGGGCCCAAAACCAATTGCTCCACCGGTTGATCGATTACTGGGATGCAAATGCACAAAACTTCGACCTGGATGGTCAACCACTTCCATTGGAGGTGGAGGATATCTACTTTATCATAGGTTTGTTCTGTTGAGGGAATGTACCAAGCCTCAGGTCCCACAATGTTGGAGGTGGGATCACGAATAGTGATTATATAGATAGGTACTACTTACTTGGAACCCAGAAGGTGGGAAGCTAGATTCCCATCAACTCCATTGCGAGCCTGAGTCTCAAGATTATAGTGCTCACACTCAGGAGGATATCAAGTTCAGCTGCACTGCATTAACCTTCGAGGCTGATGATATTCTATGTGGCAGAATGTATGAGACCGACAGTGTACGACTGGTGCACAAAATTGATAGTTACTTTGAAGATCCAGCTAACGGAGTGCAAGTTGGGTAGGGCAAGTAACTTCGGCTTTGGCAGCATACTTTGCAGTTTCTTCTTTGTGAGAGTTCTAGGCTTCAGTCCAAGGGTTGAAATCCCTCTACACAATCTCTGAGATCCCACCCAAACCCGATAAGAAGAGGTGCTGACGCAATAGGGTGGTGGCCGACAGGCATCACCATATTCAGATGAGTTCTTTCACTGGTGGGCCCAATAGGTCATCGCCATTGATGACTATCCTTACGAGGGTATAGACTTCAGCGAAGACAAGGACATACCACTCCCACTAGGGGCCACGTACAAAGACATAGGTATGGATACTCTTTTTATGTTTTGTGTATTTTAAATTTTTTGGATTTTTTATTATAAGTGAAATGAAAAATTATTTTTGGTGTGGTATCAAAGATTGACATTTGACTGTTTGCTCGCAGATCAAGGACCGCAAAGACATCAAGGATTCCCACGGCACCACTATAGAGGCAGAGGAGGTGAGATCGTAGGTGCGGTGGTAGAGCGCACATTGGATATGGTACGGATGAACCTCTCTCGCATGACAGCTCGGGTAGTAGTGATAGAGGTAGATCATCCCCCTAAGGCGATGCAATGAAATGTGGTCCGGGGTACCAGGTGTATGGGTGCGGCTACTGTGGTGTGTAGCCAATGCCATGCACTTTTTGGACATATTATTTATAAAAAACTATGATTCTCTGGTTCTACTATATGTGTATGTACAAATGTGTGAATGAATGTTTACTTATGTGCTTCTTTTATTGATGAGACAAATGCCAATCTAGGAGATAATTAGCATATGCATCAGGTACATGATTAAAACATCTCATAACATGAATGTATGTAATGAAAACAAATTGATGCTCCAAGAGTCTTACCCTTAAGAATATCTATAGTAATGTAGGATCCCTCACACGATACCGGCCATTCAATTGAGACACAACCAGTTGTGAATCCAGGCAGACCTCTAACAATTGGATACCATGCAAAACGGCATCATGAAGTAGTTCAACAATGGCACTGTACTCAGCCACATTATTGGATGCAGGACCGAGAAAAGCACCTCCCGAAGACACAATCTGATGGTCAGGTGAATAAATAACCTATGCAATAGAAGTGAGTCTCTGCGTATGACGACTAGCACCATCCGCGAATCCCAAAAACACAGGAAATTCCGCTGACATCTGTCAACCAACCGGAAGCAAATCAGCAGACCCAGACAACCAAAAGAAATCTAAACTATGTACAAAAGCAACTGTACAATAGTATACAAAAGTATCATCTTGAGCTAGAATCTCAAGCATAATACCGCTTGAGGTAGAGCCCATTTCTAGGCTCCTTCAAGGCATTCCCATCATAGTTTTCAACCTCATAGGATCCTTTCTCAAGGAAATGCCTCACTATGTAAGGACCATGCTACATGGGCTTAAAATTTCCTTCCCCCAAAGGTTCCTTAGCTTGATCATACAAGAGGACCAAGTCACCTTCAACATATTGCCGGGGATGGACAGACTTATCATATTGAACCTTAACATGATGTTTGTTGGCATCTATAGCCATGGTAACATCTTGACGCTTCTCATCAAGCTACTCAAGGTGGATCAAATGTTGCTCATCATCTGAGGTGTCAGGTAGGAGCTCTATGGCTAGTTTCAACGAAGGGATCTCGCATTCAATTAGGAAGATAGACTCCACACCATGTACTAGCTGAAATGGTGAGAAATCGGTGGCAGTCTTAAGTGTGGTTTGATATGCCCACAAAGCAGGATATAACATGATATGCCAATTTCTCTTGCTTTGCTGGATGGTTCATTGGAGAATGGTCTTTAAGGACTTATTGACTGCCTCGACCTGACCATTCGCTTGAGTGTAGTAAGAAGATGAATGTTCTTGACGAAACCCAAGCTTGAGTGACAAATCCACCATCATTTTATTTTGGAAGTGACTACCATGTTCAGTGACAATCTCTTTCGGGATACCGAATTGAGCGATAATCTGATTGAACACAAAGTGGGCCGCAGTAGCACCGTCAAATTTTAAGGTCGACATGGCCTCATCCCATTTGGAAAATTAGTCCATGGCCACAATAATATGGTGATGCCCCCCAGCCGAAACTGGTTTGCAATCCATGAAGTCCACCCCCCACTTGGTGAAGGGAACGACAGTGATGACCAGATGAAGGGGCGTGGGATTCAAGTGTACAATTCAAGAAAACACCTGGCAAGGGTGATATCTCTTCACGGCGTTCATACAAACTTTAAAGATCGAAGGCCAGAAGTAACCAACTCGCACATTACATTGGGTTGTGTAATCCCAGATAAGTGACCACCACATGCCCTGCTGTGGCAGTCATTTGGCACTAACTCCGCTTCTTCATGATTCAAACAACGACGTAGGATGGAGTCTTTTCCCTGACGATACAAAGTGTCACCGACGATGACATAGTCTTTAGCGTGATGTCTCACACACCGTCATTCATCTCGCGAATAATGTGAAGGGAACTTCAAATTTTGGAGATATATGATGATATCCCCATAACAAGGGTCCATTGACACGATAAGAAATAAATGCTCATCCAAAAAAGAGTCTTCATGGACAATATCCTCATCAAGTTGCGGGAAATCCGACATGAGATCAGTAAAAACCAATTATTTCAACGACTTTGCCGAAGCAAAATTAAGATCAAACTCCTGAAGAGTAACAATCCACTTATTATACTTCCCCCCTATTTGGCTCGTGAAAGCATGAATTGAAATGGATTGACATGTGCTATGACACTGGTTTTCCTAAGCATAATGTAATGCAGTAAACGTTGGACTACATGAACAGTCATCAGTGCCAATTTATCCACGTGAGTGTATCTTAGCTCAACGTCTACTAAATTTTGACTAAGGTAGTAAACAACATGCTCTTGGAGCACATCATCCACCCGAACTAAGACCATACCAATCGTCTCTTGAGATGCGACCACATTAAGCAAAAGATCTGTAGCAAAGTCAGGTGGACTAAGCAGATGGGACGATACCAAAGCTTTCTTCAAAGTGTCGAAAGACTATTGGGCTCGCTCATCCCAGATAAATAGAGTGTCCTTCTTCAAAAGTTGCACGAAACCTTTGGTAAGACTGCCATAGTTTACGATAAAGCATCGTATGAAAGTGGCTCTCCCTTGGAGGCTCTGAAGCTTAATTAAGTTATGTGTGGGAGGCAACCAAAGTATTGCCTCAACCTTAAGAGGATCGACTCTTATACCCTCTTTGGAAACTATGAACCCTAAAAGGCAACTCATTTTCACGACAAAGATGCACTTGTTGGGGTTCAAACGAATCTTGTAACATCGACATCTTTCGAAAATGAGGTGGAGGTGCTTGGGGTGGTCCACTCTCTTGCGAGAATGGCCAGCAAGATCATCCAAGTAAGCCTCCACTATATGCTTAAGGTCGTGAAAATCATAGGTCATGGTACGCTGGAACGTAGCTCCAAAGTTTTTAAGGCCGAAGGGCATCTTTCGATACCCAAATGTACCCCAAGGACATATTAAAGCAGTTTTATGTTGATCCTCGGGCTTAATATGGATCTGGTTATATCTTGAGAAACCGTCCATAAACAAAAAAGCGTCGCTTCCCGCACATGCATCCAAGATTTGATCTATGAATGGAGTGGGAAAGTTATCCTTCGGACATGCCCGGTTCAGATCTGTAAAATATGTGCATACAAAGAAGGTTCCCTGCTTCTTATCCACATGAACGGGATTTGACACCCATTCGATAAGGGGAACTGGGTAGATGAAACCAGCATTAAGTAGTTTCTCCACCTCTTCCTTAATCATGACTGCCTTCCTATAATTCACAGCACGAAGTCGTTGTCGAACCGACTTAACATTGGGATATGCCTTAATATCATGTTTGACAATGCTAGGGTCTATTCCTAGCATCTCCTCATATGACGAGGTGAAAACATCTTGAAATTTCTTGAAAAACTTAGTGTATATGTGGATCTCATCGGGATAACAATCAACACCAATATAAACGTTGTCAATATTTCCAGGTGTGCGAGAAATTTTGATCGGTATGGTTGGGGAGATATTATCCATATTCCTCTCCATGTAAATCCCATGTGAATACAAAGGAGCCATAGGGTGACCAACCTTCTCGGCAAGATTTGTCCTAAAATATTCTCACTCAATAAGATCAAGGTTGGGAAGAAAATAAGAGCGATGATGCAAGTCTTCCCAGGGCCTCTCACTACCACACTTGGCCTCAATGATCACTTCATCCAAAGGAAAAGTACCATCAAGACAATCGTGCGAGCAAGATGAGTCAACTACCCATGTGGGAAGCATAATGGGATGTTCCTCCTTTTTATTTGAAGAGGAGAGATCCGACTCTATAGTGGTTTGTTGAATATCACGGTATGCAAGCTCAGCTACAGAGAGTGGCATAACCATTCCAATGTGAAAAATGTCTCCATATGTGGAACTCGTGGCTTGTAAATTCCATGAATCATTAAAGTACGAGGTCCAGAGAGGTACATTAGTTAATGAGCACACTATCAGAAATGGTTCCAATAAAGGAGATTGGTGCAACAAAGTCGAATGATCCCATCAAGGATGGATATAATCCTACACCGATTTTCCCAGATGTCGACTGAGAATTTTCGATCTAGGGAACAATAGTTCCCAGTGATGCTACGGAATTGGTGTTGATGTATTTGTAACTTTGGAATATATTCACTTGTATATTACATTTGTACCTTAATGTATATCCAATAGAGATGTATTATTCCTCTAATTGGAAGTGTCGTCATTTGTATTAGCAAGTGTCGTAAGTTACATTGCAAGTGTCATCATTTGTATTTATGGGTTATTAGACCACCAGTGTGGGGTCAGCCCTAGTTAGGACATGTGGTTGGGTTATAAGACTTTAGTATCAAGTTGGCCCCAGTAAATTATTGGCAAGTCAAGTCAGTGTATAAATAGAGAGGTTGTTTCTCTCATTTATCTCATTCACTCACTTCTCAAGCTCGCATTAGTTGTGAGAGAGAGTGGCACACATGTGGAGAAGGAGGAGCATCTTCTAGAGACATTTTATTTGGGTTTGATCTTTGTGATTATAATGTCCCTTGTTAGGAATTTTATTAAAATGGCAATTTCTCACTTTTTTCCCTAGTTAGACCTTTGACTAGTTTTGATCTCTAGGTCCCAAATTTGCCCCAAATGATCCCAAATCTTCTGAGAAGGTATATGAATGATATTATAACATAAATATGTGTTTCATGGATTCCTTTGTACCTTTAAAATACTTCTTCAAATCCTCTTTCAATTCTGATCAATGTAGGTAACTTTACTAGTGATTTTCCTTTGACTAGTATTGGTCTCTAGGTCTCAAATTGAATCCAGATTCCTTCAAATATTCAAGGAAGGTGTATGAATGATATTAGAACTTGAATATGATTTTTATGGATGACATATGTCCACCAAAATACCTCTGTAAACTCTCTTAATATTCTGAACCAATTATGCAATTTTACTAGTAATTTGGGGTTCAAATCCCCCTGGGGTAAGTACTGAAAATGGCTTCCCAAATGCCTCCAAACCCACTCAAATTATGAACAGAGGTATGTAATGTGTTAATTATTTTATTAAAGTATCATATGCACCATTAATGGATTATTACAACTGCTCTCACCCTCTCCCATTCAACTGCAAAAATCCCCAATTCGACCCTGGGGGAAATGGCACTATTTCACCTCCCAATACAACTAAACTGAGTAAAAATGCTTCAAATCCTAAAGTACAGTACATGAAACTTGTATAATACATCCATGGTAGTATATTGATCACAAAAATATCAGAGAATCATCCATTCATTAGAAATCATCATCAATACATTGGCTCACAACAAGGTAGTGGGGAAATGGCATTGTTCTTCCATTAAAAATGAGATTTATACATTTCTACTTGGAATTTCGACCTGAAAATTTTTGGAGATGAAGAAAAAATTATTTGCTTCATATTAAAAAATAAATGGGGCATTAAAAGCTTCCCCAAAGAGTACAATAGCTCACCAAAAACGCCCTCCCTCAAGGATCAAGAATATGCCATCAAAACTAGAAATGGTTGAAGGAGTGAGCTGCAATAGAATAAACCATGAGCTTCCCTGTAGCTTAAACCTGCAAATAAAGACTCCATTAAAGCTCCAAATGAAAGGTCTGAATGGCCTTTCCAATTACCAACTTGGATGGGAATCTTTCACTCTCGAAATTGGCTAAGGCAAGAAACTAGTCATCCACTAGCTCTCCCTCTTCACAAATGCAATTGCAAATTCTACAAATGATCAAAAGCTATTCTCATACTTCATTTCTACATTTTATAACCAACATTAGCCTTCTAAGGGTAGAAATCCCCTCAATAGATTCAATAGATTTCCATTTAGGAAATATTCCACATTTGCCACTTGTCTCCTTGTTCCAACCTTCCATCTTCTCCCAAATTCGATTTTGAGTCTCTTTGGTTTCTCCAACTCCCAAATTCGCCTTCTTTGAGCCTATTTTTGGGGATGACATGTCATAGTGGTCAGATGTCAGAGGTCAGGTCTGCAATTTGTCATAGTTGTCATAGATGCTCCATCATTGGGGTCATAGGGGCTAGGGAATCTAGCCCAAGTGTCCACAAACTTCCACTTTGACTCTTTATCTTCCATGGAGGTTACCAATCCTTCCCAATTCTACCTAAGATGCTCAATGACATTTTTTATGACTTACCAACTCACCCAAGAGTGTTCACATTCCCATTAATTCAAATTTGCAAAAGAGAGATACCATGTATTATGAAAAATCAAGCTAGTGTGGGTCCCACATCCTCCATATGTCTCCAAAACCATTTGTCACCTAGGATTTCTCTTGAATTTCTTTATTCACTCTATTTATTAAATACTTGAACCCTTCTAATGTCTAAACATCATTTATTATCCCCCTTATTCCAAATCCCAAAGCTTCCACCCCAAACCTAGGAAACTAGTAATTTTCCTCCTTGGCAATTATTTGACCCTTAACATCAATTTTACAAACTCTAATGAATATGGCTAATGTGATTAGGCCATTGTGACCCAATTCCAATTTTGGGACATGACAGTGATCTTGTATTGGGGCTTATTCTATCTCTAAGGAAGTTGCGGGGTTTTTCACCTTCTTTCCCCGGTGAAACTCTGTGTCTCTTGTGTGATTGCTTTTGTGTCTATGATTGATATGCTGTAGATATGATGTACATGTTATTCTCTTAGTTATCC
Organism: Larix kaempferi; assembly: GCA_027924585.1. NCBI lineage: Eukaryota > Viridiplantae > Streptophyta > Pinopsida > Pinales > Pinaceae > Larix > Larix kaempferi. The sequence goes on along the minus strand of BSBM01000983.1, from coordinate 458,255 downwards.
TGAATGATAATGGAATGAAATTATTGAAAAATTAACATGGAATCAGAGTTAACCTAAGAAAAAAGGCACTATGCAGTTGCGGAAGCTAGGGCTTCTTAAATTTGGGTTTCTCTCCACGGATCATCAAAGGCAGGAGGCTAGATTGACTCTCCCAGCAAGGGCACATCTTTCTGTCGAGACATAATTCAATTCTGAGCATTTTGAGTTTTTGGCCTGTCACTGCTGCAGGAAATTAGGGTTTCAGAGAAAGTTGGAATTTTTGGAATCTGAATCTATGGCTGGATGCTCCTTTGAAAAATCAAAATTTAGAGACCAAGATCGAACTTTTTGGTTGGGCAGAAGGCCGAGCTTGATCAAACCCTAGATCGGGATTTTGATCGGAAAGATGGAAAATTAGGGTTTCTGCAAAAGTTGGAATATCTGAAATCTGAGACAACAGCTGGAATCTCCTCTGAAAAATCGAAGTTTAGAGACCAAGATCGAACTTTTTGGTTGGGTGAAGCTCCAAGAAAATCAAACCCTAGTTTAGGGTCCTGTCCAGTGAATCCGAAAGTTTCAAAGGCAGTTTTGAGGGGTCAGATTTTGCAGTTTTCAAATTTGGAGTATACCAGCTTAACCAGCTCAGCAAGGCACATCTTTCTATCCTTTTAGAAGTTTGAAATTCAAATTTTTAATTTTTAGGGTTTCTCTGACAAACCTTAATCCCCCAGATCCGGTTTTCAACAAATCAAGTGGTAATACCTAATAGATTTTCTATTTCAATTTGAAGTACTCTTTAAGATGTCTCACCACATCAAGCTTGAGGATAAGCTTGAAGGAGATGATAACTTCCAAGCCTGGAAGTATAGGATTGGGTTAATCCTAGAAGAGAATGAGTTGGACACTTACATAAGTAAAGAGGTTCCTGTCCCAAAGGGAGAAGAGGATAAAGCCTTACATAAGAAGAAATTGGTCAAGGATAAGAGAATCATTGTTGATTCTATCAAATACCATCTTATACCTCATGTGTCTTCCCTAAAGATAGCTAAGGAGATGTTTGACTCCTTGACCAAGTTGTTTGAAGGAAAGAACATAAATCAGAAGATGACTCTGCGGAACCAATTGAAAGGGGTAAAGCTTTAGAATGGAGAGACCCTTCAATCCTACTTTTCTAAGGTCTCTGAAATCAAGGAACAACTTGAAGTTGTGGATGAAGTAGTAGAGAATGGAGAGATTGTAATGACCACATTGATTGGCCTACCTAGGTCATGGGACTCCTTCATCCAAGGAATCTGTGCAAGAAGGAAATTGATCTCTTTCTGTAGACTATGAGAGGAATGTTCACAAGAAGAATCTAAGCTTGTGACCCGAGAAGAAAAGATGGGGAATGAATATCAAGCTCTCACAGCACATACCAAGAAGAATTGTCCTAAGAACAAAAGGAACAGCAACAACAACAACTACTACAAGGAATCTGATAGGTATGACTTACAGGTATGTTTTAATATCTGTTCATGATTAATTTTATGACATGTTTGTATTCATGTTATTGAGTTTAGTAACAATATTGATTAATTTTAGACTTGTTTTATCACCCTAGTAAAAGTATGAATGCATGATAGAAGACATTCATTGGTTAGCATTATAACACTTATGATTGTACTAATGTACTATGGTGTTGTATGAGGATAATGTTATCCGCTAACATGAAAGGTACAAATCAAGTTCTAGATCAAGACCATGGTGACATGAAGACAAAGTATCATCCATAGATGCTCTACTTACGAGGTATGTATAATTTGGTTCTACAATGCTTAACCTATGAGATATGCAGGTTACTAGCACAAGTAATTGAAGAAAACAAGAAGACATTATGCAGGTATGTTAGACATAACTAGCTAACATGATAACCAGGTATGTTTTTTTTTATTTTTTATATCAAGTTAGAATCCTACCTTGTAAGGATCTTATGCTTTTTTATGAATGATAATCATTATTCTTGGAAGTTAGAAGTTTAAGTAATCAAGGGTTTATGCATGTTATGTTTCTTACTTTGATTGACGATATGACTAACTAGAAGAATCCTATGGTTAGATAAGAATATGCATGAGTAAAATAAGTCTTCCCTGAAAGCTTGAATACAAATGCTTATTACCTATGTATGAAATGATCATGACAATACATATTTAAGATTATTTAGAATCATAATGTTTTGATAGTATTGAGATTATACTAATGAATGTATGACTATGTATGAGATCTTGCGGATAACACAATCATGACACTAGTGCACACTTAAGCATGCATAGTGGTCTAGGATGGATATAAGTTCATGGATAGATAATCCAGGAAGCAAAGATCAAGAGGGAGCACACTCCAGTAGTTCTTGCAAGGAAACAAAGATTGAGAGGGTGTCCACCCTACAAACAAAGATAAGTATTTGAATTATCATTTCTTATTACTTAAATGATGTTGTTCATTCATGTACATACTTATGTTCCTAGATTTAGGTTGTGTATTATGCATATTAGAATAATTGCATTAATGAATAGATACTACTAATATACAAGTAATGGGTAAGGGCCTATGGTACTGTACAACATTCCATTGCTACTTTAGAATGAAACCTATTTGCTGACATGTTGGGAGTAGTGCACACTCTTAACAATGTTCTGGTAGAGATGGATGGAATCTAGAAAGTTATCGTATGAATACGGGATATGGATGAATGTTGTATTGAAGCATTGGCTAAGATAATTGCATGACTGTATGATATATGTATTTATGTGTAAGAATTTATTCTGAAAAACTATGAGAAGTTTATGATCATGCAATTGAATTTGACTTGTAGGAAAGACCATGTATCATTACCTACAAAAGAAGGACTACAACATTTGTTCTAGCAACGAAGTTCAACAAAGCTATCTATTGAAGAGATTAAAGAATCTGAAGTTCCCAAGTTTAGGGATGTAGTAATGGAAGAATGCCATGATCAAGGAATACCAGTCGATCATGAAGAATGATGTTTGGGATGTGGTCCCAAAGACATAAGAGAAGTCTGTTGTGACTTCCAAGTGGATCTATAAGATAAAGCATGCTGCGGATGGTAGCATAGAAAAATACAAGGAAAGGTTTATGGCTTGTGGCTTCTCCTAGAAAGAGGAGATAGATTATGAAGAGACCTTTTCTCTTGTAGCCAGATACACTTCCATCAGAACAATACTTGCTCTGGCTAATGAAGTGGAAGATACACCAAATGGATATGGTGTAGTCGAAGAGGAAGTGTATGTGGAGCAGCCACTTAGTTTTGAGACACATGACAGGGCGTCATAGGGATTCATATGTGTGCTGGTTGAAGAAAGCCTTGTATGGCTTGAAGCAAGATCCTAGGACTTGGTATGGTAGGATAGACAGTTTCCTATCCATTTTGGGCTTTACTAAGAGTAAAACAGATTCCAACCTTTACTACAAGGTTGAGGAAGGAAATCCAGTGATACTTCTATTTTATGTGGATGACCTGTTTGTTACAGATGAGGATGGGTTGATTGCCAACAAGAAGAGGAAGCTTGCTTCTGAGTTCAAGATGAAGGACTTGGGAATGATGCATTACTTTCTAGGCATGGAGGTGTGGCAGAGTGCAGATGGGATCTTCCTTGGACAAGGGAAGTACGTAGTAGAGATCCTCAAGAGGTTCTGGATGATGGAATGCAAGGCCATGGCCACACCTATGGCATCAAACCTAAAGCTTTTGTGTGATGCTTCATCCGAGCCGGCTGATGTCACTGTGTATCGTCAGATGATTGGGTCCTTAATGTACCTGATGAACACGAGACTAGATATTTGCTTTGCGGTGAACACATTGATCCAGTTCCTAATGGATCCGAGAAGTGTTCACATGGTTGCTATAAAGCATATTTTGAGGTACCTGAAGGGTATGGTTGATTATGGGCTCAAGTATGATGCAAATAAAAAGTTTAACCTAGAGGTTTATTTTGATTCAGATTGGGAAGGCAGTCCTGCAGATAGGAAGAGCACTTCGGGGTGCTGCTTCGGTATGGGATCAGGTGTGATCTCTTGGTTTAGCAGGAAGCAGTCCTGTGTAGCATTGAGTACAACCAAAGCAGAGTATGTTGTAGCTTGTTTGGCTAGTTGTGAGGCCTTATGGTTGAGGAAGCTACTATCTGAGTTATTTGATCTCCCGTTGGATGCTACTGGTATCTTTTGTGATAACCAGAGTTGTGTGAAGCTGTCTGAGAAGCCCGTGTTCCATGACAAGTCGAAACACATTGAGATCAAATATCACTATATCAGGGATATGGTGTAGAGAGGAGCAGTGAATATCCTGTATGTTGCGACGGATGAGCAGGTTGCAGATGTGTTGACGAAACCACTAGCCAAAGTGAAGTTTGAGTACTTCAGAGAGAGTCTTGGTGTTCTTTAGATTGAAGATACTTCGAGGAAGAAGTGATCGGACACATTTGTAGGATCCATTCCATGCATGGTGAGAGGAGGATCCTTCCCATGGCTGTGGATGAAAGTTTTCTGTGATGAGCATTAGGATGATGCTCCAGTTACTGCTTTGGATATGCATCGGTTGGATGCTTTCCATGATCAGTTGGATCATGTATATGTATATGCATCGGTTGGATGCTTTGTATGATCAGTTGGATCATGTAGGATGACATGCATCAGGATGATGCAGTGACGATGATTAGGATGATCATGTGTGATGAGTATCAGGATGATACTGTGGATGACATGCATCAAGATGATGCTATGATGATGATCAAAATGATCATATGTGATGATATGTATCAGGTTGATGCATTGCACAATCAGTTGGATTATGTGTGATGAGTTATGAAGACACAGATGCACAGGGATTTTCGGACATGGTTGTAGATGTGTTCTCCCATGGTCGCGATGTAATTGCTAGGATTTTCTGACATGGTTGCGGATGTGTTCTCCCATGGTCGTGATGTAATTGATAGAGCCATTCTCACATGGTGGTAGATGTGTTCTCCCATGGTGCAGATGTAAGAGCTGGAGCCATTCTCACATGGTGGTAAATGTGTTCTCCCATGGTGTAGATGTAAGGATTGGATCCATTATCACATGGTGGTAGATGTGTTCTCCCATGGTGCAGATATAAGGGCTGGAGCCATTTTCACATGGTGGTAGATGTGTTCTCCCATGGTAAAGATTTAAGGGCTGGAGCCATTCTCACATGGTGGTAGATGTGTTCTCCCATGGTACAGATGTAAGGGCTAGAGCCATTTTCACATGGTGGTAGATGTGTTCTCCCATGGTGAAAAAGTAAGGGCTAGAGCCTTCCCTGAATGGTGGTAGGTGTGTTCTCCCATGCTGAAAAAGTAAGGGCTAGAGCCTTCCCCGAATGGTGGTAGATGTGTTATCCCATGTCATTGGTAAAAGTGCTGCATGATGTGCATCTGGACTGTGCTTCATGGACAATGATATAAGATGATCAGTATGATCATGAGTATCAGAATGATAATCTGTGGTCATGGATAGGTTGTGCAGTTGCACATAAAAGATCCAGGGAGATCCGATAGGTTGAGCAGTGAGCTCGTAAAATTTTTGGGATGCTCTTTCGAGGTTTTGTTGATGCACGTAATAAGTCATGACCACTCCACAGTATGGCATCGTGAAAGCACGAACTGAAATGGATTGACATGTGCTATTACAGTGGTTTTCCTCAGCATAATGTAATGCTGTAAACGTTGGACTGCATGAACAGTCATAAGTGCCAATTTATCCACATGAGAGTATCTCATCTCAACGTCTACTAAATTTTGACTAATGTAGTAAACAACATGCTCTTAGAGCACATCATCCACCTGAACTAAGACCATACCAATCGTCTCTTGAGACATAGCCACATAAAGCAAAAAATATCTAGCAAATTCAGGTGGGCTAAGCATAGGGGCCAATACCAAAGCTTTCTTCAAAGCGTCAAAAGACTACTAGGCTCGCTCATCCCAGATAAATGGAGTGTCCTTCTTCAAAAGTCGCATGAAACCTTTGGTAAGACTAGCATAGTTCACGATAAAGCGTCGTACGAAAGTGGCTCTCCCTTGGAGGCTCTGAAGCTGAATTAAGTTACGTGGGGGAGGCAACCGAAGTATTGCCTCAACCTTAAGAGGATCGACTCTTATACCCCCTTTGGAAACTACGAACCCTAAAAGGAAACCCGTTTTCACAACAAAGATGCACTTATTGGGGTTCAAACGAATCTTGTAACATTAGCATCTTTCGAAAGTGAGTCGGAGGTGCTTGGGGTGGTCCACTCTCTTGCGAGACTGTCTAGCAAGATCATCCAAGTAAGTCTCCACTATATGCTTAAGGTCATCAAAATCATAGGTCATCGTATGCTAAAACATAGCTCCGACATTTTTAAGGCCGAAGGGCATCTTCCGGTACCCAACTGTACCCCAAGGACATATTAAAGCAGTTTTATGTTGATCCTCGGGCTTAATTTGGATTTGGTTATATCCTCAGAAACCATCCATAAATGAAAAAACATCGCTTCCTGCACACGCATCCAAGATTTGATCTATGAATGGAGTGGTAAAGTTATCCTTCAGACATGCTCGGTTCAGATCTCTAAAATATGTGCATACACGGATGGTTCCCTGCTTCTTATCCACAGGAATGGGATTTGACACCCATTCGATAAGGGGAACCAGGTAGATGAAACCAGCTTTAAGTAGTTTCTCCACCACTGCCTTAATCGTGGCTTCCTTCCTAGGATTCACAACACAAAGTCATTGTTGAACTGAATTAACATTGGGATATGTCTTAGTCTCATGTTCGACAATGCTAGGGTTTATTCCTGGCATCTCCTCATATGACTAGGCGAAAACATCCCAAATTTCCTTAAACAACTTGGTGTATATGCGGATCTCATCAAGAGAACAATCAACACTGATATAAACATTCTCATATTTTTAGGTGTGCAAGAAATTTTGATCAGTATGGTTGGGGAGATATTATCCATATTCTCCTCCACGTAAATCCCATGTGAATACAAAGGAGCCATAGGGTGACCAACCTTCTCGGCAAGAGCCATCCTAAAATATTCTCACTCAATAAGATCAAGGTTGGGAAGAAACTAAGAGCAATGATGCAAGTCTTCCCAGGGCCTCTCACTACCACACATGGCCTCAATGATCGCTTCATCCGAAGGAAAAGTACCATCAAGACAATCGTGCGAGCAAGATGAGTCGGCTGCCCACGTGGGAAGCATAACGGGATCTTCCTCCTCTGTCCGTGAAGAGGAGAGATATGGCTCTATAGTGGCTTGTTGAATATCACGGTATGCAATCTCAATTGCAGAGAGTGGCATAGCCATTCCAATGTGCAAAATGTCTCCAGATGTTGAACTCATGGGTTGTAAATTCCATGAATCATTAAAGTACGAGTTCCAGAGAGGTACATTATTTAATGAGGATGGCGCACTATCGAAAAGGGTTCCAATAAAGGAGATCAGTGCAACAAAGTTGAATGATCCCATCAAGGATGGATACAATCCTACACCGATATTCCCAGTTGCTGGCTAAGAATTTTTGATCTGGGGAACAACAGTTCTCAGCGATGCTATGGAATTAGGGTTGATGTATTTGTAACTTCGGAAGATATTCACTTGTATATTACATTTGTACCTTATTGTATATCCAATAGAGATGTATTACTCCTCTGATTGGAAGTGTCATCATTTGTATTTGCAAGTGTCGTCATTTGTATTAATGGGTTATTAGACAACTAGTGTGGGGTCGGCCCTAGTTAGGACATGTGGTTGGGTTATTAGACTTGAGTAGCAAGTCGGCCCCAATGAATTATTGGCAGGTCAAGTCAATGTATAAATAGAGAGGTTGTGTCTCTCATTTATCTCATTCACTCACTTCTCAAGCTCGCATTAGTTGTGAGAGAGAGTTGCGCACATGTGGAGGAGGAGGAGCATCTACTAGAGACATCTTATTTGGGTTTGATCTTTGTGACCTTGTATTGGGGGTCATTCTATCTCTGAAGAAGTTGCGGGGTTTTTCACCTTCTTGGTTTTCCCTAGTGAAACTCTGTATCTCTTGTGTGATGGATTTTGTGTCTATGATTGATATGGTGTAGATATGTTGTACATGTAATTCTCTTAGTGATACTAAATGATAATGGAATGAAATTACCAAAAAGTTAACAATTGGAACTAGAGAATTCTAGTTGATAGACCGTCGCAATTTTTCCTTCGTGAGAAAAGAAAATAACTCTAAACACATAGGACACGATCGCTTTCATTGCATAAATCCAATTCCTACCTAGAAGAAGGTTGTAATCGATGGGTCCATCAACCCCCTTGACTTTAATAGGAATGGGCTTCCCACCTAAGTGGACCTCAAGGGAAGGGAGAATACCATGCAGCCTAAAAGACAGACCATCGAATACAGTAAGCATGGTCATAGATTTTGACAAGGGATGAGAGCTAAGAGCTCTCCAACAATGCAACAACATTACTGAGGTGGAAGCACCTTCGTCAACCACCGTAGTTTAACAATTTTTTGTAAGCACCTAACATGGACTTGAAAAGCCACGTGATAAGGAAAGCGAGGTTGGATATCAGTACTGTCAAATTTAATCATGTTAGGGATACCCTGATCCTAAACTCTCAAAGCACATAAAAAAGTGTTCCTTTGCAAAGGACATGCCTATAAAACCTCAAGAGTCGACATGGCACACGGAGTTTGGCCCAAATATTCTACAATGGAGTAGTTTTGGGTGGCTCGGGCATTGGGATTATGTGCTAAGTGATTAAGAACACCTTTTGGTATCTGCAGCATAGTAGAGGGCTTCTCGATATGCAGAGAGGAGTTGGGAGGAGGGGGCTCAATCCCCATATTCAGTTGGCGTGCACCATAATCGCGTTGGCGAGTAGCAAGACTAACCTGAGACTAAACCATGTTCATGCATCCGTAGCCACTGGCATGAGAAGAGGACATCAAAGTTTTGTTAGTCCCATAACCAATGACAGGAGCATTCGAAGCCATATTCTGATGGTGCGGAAGGGTATCTTTCAACACAGCTGGGCTCTGTACAAGATGCTTCAAAGCTTCTTCAATTCGAGGACAATTAGGTAATGTGATCTTCCCCACAAAGATTGGAAGGGAATTTCACCTTATGTCTCGGCTTACGGTCCCCACCAGCATTTTCATCATCCCGAGGAGGGTTGGCATTCTCTTTTCTAGGAGTATTTCTATTACTTTCATTATTCCCATTATTTACACCCTTACGATTGTTTCTCCCCTTCTTCTTTCCACTAGGTTGTTGGTTACCCGATGGGTTCATCGATTGTATAGAATGGACATCCTACGATTGGGCAAAAGTGGACGAGGTGTGAGCCTATCCGGGGGTAGATTGGCTAATAGACAAATTTTGCATTTGATTCGTAACCAAGTCTACAGGTCGAGTACTCGTAGATCCAACAATGCCATCAGCATGTGGTCCAGGAATAGGCTTGGGCTCATGATGTGAGTGTTGTGCGTCAAGAATAATATCTTACAGGATACCAGATTGAGCATAGACTAGGTCTAGCTGCTGGGATTTGAATATATCTTTCTCCTCAGTCATAATTCTAGACACCGAAATGTCCTTCGACACATGAGGAAGTAACGAATTAAGGAACCATTCCAACAGAAACTCTGTAGGAATGTTGGATTTCACTAGCCTCTTTCGTCGATACCACTCTTGAATATGATCAGATATGTGTGTGGCCTTGTCTTGGAAGAAGGTAGATAAAAGTTCGATGCAAATATCGTAGCGAACCGACAACTGAAAATCATCTAGGAAAACTAAGGCTATCTCATTAAAACCCCTATAAGTGCCCCTAGGAAACTCGACATACCATTTCACGGCTGCCCCCGTGAGGGTGCATTGAAATAGTCTCAAGCAAATAGAGTCGTGATTTAATGAATTCGAGGACCACCATAAGTGAAAAGTTGTAACATGATTACGCAGATCCTCACCATTCTTCCTTTCGAACTTTGGAATGTCAGAAGGGATCTTGGTAGGGACTGGAGTCCAAGTAGGATCGTGACACACTGGATCATTCGTGAGCTTTGAAAGCTTTGGTAGATTCAAATGAGCAAGAAACGGGAGCTATGGCTATAAAGCTTGATTATGAGCTCCCAAAAGAGGCTGACCTTGTGGACCTAAAGGATGATATGAACCATGACCATGACCATAGGGATGATAACTGCCCCCAACCTGACTCGTGTAAGGGTACGAAGGTATATGTGTGTTGTAAGCACTGTAGTGAAGAGGGTTGTAATAACGGCCAGAACTGGTTGCGTTGTAATGAGGGTTACCACCATAATTATGGGGCATATAAGTGCTAGTCGTAGCAGGAGCAGTGGAGTGATGACCATAAGTAAAGGGTACATCCCCAATTCCTGTATTAGGAGGGACATGTAGGTTTTAAAACATGGTCATATTCACGGGTATATGTGTAGAAGCATGCGTGTTAAATTGTGGAATATGAGCCGTATTATGAGCATTGTTCCCACTGGAATTAGAGGTATTCCTGGGATGTAGTCCTCCTCTAGCATGTGGATTAGATGAAGGAATATGACTAGACCCAAATTGAAATGGAGTAAAAGAGGGTGCACCGCCCCTTGAGGGAGCAGTACCCCCAGCACCAAGGCTAGATTTATCTTGACTACTAGACGAAGTTAATGTAGCATTCATATTGAGACTGGGCATACCAAAGTAGAAAGGATTCATGGTCGAAGGATTTGTTGTATTATTAAGATCTGGAATCCCATATAGGAAACCATGTGAATATGTACCACCAAATGGGTTTGACTCCAGGGTTAGGTTCGACCCAAAACCTGAAAGAGTAACATGTGGGGGTGAACCTTCCTCTCCAACCTCCCTAGGAGTGGAAGGAGCGGTCTATCCATTGACATTACCTGACGGAGTCCCAGGAATTCACGCAGCACTAGATGCAGGATTCATAATGTGAGCGTCTTGAATCTCGTAAGACATATCAAAAGGATCAGCGGGGATCTTCTGACATCTCATATAAAAAGGACATTCTACCTCACTGGCTGGTATACCATCCAAACGATGAGACCGATAGAGATGTGGATCTCACTCCATGATAACTCCAAAAAATCAAAACGCCTCCTAACGACCAACTAACAATCGAAGAGCACACACCTAAAGAAATTACAACCAAATGCACACAAACAAGACTGGCTCAAGGGACCTCCCGACACTACAACTGGTATGTCTTGCCTAGGAGAGGCTTGAGACTCCCAAACTATAACTAGAGGTAACAGAATCAGTTATAAGGGCTCCCAGACTTCACTGCATGCACAGGGTCAAATCCCTATACAAAAAAATGGTGCTATCCAACCCCTATCTGACTCAGGACAATAGCAGAATAACCGCAACAAATGCCCTATGTGATACCTAGGTGAAGCAACTAAGGCCACCATGTATAACCAATGCTCACGTGGACAGTCGCAGGTGGGATCCATCATATGGGAGGGGTAGCTAAGCCTGAAACTCAAGAGGTTCAAATCCCCCAAGAACCCCTGTACACGAACAAATCCTGTAAATATCTCCCACGTTCAGCTAGTATTGGAGGGCTATCTCTGCAACCAACCTCCTGTGACCTTGTTGTTAACATCAAAAAAGTGCTCACTAGCTCATTCCCTTATTCACATGACCCATTTGTCCACTTTTCCACCATTTGAGCCTCTAAAGCCATCAAAAGGTCAGCAGAAAGACCACAATACACCTTTTTTCCCCTCAAAATATATATTTTCCTCAAAAAACACAAAAAACCCTCAAAAAGGGTCCAAAATTCTCAAAAAATATTACAAGGGAATAAAAATATAAAAAATATTCAAAAAAGAAAAAAGAGGGAAAAAGAGACCTAAACCATGTTGGTTAATACCATTGGTTTCCTCAAAACCATAATGGTATTCCCCATAACCAAAAACTATAAAAAGGTGATAGCGGCTCCTCACTTTCCATCCACATTTCATCCTATCCTTATGCTGCCAAGTTCCTTTTGAGAGCCATTGCCTCCCATTGTGATTTTGAAGAATCCCCATTTCAGCATCTTGGAGAAGAGACCATTGGAGCTTGGAGCACCTCAACCTTGGAGCTGCTCAACACCAAACATCCTCACCTTTGAGTTAATACAAAAAATCTATTATTTTTTATCTTGTTCTTCCATGGATCTATCTGCTTATTGTTCTTAATCTTGTTCTTGTTTATTTTGCACATGTTTATGTTAATGTTAGATTAAATTTAGAATTGTTATTTGCTTTTCATTGAAACTGCTATTACTTTGTTAATAGGTGCATCTCTTGCACATGCTTGGTTGAAAAACCAAGCAACAGTTTTTGGCGACTCCGCTTTGTTTCGAAATTTAAATTTTTTGCTTTAGATCTTAGTTTTTTACTTGTTTTTACCATTCCAATTAGCAGATCTGCCATACTAGACAGCATATTCATTGCTGCCCTAGCTGTTGGCCCTTTCTGTAGCCTTTAACAGACCAAAATTTCATTTTTCGGTTTTGTTTCCGGTGACGTTTTTTTCGTTTTCACATCGCAGATTTTTTCCCGACAGTCGCGCGGCTCATCGCGACCTTGCGACCTTTTTCCGCGTGGCGCGCCACGGCTTTGAGGCCTTTTTCTGCATTGCACATCGCGGCTTCGCGGCCTTTTTCCGTGCTGCACATCGTGGCCTTTTTTCACGCTGCACATCATGGCCTTTTTCCGCATTGCACATCACGACCTCGCAGCTCAAACCCGCGATGTTGTTGTTTTTCATTCGACCCAATTTTTTGAAAACATTTTGCTGCATTTTTTGCCCATTTAGCCTATTTTCCAGCATTAATTTTTTTGCATTATTACAGCAATAGTAAATCATTTTCTATTCCATATGCTCCATTAAAATATTTTTAAAATTTTCAGCAAGTGAAAGAAAGGTTTTTTAAGAACTCTGTTTAGATCATAGATTTCACTTCAAATTTGCTCAATAGTTTTTCCCAACCAAATGTTTAGAAATCCATTTATTTCTTGCAAATTTTATGTTATTTGCTTTCCTTTTAAAAATTATTTCGAAAATCCATAGTTTTTGAAGTATTTTTGTTAAAGCATTTACATTTCAGAAAAAGCCTTTTATTTTTTGCAAATTGGAATCGTCTTGTTTTTAATTTGTAATCAATCACCCAAGCGAGGCAAATTCATTTTCAGTTAAATAATCACACTTGCACCCAATCTGCCACATTTTTAATTAACTAAGCCTTAAAATCTACCTAAACTCAACAAACACTTTAACCCCACTTGGGGAACACTTGAAGAATCTTGTAGCTAGGTAGGATTGGGGGGATAGGTGTTCCAATAACACCCCTCAATTATTTACATCTGAGACATAGTGTTTTGAATTTTAGGGTCCCAAAAATACCTTATTATTTGTTGACATGGTTATACACCAATTTATCAGGAGGGCCTCTCCCTTAGGAGGGTTGAAGTAGCTAGACTGGTTCCGGAAGCCTGAGTGGAATACCGCTATCCATTCAGTAACCGAAGGATACCTTTCGCAGTTCTCGGTGTACCACACGTATGGGAGTACAATGGCAATAGAACCAAACTGCAGATTCACCAAATAGAATGTGTCATGAACGGGGTATCGTAGTGACCAATTTTAGGATTGTCTACCCGGTGTCCCTCCCAGTAGGGCGACATCTAGCCTTTGATTCCACTACCCATATTGTTTGACTTGGATTTCATCACCTTGCAGAGGATATGTTTAGTTGAGTCATAATAACACTTTTAGTTAGGCGTTTGCATGTTCTAATACCCCCCTTGGTCTAGTGAACACCACTTTTTTCTAGAAGCTGCTTGATTTTTGGTATTCTGACCACTTTTCTTGATTCCTCTACTTATTATAGCACAACTATTATAATAACTGCTTTTGAGGTTGGTTGTTGGCCTAAGAGCCATTGCTTTTTTACACTCCCCTCCTGCACACATTGTTGCACTAGGGTCTTGAGTTTTTTATCTCACCACCATCTATTGGCATTTCTAGACATCTCTCACCATTGAGAACTTAAGACGATCCCGCAGTTTTCAGGGTGAACCCACTCAATTCGATACACTTGACTCTACACATCATAGACGTAGAGCATTATCCCTTGAATCCACACATCATCGGCATAGAACCCAGTCATCCGATTCTGACGCGCCTCATTTTACATATGATTCTGAGTCTAAATCCGAACACCCTACCGAGACATCACCAACCAACCCCATGGCCGAATCACAATATGACCCCCTTTTCACCAGTGCTATTGGAGCTACATCAACAAACCCCACTCCTACCATGACAACCACGGTAGCAACAACCCCTTTAGGCATGCCTAACATAGGGGCCACACCCCCTCTAGGTATGCCCAACACAAGACCACCTCCTATTTTAGGTATGCCCAACATAGGGGCCACCCCCCCTCTCATCACCACTACCCAGATCCCAAGGATTACCAGAACCATCCCTAACCCATCTGCAACCCATGTTGCACTTGGGAGCGCAGGCCCCTCCCACACCACATCAGTTGGAGGACACATCCCTTTCATACCTAACATACTCTTAGGGGGCACTGGACCAATCCACAATTCTACCATTAGAAATTAACCCCCAGTGACCATGCCACACCCATCTGCCAGTCTGTCATACATGGCTAGTCTAAACTTACTAGACATGGCAAGGTTAACCAATGATCCTATCAAACACGACCCTGCATGGCCCCCCATGCCCACAAAGATTCCCTCGGATATCCCAAAATTTGAGGGCAAAGCTGGGGAAGATCCCTAAAACCACATCATGTCGTTTCACCTATGGTGTTCCTCTAACTCCATAGTAGATGATTCCATCAGACTGAGAAATTTACAAAGAACCTTCACCGGATCCGCAGCCAAATGGTACATTGAGCAACCACATGGGACCCATCCCACTTTTACATCCCTAACATCAACGTTCCTTCAATTCTTTCAACTACCTGTACACTATGATGCAGGAGTGGAAATACTTTTTTCTTGTAGACAGAACACCACTACACACATCACTGATCATATCCATGAGTGGCGTATGTTAAGATTTAATATGCTAAGATAGAAAATAGCAGCATTGCATTCCATTTCACAATAATAGCATTTACAGGATCACTGAAGAAACAACAAGCACAGCAAAAACACAAGAGACACAGATTTATCCTGGGAAACCCTCATGGGGTAGAAAACCCAGCAAAGCTTCCTCAATATAGATGACCAGCAATATACAAAGATGCAAACCAAAGACATGATCTCCTCCTCCACCATAGTAGACCTCTCCTCCACAAGTGCGCTACTCTCAAGTGAGTGAGTGTGTGTAAAATGAGGAATACACCTCCTCTATTTATACACTACTCCGACTTGTCTTTTACACAAATCATGTAGGCTCGTATTTAACCATTGGGTTAAATACCCCACTACAACTGATTGGGCCGACCCCTCTAGGGTGGTCTAATAACCCTTTGACCCACATAACACATATAGGGCCGACCCCCACTAGGGAAGTCTAATAACCCAAGTTACCACATTTCGACGGAGGAATAAACATCTCCGGATATAATAAAGTACAATTATAATATTCTTTGAAGTTACAATATCTCAACACTCCCCCTTAATGAGAAGGATATTATAACAGCATCTGCATGAGTAAGGAGTCATCAACATCATACATGATACATCTATAAATCATTGGAAGCTTTCTCAACATCATCAGTAACTCAACCAGTTACTGGAACATCAACATCCTCAATACCGAGTCTTTATCTTCTGCAGCACTCAAACAGCTACAGCAACATCAATATCTGAATCCTCACGATCGTCAGCATCATCATCACACGATCATTAGCATCGTCATCACACGATCAACATTGTCGTCTAGATCAACACGATCAGCATCATCACATCATCTCGATCTACAGCATCTGGTTCATCACGATCTACAGCATCTGGATCATCTCGATCTATAGCATCTAGATCATCTCGATCTACAGCATCTGGATCATCACGATCTACAGCATCTGGATCATCTCGATCTATAGCATCTGGATCATCTTGATCTACAACATAAGTATCCTCAACCATACAAGTACAATAATCAATACATGTATCATCAAAAGTATGTATTCTCACCAATACATCTATCATCAAAACATGTATTCTTACTAATACATATATCATCAAAAGCATGTATTCTCACTAATACATCTATCATCAAAAGCATGTATTCTGACTAATACATCTATCATCAAAATCATGTATTCTGACTAATACATATATCATCAAAAGCATGTATTCTCACTAATACATCTATCATCAAAAGCATGTATTCTCACTAATACATCTATCAATACAAGTATCCACACCGATACAAGTATACACAACAGTAGCATACCCTGCAACACACATGATCCAATTACGGGATGGTCAATCCCTCTCACTTTAGGACATAGGTCCAAGGATGATACAATCCTGATCCACTTATGGGATGATCAATCCCTCTCAATTTAAGACATCTCTCATGTCTATGGACGATGCAATCCAGATCAACTTACAGGATGATCAATCCTTATCCTTTTAAGACACCTCACCATGTCTAGGGATGATGCAATCCCGAATCAACTTACAGGATGATTAGTCCTTATCACTTTAAGACACCTCACCATGTCTAGGGACGATGCAATCCCAATCTACTTACAGGATGATTAGTCCTTATCACTTTAAGACACCTCACCATGTCTAGGGACGATGCAATCCCAATCTACTTACACGATGATTAGTCCTTATCACTTTAAGACACCTCACCATGTCTAGGGATGATGCAATCCCAATCTACTTACAGGATGATTAGTCCTTATCACTTTAAGACACCTCACCATGTCTAGGGATGATGCAATCCCAATCTACTTACAGGATGATTAGTCCTTATCACATTAAGACACCTCACCATGTCTAGGGACGATGCAATCCCAATCTACTTACAGGATGATTAGTCCTTATCACTTTAGGACATAAGTCCAAGGATGATGCAATCCTGATCCACTTACGGGATGATCAATCCCTATCTCTTTAGGACATAAGTCCAAGGATGATGCAATCCTATCACGTACATTTTGAAACAAATGCTCAGGGACAATGCAGTCCTATCACGTCCACTAGGGACCACTTTCTCGGATACATATGTCTACGGATCTCTTTTACGACATGTGTCCATGGATGATACAATCCCCTCATCCACTAGGGACCAAATTCTCGGAGACATCTGTCTACGAATCACTTTAGAACTGAAGTCCAGGGATGATACAATCCTCTCGTCCACTAGGGACCACATTCTCGGAGACATCTGTCTACGGATCACTTTAGAACTGAAGTCCCGGGATGATACAATCCTTTCGTCCACTAGGGACCACATTCTCGGAGACATCTGTCTACGGATCACTTTAGAACTGAAGTCCAGGGATGATACAATCCTCTCCTATCCACTATGGACTTCATTCTCGAAGACCATACGTCTACGGATCCTTTTAGAACATGTGTTCAAGGATGATGCAATCCCTCTTCTTTCTCGGAGACATATATCTACGGATCCTTTTAGAACATGTGTTCAAGGATGATGTAATCCCCTCGTCAACTTAGACCCTGTCTAAGGACCATCCACCAACCTCTCTGTCGGCATCACCAATATAGGTATCCACATCATCGACCTCACTATCGATGCGAGCAATCTCATCATAAGTGATCACATCGCTCCCCCTTTCAAGGAGGGTCCTTCTGAACTATTTTAAGTTTGTCTCGGAAAACTTTACTTGAGGTAGGGGTTTGGTTAGTACATCGGTAACTTGTTACAAATTCGAGCTTTAAATCTTTTCTGCACCATATCTTGTATATAGAAATGTCAGATCTCTATGTGCTTTGACTTATCATGGAATACTAGATTCTCTGCCATTTTGGTACAACTTTGTTTGTCACATAGGATCACAGTTGGGTCCATTCTAAATCCATACCGCTTCACAACTAGTAGAGCAAGCAGCCATATATTCCGCTTGTGCTGAGAGCCACACTAGATTGCTTCCTTCTAAACCATGAGATCATGGCTAATCCCAGACAGTAACATCCTCTCGATGTGCTCTTCCTATCTGATACAATTTCTGCCCAATCAACATCTGTGTAGAGAAACCATATTCAACCTTGTAGCAAAGTTTGAGATCCACATCACCCATGGTGATCATTAAGCTCATCAATTGATTATCGATCCTGGGAACCCATACAGAACCTGATTCACACTTCTTCTTTAATTACACCATTAAGAGAATGGTCTTATCTAGCCACTTGGAGCAAACATCTCATCATGATTCTCTTCCTCTTTCTAAGAGAATCTTCTAACCACAAGCCTTCTATAGTGTGTTTGATTTGTAAATCTTTTGTTGAACATCCATCGCTTGTTCAGTGTTCATCATTCATCATGATCTTTCCTACAATTCAAAATTAAGTACATGATTAGTAATACTTCATAATCATCAAATCATATTGACATGATAACCTATTATGCATACAGATATCATTTACATAGTTATGAAACTATTTTGACCAATACTTTGGCACAACACTTTCCCATATCCTGTATGCATATAGTGGCTATCTAGATGCCTTCCATCTCTACCAGAACATACTATCAAGAGTGTGCACAGCTCTCAGCATGTCAGCAAAGAGGTTTCATTCTAGACAAGCAACAATGGAATGTTTGTCCAACTTACCAATCATATGCATATTAGTAGTATGTTGTTCAATGCTCTATGAATGTTTACACTCAGTATGATATATTCTAGGAATACAAATATGCATACAAGCAATATCATTTACTATTTCAAATAACAACTCAAATACTTATCTTTTATGTTTATGTGGTTGCCTCCCGCTTGATCTTATATATGTCATTTGAAATTCTATTCATTCTGTACCACTGTGCATGCTCAAGTGTGCACTAGTGTCATCCTCATGTTCTCATACAGAAACATACATTCATTAGTATATTCTCAAAACATTCTAATTCTAAATAATCTTGAATATGTATAGTCATGATCATTTGTATTCAGGGTTTCAAGGAAGTCTTCTTTTACTCATGCATATTCTTGTTTGATCATAGTACTCTTCTGGTTAATTAAATCATCAAGACAAGAGACATAATATGCATAAACCCTTGATTACTAACTTTATGAATAAGCATAACCAATAATACCAAGTATACTTATATAAGGGATCCTAACACAAGGTAAGATTCTAACTTGACATAGGAAAACATAGCTGGATTAGTATACCTGCTTAGTTATGTACAACATACCTAAACAATCTCTTCAATGATTTAGAGATCCTGAGCTAGAACCTGCATGTCTCATAGGTTAAGCATAATATAACAAAGTCATACATACCTCGTAAGTAGAACAAAGATTATGGATTAGTCTTTGTCTTCATGTTGTCATGGTCATGGAACTTGATTTGTCTTTTGTGATGTACCTGTATCTTGTTAGCAAACAACATCAACCTCACACAACACCATAATGCATTAGTACAATCATATAGCCCTAATCAATGAATTTCTTCGATCATTCACATGCATTCATACTGTTACTAGGGTGATAAGACAATTCTAACATTAATCAAGATTGTCCTAATAAATAATATGAAGACAAACACATCATGAACTTAATCAAGAATCAGATTTCAAGACATACCTGAACCTCCTTAAGTCATACCTGTCGAGACTTCTTGTAGTCTTCTTATGTAAGGCCTTAGCCTCAACTCCCCCTAAAACTTGATTTGGAGATTGATTAGGGTTTACTAGAGAAACCCTAAAAATTCAATCTTTGACTTTCACACTTCTGAATGGATGGAATGATGTGTCTTGCTGAGCTGATCAAACTAGCATACTTCAATTTTGAAATCTCCAAGATTTGACCCCTCAAAATTGCCTTCGAAACTTCTGGATCTTCTGGACAGGAACCTGAACTAGGGTTTGATGAAGCCCACCCTTCTGTCAAATCAAAAGGTTCGTTCCAAGGCTCTAAACTCTTATTTTTCTGAGGAGCTTCCAGCCGTGGTTACAGACTTCAAAAATTCCAACTTTTGCTGAAGCCCTAATTTTCCATCTTTCCGATCAAAATCCCGAAATGGGGTTTGATCAAGCCCGGTCTTCTACCCAACCAAAAATTTGATCTTGGTCTCTAAATTTCAATTTTCCTGAGTAGCATTCAGCTGTGGATTCCGATTCCAAAAATTCTAACTTTCTCCGAAACCTTAAATTTCGGAAGCCATGAATGAAGGTGCTCCAAAAATAATTCTGTTTTGACAGAAATATGTACCTGATTGTTTTTGCTATAACTCCGCACTTTTCACTCCACAGGGTCTGAAAACTTTTTTTGTGGTAGCCTGACCTGTCATCTTTTTATCCCGACAGGTCTTACCTCAATTGGATTTTCCGAGAGAGAGTTATGCCAAGTGTCGCAACGTGACCTGTTTATGGGATAAAATAGGAGAGCGAACTTGTACGGAGTGCCACGTGTCACTGGTTCAGCTTCGGCATCTAAAATTTTTTTCTGCGATATTAAAGTCTGTTTACTACCTGACACTTTTTACAAAATTTCATTTGGAGCTTCCTATTCCAAGTTATACCAAGTGTCGCAACGTGACCTGTTTATGGGATAAAACAGGAGAGTGAACTTGTATGGCGTTCCACGTGTCACTAGTTCAGTTTCGGCCTTTGAAAAGGTTTTCTGAGATAGTACATTCTGTGTACTACCTGTCACTTTTTACAAAATTTCATTTGGAGCTTCCTAGCCCAAGTTATGACCTTGTTTCCAAGGTCACCTGATTTTGATTGAGATCTGGAAGAGGCAGAAACCCTAACTTGTACTGATCATAACTCAAAAAGTACAACGAATTTGAGGGTGCCCGTTGGACACAAGGTACCTGGAGATGTTATCTACGACCTGTAAACTTTTCAGATCCTGAACCTTCGCATAAATGGATTTATCGTGAAAGTTCCACGATGACTGGTTTTTGCTATGTAAAACCCAAACCTTCAAATTGTCGCAAGTGAAGCAAGTGTCATAAGTGCCATACATTGCCTTCCTTCAGGTTAACTCTGATACCATGTTAAGATTTAATATGCTAAGATAGAAAATAGCAGCATTTAATTCCATTTCACAATAATAACATATACAGGATCACTGAAGAGACAACAAGCACAGCAAAAACACAAGAGACACAGATTTATCCTGGGAAACCCTCATGGGGTAGAAAACCCAGCAAAGCTTCCTCAATATAGATGACCAGCAATATACAAAGATGAAAACCAAAGAAATGATCTCCTCCTCCACCATAGCAGACCTCTCCTCCACAAGTGCGCTACTCTCAAGTGAGTGAGTGTGTGTAAAATGAGGAATACACCTCCTCTATTTATACACTACTCCGACTTGTCTTTTACACAAATCATGTAGGCTCGTATTTAACCATTGGGTTAAATACCCCACTACAATTGACTGGGATGACCCCTCTAGGGTGGTCTAATAACCCTTTGACCCACATAACACATACAGGGCCGACCCCCACTAGGGAAGTCTAATAACCCAAGTTACCACATTCCGACGGAGGAATAAACATCTCCAGATATAATAAAGTACAATTATAATATTCTTTGAAGTTACAATATCTCAACAGCATAAGTGCCATAGCCTCTACAAGATAAAACTTGATGACCGAATCTTTTTGGACTGGCTCCTCAAATCACTCCTCCCCCTCATAGCCAAAGATGTAGCTTCTGAACGACCCCAGTCAGAAGAAGAAGCCATCTTAAAAGCTCAGCAATTCGACCTCATATATGCTCAGTCTGGATATCTATAGACTATTTTACCTGACGCTTCGCGTGGCGATCCATCCCACCACGACACGCAGAGGGCATCCCATGCCATTGATGGTATTATCGTCCAGGTTATGGTGCAAAAAAATCCTTTTACCATGATGAGTACAAACAATGCCCCAGACCTTTCTAGGACTACATCTCATTCTAGGGCTACAACTTCGTATGCTCCAGTAATACACACCCACCACACTCATGGACCCTCATGTCCACCGTAGTGTTATGGGAAAGCACCATCAGCTTATGCGCCAACTCCATATTATAACCAGCAGTCCCATCAAACTCTGTTTCAACCACAAGCCCAAGCGGCTTATTATCCTCAACAGGAAGCACCTCTTGCTCCAACACTTCCAGCAGCTCAAAGTTACCCACAACCGCAAACACTAGGACCACCTCAGAACCCTCCTTCCTACTACCCACCGCAACCCGCTCAAGAGCTGGAACAACCTCAAAACCCACTTACTTCCCAAGGGCATGTCTCCACACAACAAAACCAACCAAACCAAAACAACCAGCGTAACCAAGGAGGTCAACAAAATCGTGGAAGAGGGCGTAACCGCGGAAACAACCAACAATACAACCAAGGCGCAACACCACCTAATCCTCCAAATAATAATAATGTTTCTCCCCCCAACCAAAACCCTGACCGTCCACCGAAACAGGCTAAAAATATTAACTTGAGAACAAACCATCCATGTTCCATATGTGGAGTCTATGGCCATTATACACATAATTGTCCCTATTTAGATCCAACACGTCAACTTTGGACCGACGATTCCCAACAACAAGGACATTCTACATAGCCAGCACCCCCTCCTCATCCACAACCCATGATATTGCAAAATCCCTTACCAAACCAAGGCACGGTAAACACTCGTCCGAATGATCCCCCTCAAGGATCCGCTGCACCACAACAACAAATTACCTATGTAGCCGCCGATTACCAGCATGCAGAGTCCAACACTCACCTCTTGCTTATGATGTCATCAAATGATGTCAATCTTCAAACCCGTCGAAATCAATACGGATCCACCCCTGAGGCCACCCCTACTGACCCATCGTCGAGTACTCTCCCAACCAATTAGTCACTTCGCATACCCAATATGCCCATGGACGGGGGTCCCAAAGTACCTCGTTTCCCTTTGCGATGGATTAACAATAACACAAATGCTCGTGCAAATTCCAACTATAACATTGTAGAGGATTTAGCTCAGTCCCTCGATGCTATGTCTGCTCTCGAAATCTTAAAAAATTGTCCTGCACAGAGAAAGTTGTTGTTATCTTCCATCGGTGCCATAGATCCTAACGACTCTAACATGATGGCTTTTGTCTTAGAGCAAGCTGAACCTTGCATGCCTGCATCTCTAGCTTTTCAAGTTTGTGTCTCCATTCGCAACCTCATCATTCATCGATGCATAATCGATAAAGGGGCCTCTACCTGCATCATGTCGACTTTCGCATAGCAGAAACTTGGATCCCCAACACTACAAACGTCAACTACCACATTGCGAGCTTACGATGGCCATGCAACCCAACCGCAGGGCTTGTTAGTCAATGTACCCATACAGCTTGAGAGCAAACTGGTTCTCATAGATATAGAGGTCATTAACGCCCAACTTGATTACAATATCCTTCTGGGACGCAGCTACATGTATAAAATGAAAGTTGTCGCTTCTTCAGTTTTCCACATCATGATGTTCTGCCGTGAAGGACGAGTAATCAAAATTGACCAGATTACATACTATGATTCCAATGCCCCGCAGCACCAGAAAATGTTCTTCCCATGATCGAACAACCCGTTCTTAGTGCACCGACATCATTCGTATCATCAGTCGGCCCCGGGATATATTCAAATACTCCCATGACTAGCACTTTCCCGTCAATCCCACCTCCTCTCCAGGTAGCTAAAGTATCTAATTTGTGCACCTTATTGCACAATGAACAACAACATCCTCAACAACCTCAACCACCACCACAAACACCCATTGTGCCTAGTCATATCGGAACAACACCGATTCACACAATCCCGTTCTTATTCCCATTTTCAGGAGTTGTCAGCACGCCAGTAATGGCTACACTTAACCTTCCAGGTTTAACGTCAGGAATACCTGTATGGTACTTACCTGCCCCAACTCCCCCATCAAATCCAACTATTTTCCTACAACCGGTACAACCTATGAATATGTCGAACCATCCACCACCTGGCATACCAAACCCCCAAAACCGTCCCCCACCTCCTGTTTCGATACAACAAAACCGATCAACTCCAACAGGAGGCACTACATTGACATCTACTTATGTCCCCCCTCAGTCCGGTAACATTGGGGGTAGAGGTCCACCAACCTACAACACTGCACCCACAACTTGCACTCCCCTAGTGACTCCCAAATTAGCTAAGAATCCCCCAACCCGTGTGCTCCCTAAGTGCTCCTTATGTGACGATATCGGCCACGCCACCCATGTATGTCCACAACTACCGACACTTCAAGAACAGATGAATATGTTGGATGACAACACCAATGTTCAAGTAGTCAAATTAGAATTGCCACCTCAACCTCGTGATAAATCATTACGCACAAACCACCCTTGTGCAATATGTGGAATCTACGACCATTATTCACACCACTGCCCCGATCTCCCAGATTACAGAGCAGCCCTATACGAGATGAATAATGCCGACCTAGAGATATTCCCCCCACATATTGAGGAAATATTCCCTCCATAATCATCCCATTCAAAAGGAATGAATACCATTTACATGATTTCAACTACCTATAAACCCGAGCCAGTTAATTTATGGTCCCACTACTTTCATACTGATGAGGAAATTCTAGAAACACTCACTGCACCGGAATACCCTTGGGATGATATGCACCATCGATCATACTTCCTCCCTGAGACGTCTACATCCACCGTGGAAAACCAACTATCCATTGAATCCAATGAATTCTTACCAACAAAGGTCAATTGGTTCAAAGATCCAATACCCGCTCCAGAAGGCTTCGAGGAAGGTAACTGTAATGTCCCCATTCAAATAAGTGCATAGTAAGACAATCCCATCAATCCTACTAGTTTCCTAGGTTGGATGGGCACATGTGGAATGGTAATAAGGAAGCTAATAAATGATATTTAGACATTAGAGGGGTTCAAGCATTTAATAAATATGGTGAATAAATAAATTCAAGATAAATTCTAAGTGGCAAGTGGTTTTGGAGACATATGGAGGCGGTGGGACCCACACTAGCTTGATTTTTCATAATACATGGTATCTCTCTTTTGCAAATTCGAATTAATGGAAATGTGAACACTCTTGGGTGAGTTGGTAATTCATAACACATGTCATTGAGCATCTTAGTTCGAATTGGGAAGGATTGGTAACCTCCATGGAAGATAAAGAGTCAAAGTAGAAGTTTGTGGACACTTGGGCTAGATTCCCTAGCCCCTATGACACCAATGATGGAGCATCTATGACAACTATGACAAATTGCAGACCTGAATTCTGACATCTGACCACTATGACATGTCAGCACCAAAAATAGGCTCAAGGAAGGTGAATTTGGGAGTTGGAGAAGCCAAAGAGACTCAAAATCGAATTTGGGAGAAGATGGAAGGTTAGAACTAGGAGACAAGTGGCAAATGTGGAATATTTCCTAAATGGAAATCTATTGAATCTATTGAGAGGATTTCGACCCTTAGAAGGCTAATATTGGTTATAAAATGTAGAAATAAAGAATGAGAATGGCTTTTGATGATTTGAGAAAAATTGCATTTGTGAAGAGAGAGCTAGTGGATGACTAGTTTCTTGCCTTAGCCAATTTCGAGGGTGAAATATTCCCATCCAAGTTTATGTTTAGAGAGGCCACTCAGGTCTTTCATGGTGCTTTAATGGAGTTTGTATTTGTAGGTAGCAGCTACAGGAAGTTTCATGGTTTGGTTTAGTGTAGCACTTTCTCTCCACCGTTTCCAGTTTTGAAGGCATATTCATGCTCCTTGAGGGAGGGCGTTTTTGGTGAACACTTGTGTTCCTTGATAGAGATTCTCATTATATATTTTTTGCTTTAATAGCTTCATATCCTTTGTTATTAATATTCAGAAAGTCGCAGGTCGAAATACCCACTGGTTGTATGCAAAACTATTGATTAATGAGCAAACAATGTCCATTTCCCCAATGCATTGATGTATGACACTATAATGTTGATTATTTCGAATGGATGGATGATTCTATAATATATTTGTGATAAATATACTTCTATGTATGTCTTCTACAAGTTTCATGTACTGTACTTGAGCACTTGAAGCATTTTTACTCAGTTTAGTTGTATTGGGAGGTGAAATAGTGTCATTTCCCCAAGGGTCGAATTGTGGGTTTTTGCTGTTGAATGTGAGAGAGTTAGAACAGTATTAAAAATCAATTAATGGTGTATATGAGACCTTAATCACATACTTAACACATTATATACCTCGTTTCATAAATTTGTGGGATTTTGGAGGCATTTGGAAGGCCATTTTCGGTGTTACCCGGGGGGGATTTGATGCACAAATTACTAGTCAAAATTACCTATATTGATCAGAATACAAATCAAGTTTGCAGCAGTATTTGGAGGGGCATAAAACATCCTTTAACCTGATATTCAAGTCTAAACACCATTCATACACTCCTACAGAATATTTGGGAGCATTTGGGTTGATTTGGAGGTCAAAATAGTTAAACTAGTCAAAGGTTGAAATTGGGGAAAAAGTAGAAAAATTGGCATTTTAATATAATTTTGAAAAAGGGTCATTACAAGTGGTATCAGATCATGGTCTTGGCACCTGATGGTGTTAACAATAATCCAAACAAATAAAACACCACCCTTTGAATCAGTAGTTGAAGAAGTTTTGGTTGAAGAAGAGATAGTAGCAGAAAAAGAGTTTTTTTCTAAAACAATGGGTAGAGAGGAGGAGGAAAAATTAAGACATAAGGAGGAATTTATTGAAGCCTTAAAACCATGTTTTGAAGGAATTACCATGGTTATGCTAGATATTAATAAACAAATGATGAAAGGTTTCGAATTGTTGGGTAGCCAACTTTCAGGCAAAGGGATGATAGGAGATAATAGTGGTTCACACTCAGGGGAAAAGATGAAAGGGAATGAGCATATTTTCTCAAGTACAGGACCTCATAATAGACCTGATGAATTTCAAAGCACACAAAGGCATACTACACCTAAATTTCTCACACCCAAAGAAGAGCCCAATCTTGAATTGGATTACAAGAAACTAGTAAATGATTGGAACGATTTGAATGAAGAGTGTAAAAGAGGTGTACCACTTAGTGACTACATTGATGCTATGCAAAAGATTAAAATGAAGAGAGACAATAGGAGTTCGTTCCAAAACAAAGAATTGAATAGTGCTATTGGAAAAATGTCACTTCTTACTTTTGATGGTTCTTCTCAAAATTTTGCTAACACTTGGGTGCAAAAATTGGATGTATATTTTCAGCTGAATCCTATGTTGGAAGAGGATGCATTAAAAATGGCCATTTTGCATTTGGAAGGAGATGCCAATGAATGGTGGTTTCATGGGATGAAAACCTTGGGTCATAATCAGGTTAAAACATATGGAGAATTTGTTGACAGGGTACTAGAAAGATTTGAACAAAAAGATCCAGAATTGCCTTTCAAAGAACTAGCTCAATTGAAGCAATCTGGGTCCCCTACCGAATATATGTTGGACTTTCAAAAATCATCAGTCAAGGTGGCTGATGTATCTATGGGAAGATTAGTATTGTTGTTCACTGAAGGTTTGGATGAATGCTTAAGAGGTTTGGTCAAATCCCACAAGCCAACTATATTAAAAGATGCAATGAGCTTGACTAGGGATCTCCAAAATGTGCTTCTTAGAATGAGATTTCCTCCTAAGCCTAGCTACAAATTTGAAAAGAAACCTTGGAAAAGGGATGGATATGATAAGAAACCTTGGAAAAGAGAGTCATTTGAGAGGAATAAAAAAGAGGGACTAAACAGGGATGAACTTAGAAAAAAGAAATTGTGCTTCACATGCTTCCAACCATGGACACCGGGGCACAAATGTACCAAAGGAAAGGCTCAATACATAGAAGTATTTTTTGACAATTAGGAGTATGATGGGGGCATGGATGAAGATGGACATATTTCAGATCAAGAAGAGGCATATGAGACAGCAGTAGAAGAGGAAAGACAAGAAGAAAATCAGCCTTCACCGGACAAAGCAAGAATGGCAGTGCTTTCAGCAGTACCTCGCTATCATACTATCCGATGCAAAGGTGTGGTACAAGGACAAAGAACATCAGTTTTGGTAGATGGAGGAGCCACTCATAACTTCATTGATGCAGAGATGGTAGAGAAAAGAAAGATACCTATTGAACCATTTGATGGCTTCACAGTTTTCATTCCCGATCACAACACAATGCAATGCAAAACATGGGTTCCAAAGCTGCAAGTCACCTTAGGTAACTATACTTTTGTTGATAGTTTTTATATCGTTGATGTTGCTGATACTAATGTGGTTTTGGGAGTGCAATGGATGTATTCAATAGGAGAGCATATAGTAAATTATCAAATTCCCGAAATGAAATTCCAAGATTCAAAAGGAGTACAAAGAATTGTGAGAGGGCAACACACTTATCCAAATCAAGTAGTAACTTGCAATAGTATGAGATCTATATTGGGGCATGGGGATATAGAATGGG
Source organism: Larix kaempferi (assembly GCA_027924585.1). Taxonomy (NCBI): domain Eukaryota; kingdom Viridiplantae; phylum Streptophyta; class Pinopsida; order Pinales; family Pinaceae; genus Larix; species Larix kaempferi. The sequence continues at coordinate 429,526 of BSBM01000983.1, read as the reverse complement.
TTGCTCAATGTCATATTACATCTCCCAAGCCAACTATAAATATTGTGAAACACCCAAAGGAGATAGAGAGACTTTTGCAAAAATATGAAAAGGTTTTTAGAGACCTTCCACATGGTAGGCCACCGGATAGGGGGGTTGAGCACAGTATTATTTTGGAGGAGGGCACTTCACCCATTCAGATACCACCTTATAGAAATACTAAAAATTTCAGAGATGAGATTGAAAAAGCTATCCAAGAACTCCTAGAGTTGGGACTCATTAGACCAAGCTCTAGCCCTTATGCTTCTTCAGTAGTGCTAGTGAAGAAAAAAGATGGAACATTGAGAATGTGCATAGATTTTAGAGACTTGAACAAAAAGAATATCAAGAATAGGTATCCTATTCCTAGGATTGATGAGCTCATGGATGAGCTACATGGGGCCAAATACTTCTCAAAAATTGACCTTAGATCAGGGTATCACCAAAAAGATGTGCAAAAGACCACTTTTCGATGTCATTTTGGCCACTTTGAATTTCTTGTCATGCCTTTTGGGTTAACTAATGCTCCAACCACCTTTCAAGCATGTATGAATAGGATATTTTGCAAGCAACTAAGAAGGTTTGTTTTGGTTTTCTTTGATGATATTCTCATTTACAGTAAAACATGGGAAGAGCATTTGCAACAGTTAGAGATTGTGTTGAAAATCATGCAAGAAGAGTCCTTATTTGCTAAATTATCAAAATGTGAGTTTGAGATGAAAGAACTACTGTATCTTGGACACATTATTGGGCAAGAAGGAGTGAAGGTACACATGGAAAAAATCAGGGCTATCTTGGAATGGCCATCACCAAAAAATATTACCGAATTGAGAGGCTTTATTGGCATATGCACCTACTATAGAAAATTTGTGAAAGGGTTCTCCAAGTTGACTTCTCCACTCACTGATTTGACTAAGAAGGATGCTTTCAAGTGGGATGAAGAGGCTGAAAAGGCCTTCCAGAAAATGAAAGAGGTAATGAGTAGTTGTCCCATACTTGCACTTCCTAATTTTACTAAACCTTTTGTTGTGGAATGTGATGCTTCATGTGGAGGAATAGGGGCTGTCCTAAAGCAAGGCCAACACCCCATAGCCTTTGAGAGAAGAAAGTTGCAGCCTCATGAAAAACTTTACTCCATCTATGATAAAGAAATGTTGGCCATTATGCATGCATTGGCCAAATTCAGACAATACTTGGTGGGCAGCAAGTTTGTGGTGAAAACTGACCACAATAGTCTAAGACACTTTCTCACCCAAAAATATATAAATGAAAGGCAACAAAAGTGGGTAAGAAAAATTCAAGCTTATGATTTTGATATTGAATATGTCAAAGGAAAGAATAATATAGTAGCAATGCTTTCTCAAGAAGGCCTTCTTTTTCTCTCATGGATATTGCCAAGGATTGGAAAAACATGCTACTAGTTGAATATGCCAAAGACAAATTTGCTTGTGATGTGTTCGATGGAATCAAAGGGGATGATAATTATAGTATTTTGAATGGGATGATTTATTATAAGGGAAGAATTTATTTAGTTCATAACTCCAAGCTCAAGTACCGAATTTTGCAAGAAGCACATGATTCCCCACTAGTGGGCCATCCGGGGATCTTCAAAACTTATAGACAGTTGAGGCAAAGATTTTTTTGGAAGGGGCTGAAGGAAGATGTTCAGAAGTATGTGAATGAATGTAAAGCATGCCAACAAAAAAAATCATAACTTACATGTCCATCCGGCCTATTACAACCATTGCCCATTCCGGAGCAAAAATGGGACAGTATTTCCATGGATTTCATCACCGGATTGCCTAAATCCTTGGGTAAGGATTGCATCTATGTGGTAGTTGATAGGTTGACAAAATTTGCTCATTTCTTTGCTATTACATCATCTTTTAGTGCTGCACAAGTGGCTGATATTTTTTTCAAAGAAATCTTCAGATTGCATGGGCTCCCCAAGAGCATTGTCAGTGATAGAGATAGTAGATTCATGGGTGCTTTTTGGCAAGAAATTTTTAGATTGGTAGGCACTCAATTGACTCCAAGTACCAGCTATCATCCACAAACTGATGGAAAAACAGAGAGGGTAAACCAATGGTTGGAAGGATACCTAAGAAACTATGTGGGAGGGCAGCAAAAAGCATGGGAAAAATGGCTACACTTGGGTGAGTTTTGCTACAACACCACTTATCATATGTCAATAGGAATGTCTCCTTTCAAAGCATTATATGGTTATGATGCACTTACATTTGCTCACATTATATTTGGTGATAGTAGAGCCCCAAAGGCTAAAGATTGGGTGGAAGAGAGCCAAGAAATTTTAAAGCTCTTGAAAGACAATTTGCAGGTTGCTCAAAATCAGCAAAAACAATATGTTGATAGGCATAGAGAAGAAAGAACCTTTCAAGTCAATGATTTAGTATATTTAAGGTTGCAGCCTTATAAACAAACATCTCTAAAAAAGAATGGAGCAGAAAAATTAAAACCAAGGTACTATGGGCCATACAAGGTAGTGCGGAAGGTTGGAGAAGTAGCATATGAACTAGAACTTCCGGAAGGGAGTAAAATCCACAATGTATTTCATGTTTCTTGTCTCAAGAAAGCTCTTGGTCAACAAATCATCACTTCAGAAATACTTCCTCCTTTGGATGATGAAGGTCAGGTCACACTTGTTCCGAAAAATATTTTGAAGACATGGGAAAGAAGGTTGAGGAGTAGAATCATCAAAGAATATTTAGTGCAATGGAAGGAATTACGAAATGAAGATGCCACATGGGAAGAGGAGAATATTTTGCAGCATCCAAATCTGAAATTGCTTGAGGACAAGCAATATTGGGTGGGGAGGACTGTAATGTCCCCATTCAAATAAGTGCATAGTAAGACAATCCCATCAATCCTACTAGTTTCCTAGGTTGGATGGGCACATGTGGAATGGTAATAAGGAAGCTAATAAATGATATCTAGACATTAGAGGGGTTCAATCATTTAATAAATATGGTGAATAAATAAATTCAAGATAAATTCTAAGTGGCAAGTGGTTTTGGAGACATATGGAGGCGGTGGGACCCACACTAGCTTGATTTTTCATAATACATGGTATCTCTCTTTTGTAAATTCGAATTAATGGGAATGTGAACACTCTTGGGTGAGTTGGTAAGTCATAACACATGTCATTGAGCATCTTAGGTTAAATTGGGAAGGATTGGTAACCTCCATGGAAGATAAAGAGTCAAAGTAGAAGTTTGTGGACACTTGGGCTAGATTCCCTAGCCCCTATGACACCAATGATGGAGCATCTATGACAACTATGAAAAATTGCAGACCTGACTTCTGACATCTGACCACTATGACATGTCAGCACCAAAAATAGGCTCAAGGAAGGAGAATTTGGGAGTTGGAGAAGCCAAAGAAACTCAAAATCGAATTTGGGAGAAGATGGAAGGTTGGAACTAGGAGACAAGTGGCAAATGTGGAATATTTCCTAAATGGAAATCTATTGAATATATTGAGAGGATTTCGACCCTTAGAAGGCTAATGTTGGTTATAAAATGTAGAAATGAAGAATGAGAATGGCTTTTGATGATTTGAGAAAAATTGCATTTGTGAAGAGAGAGCTAGTGGATGACTAGTTTCTTGCCTTAGCCAATTTCGAGGGTGAAATATTCCCATCCAAGCTGGTGTTTGGAGAGGCCACTCAGGTCTTTCATGGTGCTTTAATGGAGTTTGTATTTGCAGGTAGCAGCTACAAGAAGTTTCATGGTTTGGTTTAGTGCAGCACTTTCTCTCCACCGTTTCCAGTTTTGAAGGCATATTCATGCTCCTTGAGGGAAGGCATTTTTGGTGAGCACTTGTGCTTCTTGAGAGAGATTCTCATTATATTTTTTTGATTGTAATAGCTTCATATCCTCTGTTATTAATATTCAAAAATTCTCAGGTCGAAATACCCACTGGTTGTATGCAAAACTATTGATTAATGAGCAAACAATGTCCATTTCCCCAATGCATTGATGTATGACACTATAATGTTGATTATTTCGAATGGATGGATGATTCTCTGATATATTTTTGATCAATATACTACCTTGGATGTCTTCTACAAGTTTCATGTACTGTACTTGATCATTTGAATCATTTTTACTCAGTTTAGTTGTATTGGGAGGTGAAATAGTGTCATTTCCCCAAGGGTCGAATTGGGGGTTTTTGCTGTTGAATGTGAGAGAGTTAGAACAGTAGTAAAAATAAATTAATGGTACATATGAGACCTTAATCACATATTTAACATATTATATACCTTTTTTCATAAATTTGTGGGAGTTTGGAGGCATTTGGAAGGCCATTTTTAGTGTTACCCGGGGGGGATTTGATGCACAAATTACTAGTCAAAATTACCTATATTGATCAGAATACAAATCAAGTTTGCAGCAGTATTTGGAGGGTCATAAAAATCCTTTAACCTGATATTCAAGTCTAAACACCATTCATACACTCCTACAGAATATTTGGGAGCATTTGGGTTGATTTGGAGGGAAAAACAGTTAAACTAGTCAAAGGTCGAAATTGGGGAAAAAGTAGAAAAATTGGCATTTTAATAGAATTTTGAAAAAGGGTCATTACAATAACATGGATAACATTTCACCCGTTATAAAAATTGATATCTCCACCACCCCCGGAAAGCCTGAGCTTATCTCTTTGGGTGCATCTTGCACTGAAAAAGAAACCCAAGCTTATAAGAAACTCTTCCAAGAATTTCAAGATGTCTTTGTCTGGTCTTATATCAAGATGCCTGGTCTTGATCCTACCATCGTAGAACATCACACAGACACTTGGCCGAACATATCACCGGTACGCCAGAAACAACATCCCATTCACCCATCCAAGCTTCCAGCCGTCAAAGCAGAAATTGAGAAGCTTCGAGAAACAAGTTTCATATACCCTATTGCATACACCACCTGGGTTTCAAACCCAGTACAAGTCAATAAGAAAGTCGGCACCATCCACGTCTGTACTGACTTCCATGACCTCAACCTAGCTTGTCCCAAAGACAACTTCCCCACACCATTTATTGACCAATTAATCGATGAGTGTGCGGGGTATGAGGTACTTTCTTTTATGGATGGTTTCTCCAAATACAACCAAATCAAAATCCATAAAGAAGATCAATACAAGACCACTTTTACTACCCCATGGGGCACCTTCGCCTATCGCGTCATGCCTTTCAGTCTCAAGAATGCGGGAGCCACTTTCCAACGTGCCATGACTTATTGCTTTCATGACCTGCATAAAATCATTAAGTTTATCTAGATGAACTCACCGCCCAATCTAAGAAACGATCTGACCACTTAGAAGATCTTCGACAAGTTTTCTTTCAATTCCGCAAATACAAAATCCACTTGAACCCACTTAAATGTGTATTTTGCGTTATAGATGGTCGCCTATTGGGGTTTGTCATTTCAGAAAAAGGGATCACCGTTGACCCTCTAAAATTTCAAGCCATAGTGGACCTCCCCTCACCGCATACATTAAGACAACTGCAAAGTCTCCAAGGGAAATCCAACTTCCTTCGTCGTTTTTTCCTAGACTATGCCACCACAGTACATGGTTTCCTCCATTTGCTATGCCTTCATACCCGCTTTGTATGGGACAACCAAGCAGAAGGAGCCTTCACAGACCTAAAGAAAGCACTTACAAGTGCCTCATTGATTTCTCCACCAGATTTCACAAAAGACTTTACCCTTTACATTTCGACAGCATATTACGCCATTTTCGGAGTACTCGTCCAAGAAGACTCCACTCGCCAAGACCATGTCATTTACTATGTGAGCCAGACATTGTCAGGCCCACCACGCCGCTACCCACATGAAGAGAAAATGGCCCTCGCTGTCATCTTTTTAGTACAAAAGCTGCGACATTACATTCTCCTAAGCCACACCACAATTGTGGCCAATTCCAATCCAATGGTCTATCTCTTGAACTGTCGCCTTCTACAAGGCTGTGTTGCCAAATGGGTGATTATCTTACAAGAATATGACCTAACTTTTAAAACCTCGAAGAGCACCAAAGCATTAGCACTCGCTCAACTCATTACAAACTTACCATGATCGTCGTCATCACCAACTATCCAGACTGATCTAATCGACGAACATTTGTTCATCATCTCATTGGATGACCCTTGGTATGGCGATATTTTGATATACCTCCACACATAGAAATTTCGACCCAACATCGATTGTGATGGACGCCATCGTATCCGTCACCATGCCCCCCATTATCTCCTCTTGGGTGATGTCCTCTATCGACGTAGCGTCAACACAATCTTACGATGATGACTTTCCCAAGATGAAGTAGAACAAGTCCTTAACGACTGTCATAGTGGCACCTGCGGCGGCCATTTTTCAGGAATGGCCCCACCCAAAAGGTAATCCGCGTAGGTTATTTTTGGCCATCACTATTCACTGATTGTATCACAGCAGTCAAACACTGCCAGAACTGCCAGCTCTTTGCCCCAAACGCAAGAACCCCCCCCGCCCCCCTTCATCCAGTCGTCACCATGGGAACATTTTGAAAATGGGCCATCGACTTCATGGATTGCAATCCCACATCATCCGGCGGTCACAAACACATTATTGTGGTTGTTGATTACTTTACCAAATGGGTGGAAGCCATGCCTACTTACAGTTGCAAAGCTGACACTGCAGCCCGTTCTTTCCTCAACCATGTTATCGCTCGTTTCGGAGTACCAAAACAACTCGTCTCAGACCACGGCTCTCACTTCAAAGACTCCGTTTGGAGAGAATTGTCCACACTCCTTAAGTTTGAACACCATTTCTCCTCCACCTACTACCCCCAAGGGAATGGCCAAGTCGAAGTTGTTAACAAAATTTTGAAGACCATCCTCCAACTCACCATCGAAAAACATAAATCCAATTGGCATCACATGATTTTTCCCGCATTATGGGCTTATCGCACATCGACCAATACCACCACCGGATTACAAATCTGTCCTCCCCATTGAATGCCAGATACCAACATTACAAATTTCCGTAGAACTTCTCCCCGATAAATCACTGATTGAAGAATGCTTACTTCTTTTAGAGTAGGTTGACGAAGATCGCCGCACAGCTCTCCAAACAATCGAAGCCGCAAAGAACAGATCTAAAATTCATTACGATAAACATGTTCACCCATGAGCATTTAGTGAAGGCGACCTCATACTCGTCTATGATCAAGCTCATGACAAAACGGGAAAAGGAAAGTTTGTGTCCATGTGGCAAGGCCTATATATTATACACACCTGCCTCGGACAGGGGGCATATATTCTGACTGACTCAGAAGGAAACCCTCTACGCAACCCACGTAATGGGTTGTACCTCAAGCGATTTTACCCATAGAAAATCTGATGGACACCACAATCCACAATTGTACAGTTTTATTTTCATTTTTACAAAAAATATAAAAACCTAAAAATTTGTTTTTCCTGTATGACCACAGATGGATCTTGTTCCATTTTGCTACATTGGCTTCGCATATGGTGCAAGACGTTGGTCTCCCAATCTCGCCTCTGCAGCTTCGGTAATATATTCCCCTTCACATGAGTTGATCCACATCGACGGAGTGTTCATAGGTGTTGCCACAAACAACCAAGTTGAGTACAACACCATGACCGGTCTCCTGGCCCCTAATCTACAAATGAGCATAAGTCACCTTAGCATTTTCCTGGACTCCCATCTCCTTGTTTCCTAGCTCAACAATGATTACCAGGTACGCGATCCTTGTCGATTCAGAAAATTCTTGTGCACTAAACAAATGATTCGACAGTTTGAGTCCATTTCATTCACACATGTCCCAAGGAATCTCAACAGTGTAGCAGACCATATGGTAAACAACATTCTTGATTGTTACACCAATCACACCATGTAGAAAAAAAACAAATAAAATATGTGCCTCCACGGGCATATACAAAAAATTAAAATATTGCATCCACATGCATAATATGTGCCTCCACGGGCATATACAAAAATTAAAAGATTGCATCCACGTGCATAATATGTGCCTCCATGGGCATACAAGAATCAAACATGCCTCCATGGGGAAACAAATAGACAACAAATGCATCCATGTGCATACATGACTATATATCCAAACATATATAGATATATATATCATCATAATAGTCAACATGTCATAGGTGTCCTCAGCAGCCAATATACAAAAATACATAGCTGTACAAAAAAGGTACATCCCCGTATGCTCATCTGCATTTGGGGGAAAATACAAGATCAACTAGTCACCGTGATGCCCAGGATCCTCTGGATCCTCCTCAGTTGGCTCCTCTGAATCCTCCTGCTCACGATTCCTCCTCTCCACCATCACAATTGCTTCTCTAAGCAGGATAGAACGCCACTCACGAGGAGCATCGAAACAACGCTCGATAGTGGCCTGGTCCAAGTTCCTCCACCCCTCCTCTAGTGCTCCTGCTAGAATCTCATCCAAAGTCTCTCGTATACCCTCCAGGGCATCATCTTGAGGGTGCACAACCCCTCAAGTACGTGGAGGCGGTATCGCTATAGGTGGAGGAACGACCACCATCGCCCGTCCCCTACGGCCTACAAGATTAGGTGGTGTCCTCGGACCAATATCTGCACAATCACACAAGTGAACCAAGTCAATATCATATAAATATCTCTAGCTATACTCATAACAAAAATCATCTAAAGACATGATATAGTAGAGAACCAAAAAAAACAAAGACATACCATCTAAACCCCAGGCCTGCCCCTAAGCCCGAGTCATCTCCGGATCTCCTCGGTAATCCATGCCAGCATATGGATAATCATCAATCAGCAGGGGGATCTGCTCCCACTGCTCATACATGTCCTTCGAAAAGAACCTCTAGATACCACCACCACCCTGGGGCATCATCTACCCCCACTGCACCATCCGCGGCTCAATAACCAACCCCTCCCGAACCAGCACACGCGGCCGTAAGGTCAGTACTCACTCAAAGAAAAAACAACAGAGGAAGGAAGCATAGCAAAACTCCCCCCCTCCTGACTGACCTTGTCCATATCTCGCCGAACATAGGCCAAAAACATCTGACCCCAGGTGAAGTAGGTCCCTCTCAACACATAGTCTACCATCATCGTTTTCTCCCCAGACAAACGATGTGGTGCCGCGGCACCCAACACATGCAGAACACAGGCCCCAACCACGCACATCTCTCACTCCCTCAGAGATGCAGACTCAGTGCATTGTTCTACGCAATAGCTCTCAGAACACAAAATATCTCCAAGAGATCCTCAATGTCCAACCCAGTAGGGATCCTCAGTTGGAGCTCCCCTACCTCCCCTAAGCGAGGCAACCCAGTAAGGAAATAAACGTCAGAAAGGGTGATCTCTAATCCCTCACCCCCCACCATGAATGCAGCCTCTGTTGGAACCCAAAAACCCACCAATTTGTTTAGCAGCTCTCTGACTGAACACATAGGTGGAATCTGAGCAAACTTCAAGAGCCCACCAGCAGCCAAGGCCTCCCGGACACCCGGGTTGATCCGAATCCGATCCATCAAGTCCTCATTGATGTCTCGCTCCCGACATGATACTAGCGGCCTCCTCATCATCCTGCCAAAAAAAAAAGAAAAATTTTTAGAAACAAATTTTTTTTCCAAAAAATCACATCGCGACTTTTGGGCTCTTAGCCACGATGATCATTATGGCTCTTTCATCAAAAGCTGCGATGATCATCGCGGGTATCAGCCCCATAGTCGTGATGAACATCGCAACTGTCAGCTAAACAGTCGCGATGGACATCACGACTGTCTGCCCCAAACCCGCGATGCACATCGAGGGTATCAAGCCCATACCCGCGATGTTCATTGCGAAAAAAGAGCCAAAGCCCACGATATTCCACGTTGGAATGCCAAAGTCGAATTTTGTGGCCTCCAGGGACTCGCCACTAACCAGAAAGGAAATAAATTGAAATACTAAGGCACATAGGCTTACCTAAAACTCACATAACGAAATTCCAATGGTCGAATCTCCCACAAATCAAGAAAATGCTCTAACCCACTCAAATGCTCTGTGAAAATCGCACGTAATATTGACACATGTCACATTGGGCCCACACATTATTTATAGTGATTTGACCATTTTTCCATCAACAATTTCGGTAACATACGACGTCCGTTTTTCAAACCGTTGGCACTGTTGGAATCAGCACAGTGAGAAATTCATGATAGTCCACTACTTTTCCCGATTCCACCAGGTCCATTTTTTGGGCATTTTTTCCCGCACCCCTCATTGCCTCGATTTGCATGCTACATCAGCCGTCATCCCTTTTTTCCGAGTTTTATATCACCGGATTCAGTTTTTCATGCGCGTGATGATGCTTGAGTTCATTTCTCGCTCTCACCTCCAGATTTTTTGGGCATTTTTTCCCGTGCCCCTTGTTGCCTCGATTTGCATCCCACATCGACCGTCATCCATTTTTTACGAGTTTTATATCACCGGATTCAGTTTTCCACAATCGTGACGATGCTTGAGATCATTCCTCGCTCTCACCTCCATATTTTTCGGGCATTGTTCCCCATGCCCCTCGTCGCCTCGATTGGCATGCCACATTGACCGTCGTCCATTTTTGACGAGTTTTATATCACCGGATTCAGTTTTCTGCGCTCATGACGATGCTTGAGATCATTTCTCGCTCTCACCCCCATAATTTTTGGGCATTTTTTCAAAATGCCACTCATCGCCTCGGTTGCATGCCACATCGAACATTGCCATTTTTTCACGATCTTTATGACGCTAGATTCAATTTTTCATGCTCATGATGATGCTCGAGATCATTCCTCTCTCTCACCAATACCTTTTTGTTCGGTATAATTTTACCTCTTTTTCGGGTCGAGCAATTCTTTTACGAAAAAGGCACTTAGGGAGTTTCTGTTAAGCTCTTTTCTGACTCTTAAAACAATGAAAATATCACCAAGCAACCTTGCTTACTTTCATACTCGCTAAAAGTATTTGAAAGGGCGTCTACCTGGTATAAGTTTACCCCTTTTCTAGACCTTGTAGACTAATTATGAAAATGGAATACTCTAGTCACATTGGCTAGAAGAGTTCTCCATTTGCATCATTTTATGCTTTTTCGGGCCTTGGAGAGTAACTTACGAAAAAGAACACCAATGGAGTCTACTTACCACTTTCAGACTCTCTAAAATTGAAAGCAACCACGAGCAATCACCATCTTGGGCTCGTATAAATCCACAGGACGATACTCCACCACCACTGCAGAGTCTTCTTATCGTTTTCAAACTCCTTAAAAATGAAAGCACTTACGAGCATGAACAGTCCTGGGCTCGCGCAAATCCATAGGATAGTACCATTTCAGAGCACACTTTTATCCCTTCTTGGAGCTCATTAAAACTATGAAGAATGACCCAATGGTGCTTCTCGGCGCCACAACAAATCATGTCTACCCATACGGCAGCTTCCCCATTTTGGTTTCCTTTGTTTAGAGTATTCTTCAGTGTGCCACCCACCATCAACGGGAGCCCCCAGATCACTCACGTCTCCCATACATACCCCTAAGCTATGATTCCCACACCTAAAAATCAGTTCCATATGCTGCCAGGTCAACCATGTCATCATGCTCTGAACAAAGGAAGTTTGAGTCCACCCACCCCATTACCCCAGTTATTTCCCATTCCCATAATATGACAGTCCTACCATTAGTACTATCACATATCAGTTGTTCACCTCGCGCTCCTATCAAGGAAACATCATTGCCTTGGTAGTTGTTGGTCTCCCTCTGTCGGCACCAACCAAATATATTCCAGAGGATAGACCCAAAGGTCCATTACCTTGGACTCATCACCATTTATGATGAGTTCCTATGGATCATTTCGAAAGGAGTCCTCAGTGCCTCTCCAAATGATTCTTTCTCACATGCTCGACTTCAACACCTTGATCGCATCATTGAGACTCGTACAGGGTATCGGTCCTTTCAATTATTTGTTGAAGACCCCGGATATCATCTGACTCTACCACATATGTGAGTCTAATTAAAGATACAACCAGTTACATTTTCCTATAGATATCCGGGTTGCGTTTATCGACAGTTTTTAGATGTACCCTGCTTTTGTACTCCCTTGAGTATACATTTACATATAACTCCTAAGAGTTGACTCACAGTTATTGAGTCCCTACAGATATTGGACACCTTCAGTTTCAGCAGTTCATCAACCCTTCTGATACCTTATTCAGAACGATTGTTACCTTTTTCCAGTGTATCAGTTATTCAGATCAGTCATGATATGACCATGAGTATGTCCTAGAATCGTGTCCCCTCTAGACCTTTATGATGTACTAGTAGATTTTTATGTATTTTTTCAGGTCCCCCTTTGTGGGCCTAATTGTTATGTATATGTCTTGATACGAGCATGGGTATGCCCGCCTCGTCAATCATCAGAGATTATTCCTCATTCATTTTGAGGCCATGTAATATTTTTTGTTTTTTGCAGCTTCTAAGGGGCCGCTGTTCCAATCTCCAAACGGTCTCTTCTCTTCTCCAAACCCTAGGAAAAATACAAAAGAACTATGATGTCTATCAGCCATACGATGAGTTCCTGCCCTCACACATGAGGGGGCCATCTGTTAACACCCAAAAAGTGCTCACTAGCTCATTCCCTTATTCACATGACCCAGTTGTCCACTTTTCCACCATTCGAGCCTCTAAAGCCATCAAAAGGTCACCAAAAAGACCACAATACACCTTTTCTCCCCTCAAAATATATATTTTTCCTCAAAAAGGGTCCCAAATTCCCAAAAAATATTAAAAGGAAATAAAAATATAAAAAATATTCAAAAAAGGAAAAAGAGGGAAAAAGAGACCTAAGCCATGTTGGTTAATACCATTGGTTTCCTCAAAACCATAATGGTATTCCCCATCACCAAAAACTATAAAAAGGTGATAGGGGATCCTCACTTTCCATCCACATTTCATCCTATCCTTATGCTGCCAAATTCCTTTTGAGAGCCATTGCCTCCCATTGTGAGTTTGAAGAATCCTCATTTCAACATCTTGGAGAAGAGACCATTGGAGCTTGGAGCACCTCAACCTTGGAGCTACTCAACACCAAACATCCTCACCTTTGAGGTAATACAAAAAATCTATTATTTTTTATCTTGTTCTTCCATGGATCTATCTGCTTATTGTTCTTAATCTTGTTCGTGTTTATTTTGTACATGTTTATGTTAATGTTAGATTAAATTTATAATTGTTATTTTCTTTTCATTGAAACTGCTATTACTTTGTTAATAGGTGAATCTCTTGAACATGCTTGGTTGAAAAACCAAGCAACACTCATGCTTAACTCTGGTTTTAGCAGAGTGCCCTAAGAACACTAATGTATACCATGGGTTTCACCACTCCCTGGTCAGACACATAATGTTGGTTTAATAGTTTTGGATTGTTAACTCACAATGATCTATTCCAAGACTCTAAACCTAAGCTAGTTGGTTCACCCTATCAAAGAGAAAATCGTTACTAATCAATTTTCAGATTAAGCATTAATTTTAATGGCTGTAATGACTCAAAGGATATGGTCATGAAACTGATGATGTAAGAGACTCAATGGTATGCACAATCGAAAAGCATTAGGCTCATCTATTCAATAAAAAGCATGCCACTAATATGACAATCAATCCAATGGTTCTTTCGGAAATAAATATGCAATCTCTTTATAATTTCAATGCACAAGCAAGTCTTAGATGAAAACACAAGCACTCTGATGCAAAATGCAAGAACATAAAGCAAATATTTTGTATTTTCTCTTATAAATGAAGGAAAATGCAAAACTTCTTTTTTGTATTTTTTCAATATAATGAAATGAAAAAATGCAAGCAAAATCTAACTATTTAGTAAAAAATGCAGAGCATATCACACAGACAACCCAACAAATCCCAAACAGTAAGACTCAGCCAAGCTAATGAGCTATAAAAACAAAAAATGGTGGAGAACCAAAAAGCTCGAAAACCAAAGAAAGAGAAGTTTTTGGTCAATAATAGAGCATGAAACAGTCAGGAAACAGGCCTACTAAGACTCGGGAATACTCAGAACTAACCCAGCAACAACCCAAGGTAAAAAACAAAGCAATCCCGGAGTTGTACGCTACTGTCCTAGGAACAGTAGCATCTGTATGCTGGCTACAGTACTGACAGTAGTGGGTAGACACGGGCAAAGCTAGGCTGACCCGCATACAGGGAAAAGGATATGAGCCAAAGAAGAGTCTAACAACCAAGAAAAATCAAGTTTTCTAAAGCAAATCCCAATGGCCAGTCAATGACACAGAAGCTCAACAAACAACAACTCAAAACAAGGACAAATGCCTAAAAATACCAAAATGGAGGTTCCTCCCCAACAGAGTCACCATTTCTGTTATGGACAAAACCTTCCTATGCCTCGAGGCATACCACAACAGACAGATGACTACTAGAAATCAATTCAATTCCCAATGCAATGCTATATAAATGAAACTGTTGAGATATGGAGAATAATACAAACCTTCAACCGGATGATAGAAGTAGATCCCCGTTGAGCTTTCAATCTCTACACTTGACCCTACAGATTAGTCTCAACAACAAATACAAGCAATTGCATATAATATGTGAAAGACATTAGCATAATCAATAGCGTGGTGCATGATATAATAAGCAAATGTAACCCAATGTAATTTAAACAACATTTACAAGTTCAATTGGACGAGAAAATGAGTATTTTGATTAATAATAAGAAGTACATGATACAACCTCTTGCTGACAACCAATATGAACCAAGAACTAGGTCCCTCCATTTGTGCCTCCACCACTTCAATCCCCCATGCAATGGAAAACTCAAACTATGAAAGTAGTTTGGTAGGTGAACATAAGAAGTTCACAACAACAAGGATTAATGGATGTAGACTCAAGTCACGGCAAAAATCCAATAGAGTTATGATGCTTTCTCTTTCTTCTCCTGCCATGTACCATAAGAGCTCAATATATAACCTCCCAAAAGGTAGGTGAAAGGTCGAATCGAGTCATTTCGGGAGTACATGGAGGGCCAAAGGTCAACCTAAGACCGCTTTTTGGAGTTAAAAGTAAATTTATATTGTTTTTTACCATTTTACTAGATGTACGTGGGCTATAGTGGAACAACCTTCGTGTATGCTGGATATAGTGGAACAGCAAGTGTACAAGAACAAAAATAGGGAATAATGTGTTCTTGGAGGATAAATAATGGATTTGAGTCACTAAAATGAATACTGAAGGCCAATAAGTGTTGATGCTCACAAGGTGGAAAAATACAATGTAACACTGCTACCCAATACGACCTCCAAGGAAGAACGGTTCTGGTATCTATCTAAGCTAGATGAAACCCATTGCAATGCTGCATTGGCTAACGAAGCTCATAAAAAGTGCGTCAAATCCCAATATGATAAATCTGTCCAACCTCAGATCTTCAATGAAGAGGACTTAGTCGTTACCTACGATTGGATGCATGATAAGTTAGGAAAGGGAAAACTAGAATCTATGTGGTATGGTCCCTATATCGTGAAACTAGTATTGGAGAAAGGAGCTTACGAGCTTGTTGACTATGATGGCACACCCTTGGAATGGCCCCGTAATGGGTTGTACCTCAACAGGATCTACGCATAAGATTATCCTACATGAAACACCTTGTACATAATGTACTTAGCTTGTTTTTTCATTTGTTTCTGTGTGTATGGATTCTATTTCATATACCTTTATTTACCTCAACTTGTACTTTTATGCGTAGATGTCAGCTTACTACGGGTTCACAGATGGCACTAGCCGACATACCCAGAACCTTGCTTCCGTAGCATGGGTACTCTTCTCCCCTACCGGTGAGTTGATTTCCTCAGGTGGCATCTGCTTGGGCCCCACAACCAACAACATTGCGGAGTACCATACAGTCATCAGACTCCTAATTGAAGTCACTTCTCTTGGGATCCACACTTTTTCAGTCTACCTAGATTCCCAATTCATGGTATCCCATTTGAATCGTGTCTACACTATTCGCAACCCTACATTACTTCATTTATTCAGAAGAGTATGCCTCTTGGAATAATCATTTGATTTCATTCAATATCAACATATACCAAGAGAATCCAATACGGTGGTTGATTCATTGGCTAACTATGTTTTGGATTGGCATCTAGCTCATACATAAAACACATCATAATAAACACAGAAGTCGATGTAAATAAGTAAAACATAGTAATAGATCCACATGTATATAATCACATACAAATTGTTTTTCCGAGTACATATAATAAGATGCGTCCAAAGAGAAAATGTGGGATCATGTCCCATACAAAAATTGGCTCTCTAGCCTACATATCGTGTACATGTCACTAAAAACAAACACTGCTATCTAAATGCTAGTCATCGTCCTCGTGCTGCTCATGGTAGCACACCACTGCTATAGCCACCCAGTGAAGTAGTCGGTTGATACGTCCTGGCACACCTACAGTATGCCTCTAGAGATGGAGTGGGATGTCTGTAGCTAGGGTTTTACCCCCAGCTTGTGCCGATGAGCACCTACTAAGGAGAATGGACTCCTTAGTAGCAGTTCAGTATATTAAACTAATTATGCAAAAACAAAAAATTAAATTATTTCTAAGACAAGCATGAAGCATAAACACCAAAATGAAAGAATGACTTTGTATTGATGTTACCTTGAGTGTCAAGGTTGGTGAAGCCCTTTGCAGTGTCCAAGAGGATGCTCCAAGCTTCTGAATGCTCCTTCTCCTTCTCCAATGTTGGGGATGGGCCAAAGAGGCTCTCAAGGTGAAAATAGTTCAAATGATGAACTAGGGTTTCGAGAGAGATTTTGGCAGAGTAAGGGTGCTTGTGATTGTGGATATGGAATAAGGGATCTCCATCACCTATTTATAGTTTTTTGGTGGTGGAGTGCTGACCCATGGTTTTAGGAAACACATGGTTTTGGGCAGCTGTATAGGGTTTTTTCCTCCTTTTCCTCATTATTTTATATTTTTATTCCCTTTTTAGGGGATTTTTGCTATTTTTGGAGGAAAAGGGGGTTTTTTAGCCTTTTTTAGGCTATTTTGAAGGTTTTGTGTCCTTTTGGAGGCATTTTAGGCCTTTTGGAGGCTTTTTAATGGGATTTTTTGGGATCTTAATGGAAATATGGTAGGAAAATGGACAAATGAGCCATATAATGTGGTAAATGAGCTAGTGAGCACTTTTTGGGTGTTAACAGATTGCCCCCTGATGTGCGAGGGCAGGAGCTCATCGTATGGCCGATGGACATCATAAATCATGAATGGTTTTCCTGGGATGTGGAGAGAAGAGAAGAAACAAACTGGAGCCCGGAACAACGATCCCGAACAACTGCAAGAATTAAAAGTACATAACCTCAATAAAGGATGAGGAATCATCTGATCATATGGACGAGGCGGGCATTCCCATGCTCGTATCAGGATATAACATAATAACAACAATGGGGTCCAAAAAATGGGGACCTGAAATATACATGACCTCAAATACTGACTGAGGAATAATCTCAATATATGGACGAGGCGGGCATACCCATGCTCGTATCAAGATACATAACCATAACTGTAAGGCCCGAAAAGGGGGACCTGTAAGATACATGACCACTGTGTACATCATAAGAGTCCAGAGGGGACACAAATCTGGGACATACTGCTGAGCGGATCATGTGTGAACTGCAGAACTGGTGCACCGGAACAATCAACAGTGCTACTGAGTGTGGTACCAAAGGAACTGATGAATTGCTGGATCATAGTGACTGGGGTCATACTCTCCATGGTACACTGAACTGGAACTGAAACTGGGTACTCAAGGAAGCATGAAACTGGATGGCTTCCGAATACAAACGCCAACGCAGCCCGGACATCCACAGGAACATACAACTGGGCGTTCCGAAGTGACTCACCAATGTGCTAGAGTCGGGGGAAATCCGGGGTCTTCGACTAAAAACTGATGGGATATAATCCTACGCGATCCTCAACGATGCGATCAAGGTGCTGAAGTCGAGCATGTGAGGAACAACCACTCGGAGAGGCAATGATGTCTCCTCTCGGAATGATCCGTAGGCACCTACCACAGATGGTGATAAGTCCAAGGCATAGGGACCTCTGGGCCTATCCTCTGGAATAGAGGAGCTGTCGTCGACAGAGGGAGACCTGCCCCTATCAAGGAAATGATGTTTCCTTGACAGGAGCGCGAGGTACAAGACCGAAATGTGATAGTACTGATGGCAGGACTGACCGAACTACATGGGGATAACTGGGCAAGTAGAGTGGGTGGACTCAAACTTCCTTTGTTCAGAGTATGATAATGGAAATGATCTGGCAGCATATGAAACTGACTGAGGGGAAAGGGATCATAGCTGTAATGGCTCAGGGAGAGTGACTAGTCTGAGGGAGACTCAAACTGGTATAAAATGGCAGGAGACTGCAGAATACTCTGAACAAAGGCGACCTGATTGGGGGTGCTGCCGAGATGATAGATCAAAGTGCCAAGAGGCACGGGGGAAAACTTCTTCATGGGTTAAGGAACTAGAAGAAGTGTGTGTAAAATGGTACTGTCGTGTGGATTTTACGAGCCCAGGACAGTTCATGCTCGTGGTTGCTTTCAATTTTACGGAGTCTGAAAGCGATAAGAAGACTCTGAAATGATGGAATGGTACTGTCGTGTGGATTTTAGGAGCCCAGGACAGTTCATGCTCGTGGTTGCCTTCAATTTTAGAGAGTCTGAAAGCAAGGAAGAAGACTCCAGGGGGTTGCTTTTTCGTAGATTTAGTCTCCAAGGCCCAAAGAAGCATAAAAGGATGCAATGAAGAACTCTTCTAGCCAGTGTGACTAGAGTATTCCTTTTTCGTAATTAGTCTACCAGGTCCGGAAAAGGGTTAAACTTATACCAGATAGACGCCCTTTCAGGTACTTTAACGAGCATGAAAGGAAGCAAGATTGCTCGGCGATCTTTTCATTCTTTTAGGAGTCAGAAAAGAGCTTAACGGAAACTCCCTAAGTGCCTTTTTCGTAAAGGACTTGTCCGGCCCGAAAAAGGGATAAGATTATACCGAACAAAAGGAATGGCCAGGCAAGGAGGAAGTGTTCAATCAAGGTTTAGTAATGATGACCAAGAACGAGGGTAGGTGGGAACACTGATGGACCTCCTTGCGGGGTAGATGAAATGGTGGCAAAATAACGAGACATTTGCAGTATGACAGGAGTGAATGGCTCATGTACAAAAGTGGAACAACCCGATAGCGGCCGATGTGGCACGCAAACCGAGGCAGCAAGGTGTCGGGACACAATGGTGAAATTGTACCAAGTGAGAGCGAGAAATGATCTCAAGCATCATCACGAGCTTGGAAAAAGGAATCCGGCGATATAAAGGATGTCAAAAACGGATAACGGCCGATGTGGCACGCAAACCGAGGTGACGAGGACATTTTGAAAAATGCCCAGAAAATCTGAAGGTGAGGGCGAGAAATGATCTCAAGCATCATCACCAGCGCGGAAAAATGAATCCGATGATATAAAACATGTGAGAAACGGAGAACGGCCGATGTGGCACGCAAACCGGGATGACAAGGTGTCATGTCACGATGTCAATAAAGGTTCTGGTGAGAGCGAGAAATGGTCTCAAGCATCATCACGGGCACGGAAATATGAATCCGGCAATGCAAATGGTGCGAAAAATGGAGATCATAAGGACTCCGAAATGGTCAAAGGAAAGAACTATGCGTATCAAATCAAATCAAATCTACAAGTGATATGTGACCTCAAAAAATGGTTGAGATCACAAGTGTGAAAAAGTGAGCAGGGTTAATGACTTGCCCCCATGCTATGTGCATGGGGTTTGTGATTATGGATCACATATGTGTGGGTTTGAACAATGGGTTCATTGACGTGCTGAGATAGATGTGATGGGGAAGGTTCAAAATGATTGATCATGCCCCCTATCCCAGGGTCGAGAGAATCTATTATGCCCCTTGACTCAGAGGTGTCAAGGTGGTGCTCTATGATGGCGGGGTCAAGACCCGGCATCTCTGTATAGGACCAGGAAAAGACATCACGAAATTCTTTGAAAAGGTTTATGGAGTCCTCAATCTCTTGTTTACTGCAGAATGCTCCTAAAGTGATGAGTTCAGGGGCACGTCCTGGGGCAGCGATATCAACTTGGATGACAGGTGAGATGTTGGCCATGTTACACTCCTCGAAGGCGTCAGGAGCAGGAATAGGGTCCTTGAACCAGTCAAACTTGGTGGGGAGGAAGTCTTTGGATTCAACTGCGTATTGGGTAGCGGTGCTAGAGGAGGATTCTTCGGGGATGAAATAGGAACGGTGGTGCATATCATCCCAAGGATAATCCGGGGCAGTAAGGGCCTCAAGAATCTCCTCATCAGTACGGAAAGTCTGCGTCGTCAAATCGTTTGACGAGGGGGTAGTGGTTGAAGAGATCATATAGATGGTATTGACCTCTCCGGAAGTTGAAGAGTCTGGGGGGTAGATCTCCTCAATGGTAGGTGGTGCCGTCTCAAGATCCAGATTGTTCATCTCATAGAGAGCCGCTCTGTAATCCGGGAGATCGGGACAATGATGTGAATAGTGCCCGTAAATACCGCAGATGGCGCAGGAGTGGTTGGTACGTAGGGACTTATCTTTAGGCTTAGGAGTGGGGTTTAGTTCGACAGTTGGGATGTTGGGGTCATCATCGAGCATTTGCATGTGCTTCTGCAATGCGGGTAACTGTGGGCATTGGTGGGTCGCATGGCCCAACTCGTCACACAGCGAGCATTTGGGAGGAGCACGAAACACTGGAGGGTTCTTGACTGTCTTTGGAGGTGGCACGACAGTGGAAGGTTGTTGACCTCTGCCCCCAGTGGGTTTGGGAGTAGGAGGAGGTGTCGTGGAGGATGAAGGGGTAGAGACACCGGGAGGTGGCTGAGTGGTAGTAGCCATGGGTTGCACCGGCTGGAGGACGACATCTGGTGTCGGCGGGCGAACGGGAGGCGAAAGATACCATACAGGTAATCCCAAGGTTAACCTAGGGAGGATAAGGGTAGCCATGACTGGGGCGCTTACTACTCCTGCTGGAGGAACTAGGAAGGGGATCGTATGGATCGGTGTAACACCAATGTGACTAGGTACCAATGGTGGTTTAGGCAACAAGGATGGTTGATTGTTAGGTGGTAGGATGTCATGGGACAAGGTACATAAGTCAGACATTTCGGGCGTAGATGACGGCGGAGGAATGGATTGAAAGGTGGAGGTCATCGGCGCGTCTAAGTAGACTCCAGGCCCCGTAGAGGAAACAAACGAGGTGTTGGCAGGAGAAACAGGTTGTTCAACCATGGGGAGAACATTTTCCGGTGCCGCCGGAGCACTGGGATCATAGTAGGTGAGCTGGTCAATCTTAACCACGCGTCCCTCGTGGGGGAACATCATGGTGCGAAAGACAGAAGAGGCAACTGCCCGCATGGCATACATGTAGCTACGGCCAAGTAGAAGGTTGTAATCCAATTGGGCATTGATTACCTCTATGTCAATAAGGACTGTTTTACCACCTAACTGGACTGGAACGTTGGGTAGAAGGCCTTGGGGCTGGGCCGAACGACCGTCGTAGGCACGTAACGCAGTGGTGGACTGCTGGAGAGGAGGGGATCCTAGCTTCTGCCATACAAATGTAGACATAACGCATGTGGAAGCACCCTCATCGATGATGCACCGATGGATAACAAGATTCCTAACGGAGACAGTAACTTGGAAGGCTAAGCTGGAAGGTAGGCGTGGTTCAGACTGGTCTAAATCAAAGGCCATCAAATGCGAATCGGTTGGGTCAATCCCCCCAATGGCGGAGAGTAAAGTCTTGCGCTAGGAAGGGCAGTTCTTCAAAACTTCTAACGCAGACATGGCTGCGGGAGATTGGGCTAGGTCGTCTACGATGTTGTAGTTTGACGCAGCACGTGCATTAGGGTTATTGTTGATTCGGCGAAGTGGGAAACGAGGTGCTTTCGCAGCGCCGTCTATGGGAGGCGGAGGTATACGTAACGCCTGATCGGTGGGATGAGCGTTAGTAGGTTTATCCGTGGGAGTAGCTTCAGAGGTGGAGCCATATTGGTTCCGACGGGTCTGGAGGTTGACGTCAGCAGATGACATCATCAGTAAGTGGTGGGTACCTGAGTCAAACATGGGTTGATCAGGGGCAGCGTAGGTGATCTGTTGTTGTTGGGTCGCATTGGCTTGATGGGGAGCCAACGGCTGAGTGTTCACTACGCCTTGGGTCGGTAAGGGGTTTTGCAGCACCAACGGGGGTTTCTGAGGTTGGGGGGGGTTGGGCGGTGCTTGGGGAGCCGCATGCCCTTGGCGATGGGCCTCGTCAACCCAAAGCTGCCGAGCTCGCTCTAAATGTGGGCAAGCATGGGTGTAATGTCCATAGACTCCGCAAATAGAACAAGGGTGGTTTGTTCGCAGATTGGGGTTTTTGGCCTGCTTGGGCGGGCGATCAGGGTTTTGATTAGCGGGGGCCGCATTGTTATTGTCAGGGGGATTAGCCGGTTGACCAGCTTGGTCTGCAGGTTGGTTGTTTCCCCGATTACGGCCCTTGCCGCGGTTCTGTTGGCCCTGGTTACGTTGGTTATTCTGGTTTTGCTGCGGGTTATGTTGGGCGTAAACTTGCCCTTGGGCAGCAGGTGGATTTTGAGGTTGCGCAGGCGCAGGAGCAGGCTGCGGAGGATGATATGCAGGTTGAGGCTGAGCAGGTGCAGCAACTTGAGGGGGTTGCTGATAGGACTGCGGAGCAGGTTGTGGATGTGCCGCAGGGGCTGCCTGGGGCGGATAATAAGCTGGTTGGGCTTGTGAAGGCGCAGGAGCTGGGGCAGTCTGCTGATGGTAGTAAGGCTGAGGGGCGACTGGAGGAGCATAAGCAGGAGTCGCATACCCGAAGCACTGAGGTGGACATGAAGGTCCATGGGAATGGTGAGGTGTCATGGGAGCATATGAGTTGGTTGCTCCAGACTAGGAGGTGGCCCTCGACAAGTCAGGGCCAGGGGAAGGTCGTGCTATAGAAAACGGTTGGGGATGCGAAGAAACACGACCAATGATACCATCTGCAGCGTGGGATGCCCCCGGCGCATCATGATGGGAGGACTCGCCGCGAGGGGCGTCAGGTATAATGGTATAAAGGTAACCCGACTGGGCGTAAATGAGGTCGAACTGTTGTGCCTTAAGGATGGCTTCTTCTTCAGACTGGGGTCTTTCTGAGGCTACATCCTTAGCGATAACCGGGAGAAGGGATTTGACGAACCAATCTAGGAAGATACGGTCGTCAAGTTTAATCTTGCATAAGCTACGGCGTCGACGCCACTCATGGATGTGGTCCGTGATATGGGTAGCCGTGTTTTGTCTACAAGATAGAAGGATCTCAACGCCCGCGTCATAGCGGACTGGCAACTGGAAGAACTGCAGGAAGGTCGAGGCCAGGGAAGAAAAGGTGGCGTGGGTCCCATGAGGCTGCTCAATATACCACTTGGCTGCAGAGCCAGTGAAGGTGCGCTGTAAGAGACAGAGGCGAACAGAGTCATCCACGATGGAGTTAGAGGAACACCATAGGTGGAAAGACATGATATGGTTTTGTGGGTCCTCACCGGCCTTACCCTCGAATTTAGGGATGTCAGAGGGTAGTTTGGTAGGCATATGAGGCCACATAGGGTCGTGTCGAATAGGATCGTTGGTCAATCTGGCCAGGTCAGGTAGGTTGAGGCTAGCCATGAACGGCAAACTGGAAGAAGGCTGTGACACAGTAGTGCTGTGGACCAAGTTGGGGCCAGTGCCCCCAAGTGGAGGGACAAGATTTAGGGTGGTGCCCCCAAGTGGGGGAACTGAGGTAGTGGAGGATGGTCCAGCACCACCATGGGTAGTGTGAGCCACTGATGTAGTGGGGATAGGTATTCCCGCTGTGGGAATAGGTACCGTGAGGGGAACGGTAGATGGTTGCCCCATGGAGGGCATACCAAAAACAGGTGTAGTAACTGGTGTAATGGTGGATGTGCCACCAATGGTCCCTATGACAAATGGAGTGGAAGTTGTACCAGCCATGGGGCTAGTAGGGGCAGTATAAATAGGGTTCTCAGACTCTTCGTCAGAATCAGAGGTAAAGTAAGGTGCGTCACTATCTGGTGACGGAGACCTACGTCGCTGACGGGTGGAGTCAAGTGACAAGGCTCTAGATCTGTGATGAGTGATATCAACGGACAATGATCGGAATCTATGACGAGTGGTGTCGAGAGAACCGTGCTGTGGGGGCTCGCCCCTGAGGCGCCGAGAATGTCTCGGGGACTCAATGGTGACAGATGGTGTCTAAGTCTCTGTGGGTTGAGGTGAGTATGAAAACAGCTCAAAAAATCCTAATGCAACCGAGTGTGCAGAAGGAGAGCTAAAAAGCAAGGCACTCAGGCCAACAACCAACTCAAAACACCCACTGCAACAGCTGTGCTACAATAGGTGGAGTAACAACAAAGATGGTCAGAATACCAACAAGCAGCAGGTTTCCTAAAAAAGAAAAATGGTGGACTCACTAGACCAAAGGGAGGTAAAGGAGCATGCAAACACCTAACTAAAAGTATTCTGACTTAACTAAACATATCCTCTGCAAGGTGATGAAATCCAAGTCAGACAATATGAGTAGGAAAGCCAAGTGGCTATGATATCCCCCTACCGGGAGGGATACCGGGTAGACAATCCTAGAAGAATGGCAACTAAGATACCCCGTTCATGACACGTCCAGAAAGGTGAATCTGCCGTTTAGTTCGTTGACCGCAATACCCCTATACAGGGATATCCCGCGAACCGCGAAAGGTAGCCCTTCGGTTACTGAATGGAGTGCGGTATTCCACTCAGGCCTCCGGAACCAGTCTCCCGACTTCAACCCTCCTAAGGGAGAGGCCCTCTGATAAACTGGTCGTGACCGTGCCAAAAAGTACTAGGGGATTTTGGTTCCCTATTTGGACAACAACTATGTCTCAAGTGAAATAACCAAGGGGTGTTATTGGAAGCCTATCCCCCTGATCCTACCTAACTACAATGATTCTTTTGTGTTCCCCAAGTGGGGTTAGAATGTTGGTTTAGTTAGGTACTTTTTAAGGCTCACTTGATTTAATGTGACAGAGTGTGTGCTCGTGAGGTGTTGAACCCAAAAACAGAAGTGCCACAAGGGAGGGCAGCTTCCAATCTATCAATAATGCTGAAATTGATTCTTTTAATTTGCAAAATTTTCTGAAATAAAAATATTGAAATTTTAAAAAGATTCTGTAAAAGGAACAGGAATTATGTTGCAGAAAGGCTGTAAGGAAGTGGGCTGCAGTTGGGACAGAGGGCTGTTCAAATGCAGAAAATATTGCAGCAAGAGGGGCTGGGCTCAAAACAGGAAAAGAGCAGAAATCAGACCGCGGGTCTGTGGCGGATCAGAACAAGCCGACCGCGGGTTTAAGGGAAACAGCGGCGGTCAGGTCGCGGCTATCGGGCCAACAGAGGCAGTCGGGACGCAGGAAACAGGGGAAAAGGCACAGTCGGGTCGCGGCTATCGGGCCAACAGTGGCAGTCGGGACGCAGGAAAAATGGAAAAAGACACAGTCGGGTCGCGGCAAAAGGGCTAACAGGCGCAGTCGGGACGCGCGAAAGAGGCAGAAAGCCGCAGTCGCGACGCAGGAAAAAGGCCGACAGGCGCAGTCAGATCGCGGCAAACAGGCTGATTAGCCACGGTCGGATCGCAGGTAACAGACTTGAATCCGCCGGCGGAGCGTCGGAAGCAGTCTGAGAGCCACGGTCGGATCGCGGGTAAAGGCCTGAAAGGCGCGGTCGGGACGCGACTGCAGAGGAAAAAGACGCGGTATGCAGCGGCCGAAAGGGACAGCCGAAAGAAAAAATTTAAAAACGGAAACCAGAACTTCGAAAACTAGGGGAGTCGCCAAAACTGTAGCTAGGGTTTTACCCCCAGCTTGTGCCGATGAGCACCTACTAAGGAGAATGGACTCCTTAGTAGCAGTTCAGTATATTAAACTAATTATGCAAAAACAAAAAATTAAATTATTTCTAAGACAAGCATGAAGCATAAACACCAAAATGAAAGAATGACTTTGTATTGATGTTACCTTGAGTGTCAAGGTTGGTGAAGCCCTTTGCAGTGTCCAAGAGGATGCTCCAAGCTTCTGAATGCTCCTTCTCCTTCTCCAATGTTGGGGATGGGCCAAAGAGGCTCTCAAGGTGAAAATAGTTCAAATGATGAACTAGGGTTTCGAGAGAGATTTTGGCAGAGTAAGGGTGCTTGTGATTGTGGATATGGAATAAGGGATCTCCATCACCTATTTATAGTTTTTTGGTGGTGGAGTGCTGACCCATGGTTTTAGGAAACACATGGTTTTGGGCAGCTGTATAGGGTTTTTTCCTCCTTTTCCTCATTATTTTATATTTTTATTCCCTTTTTAGGGGATTTTTGCTATTTTTGGAGGAAAAGGGGGTTTTTTAGCCTTTTTTAGGCTATTTTGAAGGTTTTGTGGCCTTTTGGAGGCATTTTAGGCCTTTTGGAGGCTTTTTAATGGGATTTTTTGGGATCTTAATGGAAATATGGTAGGAAAATGGACAAATGAGCCATATAATGTGGTAAATGAGCTAGTGAGCACTTTTTGGGTGTTAACAGATTGCCCCCTGATGTGCGAGGGCAGGAGCTCATCGTATGGCCGATGGACATCATAAATCATGAATGGTTTTCCTGGGATGTGGAGAGAAGAGAAGAAACAAACTGGAGCCCGGAACAACGATCCCGAACAACTGCAAGAACTAAAAGTACATAACCTCAATAAAGGATGAGGAATCATCTGATCATATGGACGAGGCGGGCATTCCCATGCTCGTATCAGGATATAACATAATAACAACAATGGGGTCCAAAAAATGGGGACCTAAAATATACATGACCTCAAATACTGACTGAGGAATAATCTCAATATATGGACGAGGCGGGCATACCCATGCTCGTATCAAGATACATAACCATAACTGTAAGGCCCGAAAAGGGGGACCTGTAAGATACATGACCACTGTGTACATCATAAGAGTCCAGAGGGGACACAAATCTGGGACATACTGCTGAGCGGATCATGTGTGAACTGCAGAACTGGTGCACCGGAACAATCAACAGTGCTACTGAGTGTGGTACCAAAGGAACTGATGAGCTGCTGGATCATAGTGACTGGGGTCATACTCTCCATGGTACACTGAACTGGAACTGAAACTGGGTACTCAAGGAAGCATGAAACTGGATGGCTTCCGAATACAAACGCCAACGCAGCCCGGACATCCACAGGAACATACAACTGGGCGTTCCGAAGTGACTCACCAATGTGCTAGAGTCGGGGGAAATCCGGGGTCTTCGACTAAAAACTGATGAGATATAATCCTACGCGATCCTCAACGATGCGATCAAGGTGCTGAAGTCGAGCATGTGAGGAACAACCACTCGGAGAGGCAATGATGTCTCCTCTCGGAATGATCCGTAGGCACCTACCACAGATGGTGATAAGTCCAAGGCGTAGGGACCTCTGGGCCTATCCTCTGGAATAGAGGAGCTGTCGTCGACAGAGGGAGACCTGCCCCTATCAAGGCAATGATGTTTCCTTGACAGGAGCGCGAGGTACAAGACCGAAATGTGATAGTACTGATGGCAGGACTGACCGAACTACATGGGGATAACTGGGCAAGTAGAGTGGGTGGACTCAAACTTCCTTTGTTCAGAGTATGATAATGGAAATGATCTGGCAGCATATGAAACTGACTGAGGGGAAAGGGATCATAGCTGTAATGGCTCAGGGAGAGTGACTGGTCTGAGGGAGACTCAAACTGGTATAAAATGGCAGGAGACTGCAGAATACTCTGAACAAAGGCGACCTGATTGGGGGTGCTGCCGAGATGATAGATCAAAGTGCCAAGAGGCACGGGGGAAAACTTCTTCATGGGTTAAGGAACTAGAAGAATTGTGTGTAAAATGCTACTGTCGTGTGGATTTTACGAGCCCAGGACAGTTCATGCTCGTGGTTGCTTTCAATTTTACGGAGTCTGAAAGCGATAAGAAGACTCTGAAATGATGGAATGGTACTGTCGTGTGGATTTTACGAGCCCAGGACAGTTCATGCTCGTGGTTGCCTTCAATTTTAGAGAGTCTGAAAGCAAGGAAGAAGACTCCAGGGGGTTGCTTTTTCGTAGATTTAGTCTCCAAGGCCCAAAGAAGCATAAAAGGATGCAATGAAGAACTCTTCTAGCCGGTGTGACTAGAGTATTCCTTTTTCGTAATTAGTCTACCAGGTCCGGAAAAGGGTTAAACTTATACCAGATAGACGCCCTTTCAGGTACTTTAACGAGCATGAAAGGAAGCAAGATTGCTCGGTGATCTTTTCATTCTTTTAGGAGTCAGAAAAGAGCTTAACGGAAACTCCCTAAGTGCCTTTTTCGTAAAGGACTTGTCCGGCCCGAAAAAGGGATAAAATTATACCGAACAAAAGGAATGGCCAGGCAAGGAGGAAGTGTTCAATCAAGGTTTAGTAATGATGACCAAGAACGAGGGTAGGTGGGAACACTGATGGACCTCCTTGCGGGGTAGATGAAATGGTGGCAAAATAACGAGACATTTGCAGTATGACAGGAGTGAATGGCTCATGTACAAAAGTGGAACAACCCGATAGCGGCCGATGTGGCACGCAAACCGAGGCAGCAAGGTGTCGAGACACAATGGTGAAATTGTACCAAGTGAGAGCGAGAAATGATCTCAAGCATCATCACGAGCTCGGAAAAAGGAATCCGGCGATATAAAGGATGTCAAAAACGGATAACGGCCGATGTGGCACGCAAACCGAGGTGACGAGGACATTTTGAAAAATGCCCAGAAAATATGAAGGTGAGGGCGAGAAATGATCTCAAGCATCATCACCAGCGTGGAAAAATGAATCCGATGATATAAAACATGTGAGAAACGGAGAACGGCCGATGTGGCACGCAAACCGGGATGACAAGGTGTCATGTCACGATGTCAATAAAGGTTCTGGTGAGAGCGAGAAATGGTCTCAAGCATCATCACGGGCACGGAAATATGAATCTGGCAATGCAAATGGTGCGAAAAATGGAGATCATAAGGACTCCGAAATGGTCAAAGGAAAGAACTATGCGTATCAAATCAAATCAAATCTACAAGTGATATGTGACCTCAAAAAATGGTTGAGATCACAAGTGTGAAAAAGTGAGCAGGGTTAATGACTTGCCCCCATGCTATGTGCATGGGGTTTGTGATTATGGATCACATATGTGTGGGTTTGAACAATGGGTTCATTGACGTGCTGAGATAGATGTGATGGGGAAGGTTCAAAATGATTGATCATGCCCCCTATCCCAGGGTCGAGAGAATCTATTATGCCCCTTGACTCAGAGGTGTCAAGGTGGTGCTCTATGATGGCGGGGTCAAGACCCGGCATCTCTGTATAGGACCAGGAAAAGACATCACGGAATTCTTTGAAAAGGTTTATGGAGTCCTCAATCTCTTGTTTACTGCAGAATGCTCCTAAAGTGATGAGTTCAGGGGCACGTCCTGGGGCAGCGATATCAACTTGGATGACAGGTGAGATGTTGGCCATGTTACCCTCCTCGAAGGCGTCAGGAGCAGGAATAGGGTCCTTGAACCAGTCAAACTTGGTGGGGAGGAAGTCTTTGGATTCAACTGCGTATTGGGTAGCGGTGCTAGAGGAGGATTCTTCGGGGATGAAATAGGAACGGTGGTGCATATCATCCCAAGGATAATCCGGGGCAGTAAGGGCCTCAAGAATCTCCTCAGCAGTACGGAAAGTCTGCGTCGTCAAATCGTTTGACGAGGGGGTAGTGGTTGAAGAGATCATATAGATGGTATTGACCTCTCCGGAAGTTGAAGAGTCTGGGGGGTAGATCTCCTCAATGGTAGGTGGTGCCGTCTCAAGATCCAGATTGTTCATCTCATAGAGAGCCGCTCTGTAATCCGGGAGATCGGGACAATGATGTGAATAGTGCCCGTAAATACCGCAGATGGCGCAGGAGTGGTTGGTACGTAGGGACTTATCTTTAGGCTTAGGAGTGGGGTTTAGTTCGACAGTTGGGATGTTGGGGTCATCATCGAGCATTTGCATGTGCTTCTGCAATGCGGGTAACTGTGGGCATTGGTGGGTCGCATGGCCCAACTCGTCACACAGCGAGCATTTGGGAGGAGCACGAAACACTGGAGGGTTCTTGACTGTCTTTGGAGGTGGCACGACAGTGGAAGGTTGTTGACCTCTGCCCCCAGTGGGTTTGGGAGTAGGAGGAGGTGTCGTGGAGGATGAAGGGGTAGAGACACCGGGAGGTGGCTGAGTGGTAGTAGCCATGGGTTGCACCGGCTGGAGGACGACATCTGGTGTCGGCGGGCGAACGGGAGGCGAAAGATACCATACAGGTAATCCCAAGGTTAACCCAGGGAGGCTAAGGGTAGCCATGACCGGGGCGCTTACTACTCCTGCTGGAGGAACTAGGAAGGGGATCGTATGGATCGGTGTAACACCAATGTGACTAGGTACCAATGGTGGTTTAGGCAACAAGGATGGTTGATTGTTAGGTGGTAGGATGTCATGGGACAAGGTACATAAGTCAGACATTTCGGGCGTAGATGACGGCGGAGGAATGGATTGAAAGGTGGAGGTCATCGGCGCGTCTAAGTAGACTCCAGGCCCCGTAGAGGAAACAAACGAGGTGTTGGCAGGAGAAACAGGTTGTTCAACCATGGGGAGAACATTTTCCGGTGCCGCCGGAGCACTGGGATCATAGTAGGTGAGCTGGTCAATCTTAACCACGCGTCCCTCGTGGGGGAACATCATGGTGCGAAAGACAGAAGAGGCAACTGCCCGCATGGCATACATGTAGCTACGGCCAAGTAGAAGGTTGTAATCCAATTGGGCATTGATTACCTCTATGTCAATAAGGACTATTTTACCACCTAACTGGACTGGAACGTTGGGTAGAAGGCCTTGGGGCTGGGCCGAACGACCGTCGTAGGCACGTAACGCAGTGGTGGACTGCTGGAGAGGAGGGGATCCTAGCTTCTGCCATACAAATGTAGACATAACGCATGTGGAAGCACCCTCATCGATGATGCACCGATGGATAACAAGATTCCTAACGGAGACAGTAACTTGGAAGGCTAAGCTGGAAGGTAGGCGTGGTTCAGACTGGTCTAAATCAAAGGCCATCAAATGCGAATCGGTTGGGTCAATCCCCCCAATGGCGGAGAGTAAAGTCTTGCGCTGGGAAGGGCAGTTCTTCAAAACTTCTAACGCAGACATGGCTGCGGGAGATTGGGCTAGGTCGTCTACGATGTTGTAGTTTGACGCAGCACGCGCATTAGGGTTATTGTTGATTCGGCGAAGTGGGAAACGAGGTGCTTTCGCAGCGCCGTCTATGGGAGGCGGAGGTATACGTAACGCCTGATCGGTGGGATGAGCGTTAGTAGGTTTATCCGTGGGAGTAGCTTCAGAGGTGGAGCCATATTGGTTCCGACGGGTCTGGAGGTTGACGTCAGCAGATGACATCATCAGTAAGTGGTGGGTACCTGAGTCAAACATGGGTTGATCAGGGGCAGCGTAGGTGATCTGTTGTTGTTGGGTCGCATTGGCTTGATGGGGAGCCAACGGCTGAGTGTTCACTACGCCTTGGGTCGGTAAGGGGTTTTGCAGCACCAAAGGGGGTTGCTGAGGTTGGGGGGGGTTGGGCGGTGCTTGGGGAGCCGTATGCCCTTGGCGATGGGCCTCGTCAACCCAAAGCTGCCGAGCTCGCTCTAAATGTGGGCAAGCGTGGGTGTAATGTCCATAGACTCCGCAAATAGAACAAGGGTGGTTTGTTCGCAGATTGGGGTTTTTGGCCTGCTTGGGCGGGCGATCAGGGTTTTGATTAGCGGGGGCCGCATTGTTATTGTCAGGGGGATTAGCCGGTTGACCAGCTTGGTCTGCAGGTTGGTTGTTTCCCCGATTACGGCCCTTGCCGCGGTTCTGTTGGCCCTGGTTACGTTGGTTATTCTGGTTTTGCTGCGGGTTATGTTGGGCGTAAACTTGCCCTTGGGCAGCAGGTGGATTTTGAGGTTGCGCAGGCGCAGGAGCAGGCTGCGGAGGATGATATGCAGGTTGAGGCTGAGCAGGTGCAGCAACTTGAGGGGGTTGCTGATAGGACTACGGAGCAGGTTGTGGATGTGCCGCAGGGGCTGCCTGGGGCGGATAATAAGCTGGTTGGGCTTGTGAAGGCACAGGAGCTGGGGCAGTCTGCTGATGGTAGTAAGGCTGAGGGGCGACTGGAGGAGCATAAGCAGGAGTCGCATACCCGAAGCACTGAGGTGGACATGAAGGTCCATGGGAATGGTGAGGTTTCATGGGAGCATATGAGTTGGTTGCTCCAGACTGGGAGGTGGCCCTCGACAGGTCGGGGCCAGGGGAAGGTCGTGCTATAGAAAACGGTTGGGGATGCGAAGAAACACGACCAATGATACCATCTGCAGCGTGGGATGCCCCCGGCGCATCATGATGGGAGGACTCGCCGCGAGGGGCGTCAGGTATAATGGTATAAAGGTAACCCGACTGGGCGTAAATGAGGTCGAACTGTTGTGCCTTAAGGATGGCTTCTTCTTCAGACTGGGGTCTTTCTGAGGCTACATCCTTAGCGATAACCGGGAGAAGGGATTTGAGGAACCAATCTAGGAAGATACGGTCGTCAAGTTTAATCTTGCATAAGCTACGGCGTCGACGCCACTCATGGATGTGGTCCGTGATATGGGTAGCCGTGTTTTGTCTACAAGATAGAAGGATCTCAACGCCCGCGTCATAGCGGACTGGCAACTGGAAGAACTGCAGGAAGGTCGAGGCCAGGGAAGAAAAGGTGGCGTGGGTCCCATGAGGCTGCTCAATATACCACTTGGCTGCAGAGCCAGTGAAGGTGCGTTGTAAGAGACGGAGGCGAACAGAGTCATCCACGATGGAGTTAGAGGAACACCATAGGTGGAAAGACATGATATGGTTTTGTGGGTCCTCACCGGCCTTACCCTCGAATTTAGGGATGTCAGAGGGTAGTTTGGTAGGCATATGAGGCCACATAGGGTCGTGTCGAATAGGATCGTTGGTCAATCTGGCCAGGTCAGGTAGGTTGAGGCTAGCCATGAACGGCAAACTGGAAGAAGGCTGTGACACAGTAGTGCTGTGGACCAAGTTGGGGCTAGTGCCCCCAAGTGGAGGGACAAGATTTAGGGTGGTGCCCCCAAGTGGGGGAACTGAGGTAGTGGAGGATGGTCCAGCACCACCATGGGTAGTGTGAGCCACTGATGTAGTGGGGATAGGTATTCCCGCTGTGGGAATAGGTACCGTGAGGGGAACGGTAGATGGTTGCCCCATGGAGGGCATACCAAAAACAGGTGTAGTAACTGGTGTAATGGTGGATGTGCCACCAATGGTCCCTATGACAAATGGAGTGGAAGTCGTACCAGCCATGGGGCTAGTAGGGGCAGTATAAATAGGGTTCTCAGACTCTTCGTCAGAATCAGAGGTAAAGTAAGGTGCGTCACTATCTCGTGACGGAGACCTACGTCGCTGACGGGTGGAGTCAAGTGACAAGGCTCTAGATCTGTGATGAGTGATATCAACGGACAATGATCGGAATCTATGACGAGTGGTGTCGAGAGAACCGTGCTGTGGGGGCTCGCCCCTGAGGCGCCGAGAATGTCTTGGGGACTCAATGGTGACAGATGGTGTCTAAGTCTCTGTGGGTTGAGGTGAGTATGAAAACAGCTCAAAAAATCCTAATGCAACCGAGTGTGCAGAAGGAGAGCTAAAAAGCAAGGCACTCAGGCCAACAACCAACTCAAAACACCCACTGCAACAGCTGTGCTACAATAGGTGGAGTAACAACAAAGATGGTCAGAATACCAACAAGCAGCAGGTTTCCTAAAAAAGAAAAATGGTGGACTCACTAGACCAAAGGGAGGTAAAGGAGCATGCAAACACCTAACTAAAAGTATTCTGACTTAACTAAACATATCCTCTGCAAGGTGATGAAATCCAAGTCAGACAATATGAGTAGGAAATCCAAGTGGCTATGATATCCCCCTACCGGGAGGGATACCGGGTAGACAATCCTAGAAGAATGGCAACTAAGATACCCCGTTCATGACACGTCCAGAAAGGTGAATCTGCCGTTTAGTTCGTTGACCGCAATACCCCTATACAGGGATATCCCGCGAACCGCGAAAGGTAGCCCTTCGGTTACTGAATGGAGTGCGGTATTCCACTCAGGCCTCCGGAACCAGTCTCCCGACTTCAACCCTCCTAAGGGAGAGGCCCTCTGATAAACTGGTCGTGACCGTGCCAAAAAGTACTAGGGGATTTTGGTTCCCTATTTGGACAACAACTATGTCTCAAGTGAAATAACCAAGGGGTGTTATTGGAAGCCTATCCCCCTGATCCTACCTAACTACAATGATTCTTTTGTGTTCCCCAAGTGGGGTTAGAATGTTGGTTTAGTTAGGTACTTTTTAAGGCTCACTTGATTTAATGTGACAGAGTGTGTGCTCGTGAGGTGTTGAACCCAAAAACAGAAGTGCCACAAGGGAGGGCAACTTCCAATCTATCAATAATGCTGAAATTGATTCTTTTAATTTGCAAAATTTTCTGAAATAAAAATATTGAAATTTTAAAAAGATTCTGTAAAAGGAACAGGAATTATGTTGCAGAAAGGCTGTAAGGAAGTGGGCTGCAGTTGGGACAGAGGGCTGTTCAAATGCAAAAACTATTGCAGCAAGAGGGGCTGGGCTCAAAACAGGAAAAGAGCAGAAATCAGACCGCGGGTCTGTGGCGGATCAGAACAGGCCGACCGCGGGTTTAAGGGAAACAGCGGCGGTCAGGTCGCGGCTATCGGGCCAACAGAGGCAGTCGGGACGCAGGAAACAGGGGAAAAGGCACAGTCGGGTCGCGGCTATCGGGCCAACAGTTGCAGTCGGGACGCAGGAAAAATGGAAAAAGACACAGTCGGGTCGCGGCAAAAGGGCTAACAGGCGCAGTCGGGACGCGCGAAAGAGGCAGAAAGCTGCAGTCGCGACGCAGGAAAAAGGCCGACAGGCGCAGTCAGATCGCGGCAAACAGGCTGATTAGCCACGGTCGGATCGCAGGTAACAGACTTGAATCCGCCGGCGGAGCGTCGGAAGCAGTCTGAGAGCCACGGTCGGATCGCGGGTAAAGGCCTGAAAGGCGCGGTCGGGACGCGACTGCAGAGGAAAAAGACGCGGTATGCAGCGGCCGAAAGGGACAGCCGAAAGAAAAAATTTAAAAACGGAAACCAGAACTTCGAAAACTAGGGGAGTCGCCAAAACTGTAGCTAGGGTTTTACCCCCAGCTTGTGCCGATTAGCACCTACTAAGGAGAATGGACTCCTTAGTAGCAGTTCAGTATATTAAACTAATTATGCAAAAACAAAAAATTAAATTATTTCTAAGACAAGCATGAAGCATAAACACCAAAATGAAAGAATGACTTTGTATTGATGTTACCTTGAGTGTCAAGGTTGGTGAAGCCCTTTGCAGTGTCCAAGAGGATGCTCCAAGCTTCTGAATGCTCCTTCTCCTTCTCCAATGTTGGGGATGGGCCAAAGAGGCTCTCAAGGTGAAAATAGTTCAAATGATGAACTAGGGTTTCGAGAGAGATTTTGGCAGAGTAAGGGTGCTTGTGATTGTGGATATGGAATAAGGGATCTCCATCACCTATTTATAGTTTTTTGGTGGTGGAGTGCTGACCCATGGTTTTAGGAAACACATGGTTTTGGGCAGCTGTATAGGGTTTTTTCCTCCTTTTCCTCATTATTTTATATTTTTATTCCCTTTTTAGGGGATTTTTGCTATTTTTGGAGGAAAAGGGGGTTTTTTAGCCTTTTTTAGGCTATTTTGAAGGTTTTGTGGCCTTTTGGAGGCATTTTAGGCCTTTTGGAGGCTTTTTAATGGGATTTTTTGGGATCTTAATGGAAATATGGTAGGAAAATGGACAAATGAGCCATATAATGTGGTAAATGAGCTAGTGAGCACTTTTTGGGTGTTAACAATGTCATCCATCCTCAAAGCAGGAACACCCATGGTCAAAACCTGAAGATTCCGCTCTACGTCGCGGATCCCTCCTGCTTATTCCTCCTCCTCCTCCTCCTCATCGGAGGAATGATGCTGAATACCTCCTCAGTGTAGCCATGAATAGCCCACTGGACTCCTCGGTCCGCGATCTATGGCATGAACATGTACATACATTAGATCTTTCTGTGCATTGGAAAAAAAATCATATATTATAAAATACCAAAAACACCAATGTGAAGGTCACATACCTGAGTCATCCCAATCCTTATCCTTGGGAAGTGCCAAGTCGATATCCTAACGAAATTCCACCCCTTCATAGGGATAGTCCTCGATCATGATGTTTTTCTCCTTGAGCCACGAGAAAAAGTCCTCGCCAAATGCTAAGACCTGTGGCCCACCGAGTCGTTCGGCATAGTCACTCCACCTCCCCATCTGAGGCTCAGATACAAGATGGATGGGCCTATCTATCTAAGGGCGTAATCGAGGTACCCTCTCTAGGAAAAATGTAACCAAGATACTCCCATACCCAAACTGACGGATATCTCCATTCCTGCATTTGGTGACCTAATCCTTGAGGTTGACCAGGACCCCTTCACACCAGTTGAACAACGTTGATGCCATACACTCCACTGCACAGGTCATTTGTCCCCGTATTGAATGGTGGGAACCCACACTACCCACTACGCATGCGATGGTATACAACATAGTTCTCAATGGGAACTCTATCAAATCTTTTATGGGCACTTTTTTGCTTGTCTTAAGGGAACCCAGTTTGTAATAACAAGCAATATACTCATTTGTGCTCTCTTCTGAGGCCCTGTGTCCAGATAAGTTGACCCTTGCCCCCCTCTTAGAGAGGCCAGTCAAGAATTAAATTTCCTCGAGCTCTATCTCAAGAGTATGCTCCCCGATACTGAAATCTTGAATATCGATATCCAACATTTGGATTATGTAGTTCATAAGCTTTCCTTGCTTATAGATCCCCCTTGTTTTGAAGAACTTTAGTAGACCACATTCTCGCAGCACAGTTAATATGAATTTATCATTTAGGGCCACTCTATCATCATCCTCATTCTCTCTCTCTTTCCACTCAACCATGTTTGCTCAAACAAGTTGCGAACTCCTGAAACAAGTCAAAGAAAGCATTTGTCAGAAGATGGAAATCTAATTTCATGCTTAGCATGGGAAACCAACTTGCATTTTTTTCTACTATGCGGATTTTCTCGCTTGGGAATGAATCGGCCACGCAAAAACTATAAATTTCCATGCCCCCAGTGAAGGCAGATACTTGAAAACAATGAGATTTTTGTGCTTCTCGATGAAGAGAGGCCGCGAAAATTTTAGAGGGTGAAATGTTTTTCCATAGAGTTCCTCAAAAACCCAAAAATATGGCATGAAAGAAAAAAACAAAGACATGAAATGAAAGAATATATGAAGTGCATCTACCTAGCTCAGACGACAGTCGAAACGGTGCCCTGGATCTCCGAATATCGTCTCTTGAAGATTTTCCCTTTACAAGGTGAAGTTTCCTCTTTGGGTAAAAATGGCCAAGGTAAAATGGGTAACTTCCTCTTTTACCCTCTATTTATAAATACTAAGTGGCTATTATTTCTTATTATTTTATTTTAAAACCCATTTTAGGTCAAGTTCTTCATGTATCTTAATTACTAATGTCCCGTTTCTGAGGTTTCTTAACCGATTTTGACAGGATCTCATATGTTGTTCAATTGGCGGTATGAAACTTTTTGACCTTCATTCGAGCTTACTTTATCTTCTTCGTGCTCTGGACCTAAAGCTGAAAAAGATTCCAAGTGCTTTTTCACACCTGAGTCGTGCTTGTTAAAACCAAGAAAAACTATGTCGAGCTTAGTTGTCTTTACTCGTGCTCGTAAAACGATGAGGAAAGTATCATTCTAGTATTATTTTATTCCTTTTTTGGACCAAGATGATTAAAGTTACGAAAACGGACCTTAGGAATTCTCTTTAAGCTATTTTCGGACTCCCTTGTTATGAAAAGATCGCCAAGTCCACTTGTCTCTTTCACGCTTCTAAAAGTATTAGAAAGGACGTCTATTCGGTGATAGGTTACCCCTTTTTCGGCCTGTCTAGACTACTTACGAGAAATGTATACCTCAGTCAATATTTGATTGGGAGAGTTCTCTTAAGAATTGTTTTACACTTTTTCAGGTCTGGGAGACTAACTTTAAGAAAAAGTACATCTTGGATTCTTCTTTAAGTTATTTCAGACTCTCTAAATATGAAAAAATGTCAAGTTTTTCTTCATTGGACTCGTTAAAATTCAACATTGAAGGTCCCGCATTGCGACGAAGCCTTCCTTTCTCAGGTTCGTAAAACATGTGAGATTGGACTCATCCATAAGATGAGTTATACCGAGCATCTGTTATCCTCCTCAATCTCGTAAAACAACAAAGGGGTACTCGTCAGTCATGATGGGGGAAAATGGGAAATAAGTCGAGTTTACCTTTTTGGCAACTTGTGAGTTGTCACCTTTAAACATGGCATGCATTTGTACCTTGTCTCCTTTGGGTAGTCAGTCGTTCTTATGAGTTGTAACTACAGTCCTGTATTGCCTCCTTCTTCGTGAGTCTACCAGTCCCATGGTTATTTCTGCAAATTAATCGTAGCTTCCAAGTCCTGTCGCATGTTGTTATGTGTTCAAAGGGTTACTATTATCTTCAGTCCACTCTTTTATCAGCTTGTCAATTTGCTGGTCTTGTGTCAGTACACACTCTTTCAAGTCTGTTGTTCTACCTCTCTTGCCATGCCGATTTCGTGTTGATGATGTGGGATTCATTATGGCCCTCCTTCGATGAGTTTATTCATGTCAATGCCAAATCACTATCTGGGAATTAGGCTTAGGAATCAACAATCAGTACCTTGGTACCTACATGCCTTAATGGAAGGCTTCCTCGAGTTCGACAGTAGGTTTTCATCATTGACCTCTGATCGAATGATCTCACAAATGTTCGACATCAACTCATTTATTCACATTTCGTCGATTTGTACTAGAGATACCTGGGGGATCATTGTCATCAATTGTGATTTCCCTCATACTTGTTAACAGCTTACATCATTGGCTGGTAGTCAAGTAGTTTCTTCCATGTTTGACTTCAAGACATTGTAATCACATGGTCATATTTGTATCATTTCGGGATCGGGTAGAAGGCCCTAAGCATTCCTGATATTGTTTCCACACCCAGGTTGTGGCGGTGATTATTGTATTGTCACACAGATCCACTCTTGTATTGGTCGTGGTTCTGTTGTGTCGTCTCATGGATCTACGATTGTTCATAGTAGCCATGATTTGTTCGCAGTCTTTATTGTCTCAGTTTTCATGGATCTACAATGTATTGGTCGGCAGCCATGCTTTGAGTCAGTTATTCTGAGCATGGGAATGCCTGCCTCGGTTGTATGATGACATCTTGTTTCCTTGCAGCTCCTACTTGACTCCCTTGATGTTATCTCAGCGCAATTTATTGGTAAAGTCTTTCATCCATCGGTCTCTTCTGACCTCACATTTTAGGGGGCATCTGTTATACCTCAAAGTTACACTTCGAGCTCTAGTGTAACAACTTTGTACCATGTGACCTGGCGAAATTTCTCCCTAATGTTTTTATTACCCTCCTTGATCTCATCTAGACACCTAGGAGACAGACTTGTTTCCTGATTGCCGAGAAACAACCTCACAAGCCAAGTGTCACCTTCATTGGACCTTGTTTGCCTTGATTTTTGCACCCTGCATGCCTCATGGGGCACGAAAATCCAACATTTCTGTGCTCTGCATAACCTCTGGGGCGCAAAAATCTCAATATTTTTCTGCTATACTCAGTCCTCAGGGCGCAAAAATCTCAATTTAGCCTTTTTCCTTGGATCTTGGATTTCTACCTTCCGAGATATTTCCTTGGGATTGACAAGTCTGATTCGATCCCAAATCCCTCTCTCTATTTAGCTTGGATGATCCACTAAACCCTCATGAGATCCACCTTCCTCTCCTTGTGGTTAACTTCTCTAGTGCTATAAAGGAGAGGCCATCCATGAGCCAAGGGAAGGACTAATTGGGGCATCCAACTTATGATCTTGGAGCATTTATAGAGATAGCTAGAGGGAGGAAACCTTGGAGTTGAAGGTGACTTGGGCATCAAGTAACCCTATGTAAGTATATTCAAGTTTCCATTAATAATAACTTGTCTTGTTTCCCATTTCATGTGTATTATGATTGAATCATTCCCATGAGGTGTATATTCTAATATTTAAACCTAACTTATGCTTCAAAGTGTTTGGGAGATCTTGTGTTTGTTTCTTGTTCGATCTTGACAGGTTCGATTTGGGAGCTTTGGGATCAAAGTTGAAAGTGGGACAAACGTCTGATTGGAAGGTGAGTTACATCTTCTTCTTGTCACCAAATACATTCAATCTTGTTTTATGATTTTATTTTAGGGTCCAAGGTAGCATTTGTTTCTTAAATGTGTTAGATTAGAACTAGTATATCCTAGTCTAGCCTAAGAAGTCCTCTTCTTACCCGTAGGAAGAAAGTCTTACCACAACTTCCACGATAAAAATATGTGTTCTTTGTATTTTGTTGATTCCATATTTTGATTAAGTTTAAATAAGTGGTTTAAAATAGTAAAAAGTTAACAATACTAATTCACCCCCCCTCTCAGTATTGACCAATATTCCAACAATTTGTATCAGAGCAAGGTTCCTTCATTACAGTTTAACCAGTGGAAGGAAGATCCTCATTAAACACCACAATGGATCAATAGGAAGGATTAGCTACCAACATACCTCCACTGTTCACAAGAATTAACTATGCATACTATAGTGCAAGAATGAAGTGTCACCTAATGTCTCTTGGATGGAAGGTTTGAAGAGTGGTTGAAAAGAAGTATAACATAACAAACAACCTATCTATAGACCAAGAAGAACTTGACCAATATGAGGCCAATGCAAAAGCCATAAATGCAATCTTGAATGGGTTAGCAAACACAGTGCTTGTGAAAGTCATGCAATGTAAGACAGCTAAGGAGGCTTGGGATAAATTAAAAATTTTCTATGAAGGAGCATCCAAAGTCAAACAATCAAAACTTCAGACATACAAAGGATAGCTTGAAAGCCTAAAAATGAAGGAGGAAGAAAATATTGCAGAATATCTTCTAAGAGTAGATTAAATTGACAATGTTATCTAATGCCTTGGAGGGGAATTAGAGGAGAGAGAAGTAGTGGACAAAGTACTGAGAACCATTCCATTGAAGTATGACTCAAAAGTATCTTCTCTAGAAGAATGAGACGATCTTAAAGACATGACATTAGATGAACTACATGGGATATTCACCACCTATGAGATTATAAAAGGAGAAGATGGTCAATCAAGGAAAGAAGAAGCCTTTAAAGCCTTATTCAATAACCAATCAGAAAAATCAGATGATGAAGAAGCCTTGTTCATCAGGAAGCTTGAGAGAGGTATTGGAAAGTACAGGGGAAATCTACCTCTAAAGTGCTTTAATTGTGGAAGAATTGGACACTTTTCTTTAAAATGTCCTTATCCTAATAAAAATGGAAGTGATGAGAAAGAAGCTTGAAAGAAGTTCAAAAAGGGAAAAATAGTAAACAAAAAGAAGTTCAATTAAAAGAAGAAAATATCTTACACCATGGAAGATAGTGAAGATGAAGACACAAGTGATGATGAGGAAATAGGGATTCTATTCATAGGAATAGAAACTCAAGATGATGAATTGATGGAAGAAGGAGAAGTAGGTCTAAGAGCAGAATTAATCA
Source organism: Larix kaempferi (assembly GCA_027924585.1). Classification (NCBI taxonomy): domain Eukaryota; kingdom Viridiplantae; phylum Streptophyta; class Pinopsida; order Pinales; family Pinaceae; genus Larix; species Larix kaempferi. The sequence goes on along the minus strand of BSBM01000983.1, from coordinate 387,488 downwards.
GTGCTCTTGAATAACTTGATAAATGCAGGAAAAAGAACAAACAATAAAACCAAATCATTAGTAACTTGAAAACCCAGCTTGAAGAGGCCAAGAAGATTGAAGAGGATCTAGTTTTATAGCTCAAAAAGAGAATGCAAAAATCATAGAAGCTTGAAGAAGAGATTATGCAGCTTAGAAAGAAGCTCGATGGACAATCTATTAAGTCAAAATATGAAGCAGTTCAAAGATTTTAGATGACATCTTGAGTAGCCAAAGACCATTAAGTGATAAAACTGGATTAGGCTATGACAAAGAAAATAATTCAAAATATTTTTCCTCTACACTCGAAGATAGAAATAAAAGAAGCCATGCTACTGCACTGAAAATCCCGATTAAGAAGGATAGTCAGAATTATGCTCCCTCATCTCATAATAAAGACATAACTGATATGACACCTAAAGGACCAATGACAAGTAGGGTCCAATAGATCTTTTTTGGTCAATGCTACACATGTCATAATTTTGGACATATGGCTAGAGAATGTAAGCTGTGGAATAATGCTTCAATAAAAGGTCAAGAACAAAGGAAGAGATGGAAAAAGATAGAAGATATAAAGCAGAAAGATCAAAGATTCCTCAAACATAAAGGAAGATTCTATGGATACTGTCACTACTGTCACAAGCTTGGTCACAAGGCTGTTGATTGTAGAACCAAGAGAAAAAATATAAGTAGGGAATCCAAGAAACAACCAAGGTCAGTAAGCAGGTTACCTCATGGAAAGATGTGGAGAAGAAAGGAAGACTACAAAGAGTCAGGGGAAATAAATACCCCAAGCCACAATGAAGTTTCCAAAGATGTTGTTAAGCATAATAGTGTTGTAGATAAGAATGGAATCCACTATGATGGGATGGAAGATGAAGATTTAAAAGAACACATTGATGGAGATAAATATGATGAAGAAGAAGTTAGTGATGATGGTGGAACTGAAGATGGATGTATTTTCTAAAACCCTCGTGACTTAAAAGAGAACCTTGAAATGAAGCATTAGAAAGGACCATGTACTCAGGGGGAGTTAATACCAAACAATTGCAATTGGCACTTGAAAATATATTTTGGTAAGAAGAAAAGAATGTTTTGAGGTTTCCATCAAAACAAGGAGAATAAGAGTCATACGAGTACTTGGTAAAAGGCTATATTCTCAAAAGACAAGAAATGATTGTATGACTAGTATATGGAAAAGAACATAGTGTAAGTAACATGAAATATTAGAATGTGTGATCCATGAGATACATGAATACCATAAAATATTTAAACCAAGATGAAGATTATCCTATTTTTCAGGTGAGTTGGTTCATGACAGTTCATCTACAGTTCTCCGGAATGACAAATTGTTGCAATTTGTTGGTGCTATATGATTCTACAAAATATGAAGCCATGACACATTAAATGAAAAATTTCTCCATCCTGAAAGTACTCATTTGATTACATTGGTTTGGGATGACCTTCCACATTCTACACCTGGAAAATTTGATAAGCCTATCTTCATAGTTGATGAGCACATGTAAATATTAATACAAGAGCAGATTTAGAAAATTTTAAGGACTATCTGATGGGGCAATTATAAACAGTCATTCTTTTTATTGGAAAGTGCCAGGATGAGTAAAAGTAGTAGCAAGATTACATCCTAGAAATCAAGAGGAGAAGGCTACAGATTCAAAATTTGCATATTATGTGAAACTTCAGTCAGAGCTTCAACAGTTGAAGATTGCGAAAGAATGATTGGTATTCAGACACATATCAGTTTGATGAAGTTCTATTTGAATTTGTTTTTGAAGCTGTAGCAAAGACCGAGGAATCATGGTGAAGGATATAAAAGAAAGTGTTGGAAGAAGAGTATAAGTGGGAATGACGCTAGTGCATATCATTTTGATATTTGTTCAAAAAGGTGAGCAAAAACATAAAGTTGAGAAGTTGCTTGTATGGCATTGAAGACTCCTTTAAAAAAAAAGAGCAAATTATATGATGTATCTTTAAAGAGAAATCTATGTGTTGGTACCAAATAGGTCCCATGAAAATTTTAAGTTTCTGGTAGCGCATAGAATGGTTTCATCATGAGAATTCAAATGAATTGGAAAGAGCTGCATGATCAAGTAAGACTGCAGGTGTTGGAGTAAGCTTATGTACCAAGCTTAACATTCCAAGCAAAGGATCGAGGGATGTCAAAGGAGTAATCAACCAAAGGTTTCATTCAATGCCACAAGCACACCTAGAGAATTTGGAATGCCCCATGTCATAAAGGCCCGAGCTCAAATGTCATTGAAATCCACAGTCAAGACCAAACACCCAAATGGTTTAAATTTGGTTCCAAGTACCCTGTCTGAAGGTCGCAAAGGATGTAAAGCCAGAGATGTCACTTTCTTAAATAAAGCTCAAAATGCCTTGTAAAATGGAGTAGTGATCACATGATCAATATATGGAGTTGCGATTATAGATTATGAAATGTTGAGATACATATGCATAGATTATGTTGCTATAGGGAGTTTTCCATCAAGATCTTAATCTGAAATTCTTGTTCCCTATATGAAGACTTGCAATTTTGGTTACTTAAAGTCCTCCTTGTTTCAGCCTCAGCCAAAATCAACTGTATACGTTCATGCATACATTTCTCTTGGAGTGTTGTCAAAGACTAAATATGATGGGAAGATTTCAATACCAGAGAAAGTAAAAGCGTTTCAAAATCATGGGAACCTGAGGGATACTCTTCTTTTTGTATATAAGCGCTCAACATCTATGGATAGGTGTCCAAAGGAGATTGCTCAAGATTAAAACACAGGGTTGCATCCATGTGGTACCATAGGAATTCCATGTCACAAATAACGACTCCAAAATCTCATAATCAAGATCACAATAATTTTCTAATGCTAATTTCTAGGAAAGTTGATTACGTATCTAGATTCTGGGGCAGAGGATCAACACTCAGTTAAACTTTTCCATATTTAAAGGCTTGATACCTATAGCTTATCCAAAGAGTTTTCTATTTTGGGATTTTTAGTTGCCAATTCTTGTGAGTGGTTTTGATCAATAGTTTGATATAAATTTAAGAAGAAATGTAATCTGAAGAGTGTTCCAGCCGAGAGGGCCAAGAGTGATTATGTACGAATTGAGCTTGTTTTGTTTTAATTTGAAATGATAAAGGTTTTGCTTTATCCATGATTCTTTCCTATACTTGGATTCTTGTTGATGGTTTATATGTTTATCAATGATCTAAAACAAAGTTTTTTCATTCCTTATATAAGTTCATTCTCGTGATCTTTCGGCCTTGTTTATGCTTATACAGTCACTTCTAAGTAATCTGATATATTAACCTGATCTATGCTTCTTTTACCTTAAACCTAATCATCCTTTAAGTTAAGATTCTCTAGGCTTTGGGCCTTAGAATTCAAGGTGCAAACTCTAGTGATAACATCTTTTGGCGCCATTGTCGGGTACAGAGGACCGAAGATATCTTCCCCGGGAAAGAATGACAACGATCAAATCCAGCTCTTGATGGTAGACAAGGGCAGGACATTAGTTTGGCTGCAATTCTTTACCTAGCGACTCCAGCTTCATCACGGGTGAATATATTGGTGGCTTCCCTAATTCAAAATGGATGAGATTCTTGCTTAGAGGTACAAATTTTGTGATTTCTCAAGTATATCTGGTTTTCCAAATCTCGTACCTGATAGAGAAGTATGGGAATATTGCCTTCCGATATTTGGAGGAAAAGACTATGATCATCCTGCTAAACATCTGTTGGATTTTCATGAGTGTATGCATAGGCTAAAAATTGACCATGAGGATGTTCTTATTAAAATGTTTAGATTTTCTTTGGAAGGGCATGCTCGTGAGTGGTGTAGAACCCTCCTTGTTGCTAGCATTCATTCACTGAAATATTTTCATACTGCATTTAATAATCATTGCAAACAAGGTTATGGTGATGATTTTCTATATGAGGAATGTTGTATGGAGTTTGAAATTTTATATAAAAAATTTGTCAATCTCAAAGATCAAAGTACTTGTAATCAAGAAATCTTTGAATATGAAAGTGTTCCTCACAATCATCAACAAGTTTTTAATGATTTATGAAATGATCTGTATTCTCAAGGAAGTGGAGTACAAATAATCAGGTTTCTGAAGTTTCATCTGCTGCAATTTTTTTTAATTGTTATGGATCTGAAAAGGTGTCTACTCTAGCTATAAATCACGAGGATCAGATGTCTTTAAGTTATACATCACTAGAAATCTTTCAAAACATTAAGAAAATCTTGCAACAACCTTCATTTCTATAGACAAATGAAATTGACAACAACCATGAAGCAGAAAATATGTAGAGACAATCCAATTTCTAGTTGAAACAACAAGAAAAGGTATTTCTTTATGACTTTTATGACCCTATGGCTGATTATTTGAAGTCTTCAATCAGTGCAGATGTCAAATCATTCTTGTTTAGTGGATATTGGTTATGTTCTCTTTTCAAACTACACTATGGTATGCCATGGGTGCCTTCATTTGTCCGATCCAAAATAAGAGTTTCATCAGTATATCAGTTTCTTGCATGGCTTCATTGGAAGCATGATTTCACTTGATCAGGTAGCATCACAGTTGATCAAAGTAGGGATGTGCATAAATAAACTTTCCATGCAAGCATTTGATTTTTAATTTAAGTGCAGCTTCTACTTTGCATTGGTTTCAGTGTGCAGTACATGGATTAGTTGTTAGGTGTATAGTTTGTTTCTGTCGGGTTTTCTTTTTCAGCTTATTATGGCGTTAAATAGCTCAGATGATAATACAATAGATCAACATAAAGACTCCATGTTAAGAGTGCACCATGATAGAAATATCAAAATGAAGTGATGGAAGGTAGCATTCTCTTAATGATAACATTGAACATGGAAGGTATCATGATAGAATTGAAGATATTGTAGAGTTCTGAGTATTTATACTGAGACTTTGGCACAGATTTTTATATACTGAAACTCTGGCACAGATCATATCAAGGAAAAATGTTGAATGTTCAATCTCTCCCAGTGATGGTAAAAGCATTTGAAGTTTTATATTTCAAATATGTCAGGTTCATTATGTACTAATATCCCCTAAAGAAACGCACACCTACCAAGGATTTAGAACAATGCATAGTACCCAAATTTACTAATTCTTGTCTTCATGGTTTGAGAATGATGTTGGTGTTGCATATTGTGCTTTTGTCATCGGAGGCCAAGTGAATATTGAAACTATTCACAAATTTCTTGTTATCTCTTCATTGTGAATATCTTGAAGAACTTTGACCATTAAAAAATGGATACACGATAAGACTCCAGCCCAATGGATAGAAGGCACAAGGTCTCAACGTTCTTGGAGCCTGTCATGTCCCATCCCATCGATCTAGTGCGATGGAGAGAACATGACTCCAAGGCCGGGCATCTAGCCCCATGATTATTAAAAAAATTCATAGAATATAAAAAGAGACATGTGTATATGTATATATATATATATATGCGCAAGAAACACAGTGGAAGTAAATTCTACTACAAATCTAGCATACATTCAAGATATACATGATAATCATCAAATAAATACATTACATAATTAACACAAGATAGTACTTATCTTAAAAAAAAGTAGTCCCGAGCAACTATCTATGCAACTGCAACGTTCGACCCAACCATAGGCCAATTATGCTCATCAATATCTCAACGCAACTGCCACCCCCGAGATGGGAATGATTTGTACAAGGAAAAAGGGAACAACAGACTCACACATAGTCAAATATACCCTAAAATCAGCCAATCCAATCTACAGTTTGGTTTATCAGGATGCTAAGGCAATGGAAAGGAAGAATTGCTAAGCTAGTGAGCCCCACCAAAGAGCTATGGATACCCTCTACAATATCTATCTAGATCGGTCCCCACAATACCTACACACATGGCACAAGGAAGTATTCCCTTCACTACTACACAATCCCTCTAGCCATACCTTCCATTCTAGTGTTCCTCAAGGTGTGCATAGAAAAGTAGCCAGCCCTTTTGATCTTCTTGAGAGGCTACCTTCCTCACTAGGTTTATCAAGCCAATTCTAGTCCACTTCCACTCCTGATTTCTTGCTCACAAGTTCAAACCAAAACAGGGATGCACATAGCAGCGAAATAACAAGTGCTGGGCATGAAGAGAAACGTTTTGACAATGGGATGCCCAAAATGGGTTTCCATTAGTTTCAGAAAAACGTGGGAAACCAAAAACAAAATGGTAGATGGGAAATCAACCCTGGGAGAGAAAAATGGTTTTCAGAAAACGTTTATGGGCATTCAAGGGACATAAATGGCCTCCATAAACCCCCAAATCGTGACTCCTTTCCTCCCAGGCACTTTGCAATGCAAAAATGAGTTCTTGGCTATGGAAAATGTAGGAAAATGATGGAAAATGTGAAAAAGAAAGCCCCAGCTAGCTCAGACTGTGTGAGAGAGCAAAGACCATGGGTGAAGAATGGCTTTGGGCCCAATTTCGTGGGTGTTTTATTGCCCAAGAAGCAAAAATACATTTTCCCATATTGATGGATTTCCCATACACGAAATTGGCTACCATATCTCTCCCTTTCCAAGGCATTAACTACCTCAACCAACTCTTGGATGAATGAAATGATTGGGTGCATAAGACAAAATGGGTAGTTGAGGGTTTATGGGTTCTCTCAATGACATTTTTCTTAATACTATTGGCTCAAGGGTTTGAATAATTTCCCTCCTTATTCCTTATAAAAATCATGCCCCCATCTCTTATTGCATTGCATAGCTAGTTGTGGGTATTTCATTAAAATTCATATTTACATGATGTCTTAATTTATTTTGTGCGTGGCTAGCATAAGAACCATATGAATCAATTTTTAATTGCTGATACATAAAATGATAAATTGATGGCGGGGCCTTAGCCTTGAGCTCCTCAACATGATTTAATAATGATATTTAAATCATTTACAATTTTAATGCAATAGGGTCAAAATTAGGACATTACATTCCCCTCCCCCTTACATTAGCACTATCCTCAGTGCTCATCAAAATTGAGCAAAAATGGATATGACACTCTCATGGAATCCTCTAGCTCCCATGTAGCCTCATCAGGATCGTAGTGCTTCCATTGCACCTTTACCTGTCCGATGGCTCGGTTCCGGAGTAATGTTACCTTCTTGTCTAGGATGCGCAATGGATCGGTTTGTAACTCTCCCTCAGGTTCCACCTGGATCACATCCCAATTAATCACATGGTTAGGATCATGTACATATTTCTTAAGCAAAGAGACATGAAAAAAATTATGATCTCTAGTGCTAGCAGGAAATGCAATCCTATATGCAACTGGCCCTATTCTTTCAAGCACTTTAAATGGCCCACAATATCTAGGTGATAGCTTAGCACAACTCCCAAGCTTCAAGGAAATCTTCTTTGGCCTCACTCTAAGATACACATGATCCCCAACACTGAATTCCCTATGCACTCTATGCTTATCTGCATAGTGTTTATGTATATCTTGGGCTTCTTTTAAATTCTACCTGATCTTTGCAACCTCTTGTTCCATTTTCTTAAGCAATTCTGGCCCAAGTACAATTATTTTCACTAGATTGTCCCAAGTCACTGGTGTCCTACACATTTTGTCGTACAAAGCCTCATATGGACTCATTTCCAATGATGCTTTCTTTTCATTGTTCTATGCAAACTCTACCAAGTGTAGATAATCCTCCCACTTAGATGGTTTGGCCATTACATACATGCGAAGCATGTCTTCAAGCACCTGATTTACTTTTTCTATTTTTCCATCTGTTTGAGGATGGTACGCGGTACTAAAGCTCAATTGTGTACCCAAATCTGCGAAGAGACCTTTCAAAAAATTGGAAGTGAACTTGGAATCCCTATCAGAAATTATTGCCTTAGAAAATCCATGTAATCTGAAAATTTCCTTCATGAAAATATTTGCAATGGCATCGGATTTATATGTAGACTTAACCAGTACAAAATGTGTTGCCTTTGTTAACTTGTCCACCACAACCCTAATGGAATCATGTTGTCTCATAGTCATTGGCAACCCTGTAATAAAATCCATGGAAATTACTTCCCATTTCCATTATGGGATTTGCAATGGATGCAATAAACTTGTTGGGTGTTAGTGGTCAACCTACACCTGCTGACATTTCATGCACTTAGAAATGTATTCAGCACATCCTTCTTCATACTTAGCCAGAAATAATATTTTCTTGCTGTAACAATTGTTTTCTGATATCCTGGGTGACCAGAGTATGGATCTTTATGGATTTCATCAATAACAATCCTCCTGAAATTTGCCACATTTGGAATATAGGCTCTATTTTATAAGTAAGAATTCTGTATCCCTCTAAATGATAACCTTCATACTTCTTTTCAAGGTCTTGCTGCTGCAATTTGTCCTTTATCTGCATGTACACTTCATCCTCAATGATATGGTTAACAATCTGTTGCCTCAAATCTGGTTGGCAAGTACTAAGCGTTGCCACATGCATTTCATGTACTTTCCTGTTGAGTGCATCAACCACCTTGTTTTATTTCCCTTTTATGTGCTTGATTTCAAAATCAAATTCACACAAAAATTCCAACCATCTAGCTTGCCTAGCATTTAAAGTTGGCTGACCAAACAAGTATTTCAATCCACAATGATATGTCCTTAGTTCAAATTTTCTTCCCATTAGGTAATGCCTCCACATCTTTAGGGCATATACTATGGCTACAAGTTCTAAATCATGAGTAGCATAGTTCTTCTCATGCTCCTTCAACTTTCTTGACTCATAGCATACCACGTGGTTGTCTTACATAAGAACTCCTCCAAGTCCTTGATTGCATGCATCGGTACACACCACAAAATATTTTTATGGGTTTGCAATTTTCAAAATCGGTGCACTCGTAAGAAGATTCTTCAACCGTTGGAAGCTTTACTGACATCTTGGTGTCCATTCAAACTTTATCCCCTTCTTTTGCAAAGAAGTGATTGAATGTGTGACCTTGGAGAATCCTTTAATGAACCTCTTGTAGTACCCAACAAGTCCCATAAAGGATCTCACATCTGTCACATTCCTTGGAGTTGGCCAATTCATAATGGCTTCAATCTTCTTAGGGTCCATGCATATTCCTTCATTCGAGATAATGTTACCGAAATAATGAATTCTATCTTTATAAAAGTCACATTTTCTCAACTTTGCATACAACTTATGCTCCCTTAGCAATTGGAATGTCATTCTCAAATGTTCTTCATGTTCTTCTTCATTCTTAGAATAGATAATAATGTCGTGTAGAAAAACAAGAACAAACTTGTCCAAATACTTGCTAAAAATACTATTCATGAGACACATGAATGTAGTTGGTGCATTTGTGAGACCAAATGGTACCACCACAAACTCATAGTGTCCATACCTTGTTCTAAAGGTTGTCTTATGAATATATTCCTCTTTAATTCTTACCTGATGGTAACCTGACCTTAAGTCAATCTTTGAAAATACCTTTGCTCCTCTCATTTGATAAAAAAGGTCATCAATTCGGGGCAATGGGTATTTGTTCTTCACAGTGACTTTGTTCAGCTGCTTGTAGTCAATACATAGCCTGAGTGTTCCATATTTATTTTTCACAAATAGAGTAGGTGCTCCCCAAGGGGACACACTTGGCCTGATATATTTCTTTTCCAACAACTCTTGTAATTGCATTTTCAATTCTAGCAATTTCAGTGTACTCATCATGTAGGGTGTCTTATACACTGGTGCAGCTCCTGGCACAAGTTCAATTGAAAAATCAATGTCTCTCTTTGGAGGAAGTCCCAGAACCTCATCAAAGAAAACATCCCTGAATTCTTGCAATACATGATAGTCCTCCATCTTAAGAGTTTCATTCTATGTTGCCTCCAAAACATGGGCTACAAGGATAATTTTAAGGACCCATACTTATTTAAAAGTGTATAAACCTTGGCGAATCTTACCAATTCTTAAAATGTCAACTATAAAATATTTGGCGATATTTTTCTAAAATTATTTCAATTTCTAAGGATTTTATATAGTTTATATAATAATTTGGCGATTTTTAGAGTGAAAAAAGTTTACCCCATCAAAATTGGGCAAAACGGGGCTTCAAAAAATGCAAATTAGTGAATCTCTTTTTGGAAAAAAACATGGAAAAATAGCCCATGGGCTAAATTTCGCCCCTAAAATTATCCTTGATGGGATGCATACAATTGACAACCTTTCCTACATAACTTCTTCAGCTGCATGGCTGAAACCTGTCTAACATAAATCACCTTTGGAATGGCTTTTATAACCCTTGGGTTTCCTTCTTCGTCTCAAATGTCTTATTGTAGCAGTCAAGTTTAACCTTGTGTGCTTCTAACCAATCCATCCCAATGAGAATATCATAGGAAACAAGTGGCAAAATATTCAGATTTGCATAAGTGAATAGCCCATCCATCTCAATGGACATTTCTCTACAATTTCACTAACTTTCTCTTGGTTCCAGTGGCTAGTTGAACTAACCAAGATTTACTATGATTTAATTTCTTAAAAGCACAAATCTCAACAATTTTAGGAGTAACATAACTGTGAGTAGATCTAGGATCAATCAAAATAGAAACAGATTTCTTAGCAATCTTACCTTCAACTTCAACCACAGTTGAATGATGATCTGCTTGGAGGTTGTCTAGTGCTGCATAGATTCTAGGTATTGTCCTCGCCACCTGACCCACAATTTCAGCTCCCTGGATGTTGTGAGTTGATTTACATTCCCATTCTGATGTGGACAGTTCCTAAGCATGTGGTCTCCTCCACAACCCCAACATTGAATTGGTTCTCTTGGCTCCTTTGGATCTCTTGGCTTGTCTCCCATCATCCTAGTTGGCTTAGTCACAACCTGTGATGGCTGCCTTTGTTGATTTCTGAGATGAGGAGGTTTGAAACCTTTCTTCCTTTGGTTAAATTTCTCATTTTTCTTGTCCTTCCATGCCTTATGAAAATTAGGTTTGCTTTTGTTTTGATCATAGCAATACTTGGCCTTCCTTATTGCCTCCTCTAGAGTTCTAGGTTCATCAAATTCAATCATATCTTTATATGACTGAGTTAGACCACTTAGAAAACGCTGAATTTTTACCTTATCATCTCGAATATACCTGGCATACCTCAGCAGATCCAAGAACTTGTTTGCATATTCTTCCATGGTCAATTGTCCCAATTTCAGCTCATGAAACTCTTTGATCTTATCATCATAGTACCTATCAGAGAGGTACTTCTGCTTGAAGTGTTAACACCCAAAAAGTGCTCACTACCTCATCTCCCTCATTACATGACTCATTCATCCATATTTCCTACCATATTTGCCTCCAAAACCTTAAAAAACCATTAAAAAGCCTCCAAGAGGGCAAAAACCCATTAAAAAAGCCTCCAAAAGGCCAAAAACCCCCTTTTCCCCCCAAAATAACGTAAATTCCACCAAAAATAGCAAAAACCCTCTAAAAAGGGAATAAAAAATACAAAAAAGAGAAAAAAGAGAAAAAAAAGGAAGCAAAAACCCTATACAGCTGACCTAAACCATATGGTGCCCAAAACCATGGGTCAACACTCCACCACTAAAAACCTATAAATAGGTGATGGAGGCTCCCCATTTCACATCCACAATCATCCCTATCCTCACTTTGCCAAAAATTCTCATGAAACCCTAGCTCTCCCTTTGGAGCTAATTTCCACTTGAGAACCCCATTTGGCCCCATTTCCAAAACATCTTTGGAAGAAGGAGAAGGAACAACACTGGAGCTTGGAAGCAACCCTCCTGGACTGCTGCAAGAGCTTCACCAACCTCTACACCTGAGGTAAATTTTAATACAAAAAAGAGAGATCTTCACCATATTTTCATGTTTTGTTATTTATGTCAATGCTCATGTTAGTTTAAATTTTATTTTGTTGTACTGTTATATTTTACATTTTACTGAACTACTACTAAGGAGTCCCTTCTCCTTAGTAGGTGCCCATTTGCACAAGCTAGGGTGAAAACCCTAGCTACATTTTTGGCGACTCCACCGGGGTTCCTTTGAGTTTCTTATTAGAATTTTTAAAGTTTTATTTTCTGCAAGTGTTTTTTATGTTTTTCCCCTTTCGGTTGTCCTTTACGGCAGTAGCGTTTATTGCCGTAAATCACACATTTTAGCCTCACAATTGCGATCCGACTGCGGCTTTCAGTCTATCACCTGCGATTCGACTGTGGCTCTTAGCCTGTTACATGTGATCTCCCCGCAGATGTCATACTGTTACCTACGATCTGACCGCGGCTTTCATACTGTTACCTGCGATCTGACCGCGGTTTACAGCCCGTTCCTTGGGATCCACCTGTGACTTCCTGATCATTTCCTGCAATCTACCCGCGGCTTACAGCCATTTTCCTACGATCCACTTGCGGCTTACAGTTGTTTTCCTGCGATCCGCCTATGGTTTCCAGCCCTTTTCCTGCGATCTTCCCATGGCTTTCAGCCTGTTTCCTACAATCTTCGCACGGCTATCTGCCTGTTTCCCATGATCCGACTGCACAATTTCGCCGCAAACCGGCGATCTATTTCCTGCATTTTTTTCCTGTTTGAACCTAGAACTTTGCTACACTATTTTCTGTACCTACACAACCATCTATCCTATCTGCAACCATACTTCCCTACAACCTTTTTCTGTTCTTTTGACCTCTGTTCCATCTTCAGAGTTTTTTCCAGTTTAAGCATTTTACTTGAAAAAAGAAGAGAAAATTTTTCATTAAAAAGTTTAATTTTTGCATTGTTATTTTTAGTTAGAAAGTTGCCCACCCCGTGGCACTTTTACTTGGGTTCATTATCTCACATGCACACACTCTATCACCTAATTCAAGTGAGCCCTAAAATACTACTTAACACAACCAACATTCTAACCCTACTTGGGGAACACATAAGAATATTGTAGTTAGGTAGGGTCGGGGGGATAGGCATCCAAATAACACCCCTCGGTCGCTTACACTTAAGACATAGTTGTTGTCCATTAGGGAACCAAAATCCCCTAGTATTTTTTGGCACGGTCACAACCAGTTTATTAGAGGGCCTCTCCCTTAGGAGGGTTGAAGTAGCTAGACTGGTTCCGGAGGCCTGAGTGGAATACCGCAATCCATTCAGTAACCGAAGGCTACTTACTCTTTGGTCTGCATGTGGTGTTCTCTTTAGGTCCACACAGTGATAGGACTGGAGATGCAGATTCACCTTTTCTGGACGTGTCATGAACGGGGTATCTTAGTTTCCTTTCTTTAGGATTGTCTACCCGGTGTGCCTCCCGGTAGGGGGATATCTTTAGCCACTTGGCTCTACTATCTATATTGTCTGACTTGGATTTCATCACCTTGTAGAGGATATGTTTGGTTGAGTTATAATACTATTTAGCTAGGTGTTTGCATGCTCCCTTACCTCCCTTTGGTCTAGTGAGTCCACCATTTTTATTTTTTAGGAAACCTGCTACTTGTTGGTATTCTGACCATTTCTGTTGATACTCTGCTTATTGTAGCACAGCTGTTACAGTAAGTGTTTTGAGTTGGTTGTTGGCCTGAGTGCCATATTTTTTGCACTCTCCTTCTGCACACTCGGTTGCACTAGGGTTTTTGAGTTGTTTTTCACTCAACACAACCCCCAGATACTTGACACCATCTGTCACCATTGAGTCCCCGAGACATTCTCGGCACCTCCGGGGTGAGCCCCCGTAGCACGGTTCACTTGACATCACCCGTCATAGACGTAGATATTCATCACTTGATACCACTCATCATAGATCTCGAGCTTTGTCACTTGACTCTACTCGTCAATGACATCGAACTCCGTCACCCGACCTAGACGCTCCTTCTTTCACATCTAATTCTGAGGTAGAGTCCGAAAACCCCACTTACACTACATCAACTAGCCTCATGGCTGGCATGACATCCAACCCTTTCTTTGTAGGGACCATTGGTGGAGCATCCACCACCACCCCAGCTACCACACTCTCTTTGGGTATGCCCTCGAAGGGGCCCACATCCACCATTCCGATCATTGTACCCATTCTAGTAGCTAGCATACCCATCCCAACTCCACCAGTGACTCACACTACCCTTGGCGGTGCAAGACCGTCCCATACCACCTGTGTTCCTCCACCTAGGGTCAACGTCCCCAACCTGAACCCAACCCCTCCACTTGGGGGCATTGGCCCCAACATGGTCACAAACATCAGTATATCACATCCTTCTACTAGTTTTCCATTAATGGCTAGTCTCAACCTTCCTGACCTGGCTAGACTGACCAATGATCTCATCAGACACGACCCTGCGTGGCATCACATGCCCACCAAACTCCCATCAGACATCCCTAAGTTTGAGGGCAAGGCAAGTGAAGACCCCCAGAACCACATTATGTCCTTCCATCTATGGTGTTCCTCCAACTCCATAGTGGATGACTCTGTCTGACTCCATCTGTTACAATGCACCCTCACTGGCTCTGCAGCTAAGTGGTACATCGAGCAGCCCCATGGGACCCATGCCACCTTTACTTCCCTTGCCTCGACCTTCCTACAGTTATTTTAGTTACCTGTCTGCTATGACACGGGAGTTAAAATCCTACTGTCTTGCAGACAAAATACGGCCACCCACATCACTGACCATATTCATGAGTGGCATCGATGCCGAAGCCTCTGCAAAATCAAGTTAGACAACCGTATCTTCTTAGATTGGTTTCTAAAATCCCTCCTTCTTGTCATTGCCAAGGATGTGGCATCCGAGCGACCCCAGTGCGAAGAAGAGTCCATCCTAAAAGCCCAAAAATTTGACCTTATTTACGCCCAGTCTAGTTATCTATATTCCATCATACCTGACGCCCCCTGCGGAGATTCCTCTCGACATGATGCACTAGGGGCATCCCATGCCACAGACGGCATCATTGGCTGCATTGCCTCGCATAACCAGCCATTTTCCATAGGATGTCCTAGACCTGGCCCAGATGCAGGCTACATCCCACTCTGGAGCAACCAATTCATATGATCCCATGACACATCAACACCATTCCCACAAACCCTCATGTCCACCTCAATGCTTCGGTCATGCATCCCCCACTTACGCCCCCCCAGTCACACCTCATCCATATTACCACCCACAAGGCTCACCAGCTCCTGTATCCTCTCAATCCCCCCTGCTTATTATCCACCACAGGCAGCACCTACGGAAAACCCACAACCCGTCACAGAGACCTATCAGCAACCCCCACAAGGTTCAGCACCTGCACTACCTCCACCCACTTATTATCCACTGCAACCTGCTCCCGCACCTGCCTAACCATAGAACCCACCTGCTGCCCAAGGGCAAGTATATGCGCAACAAAATCCACAGCAAAACCAAAATAACCAATGCCAACAAGGCCAGCAAAACCACGGCAAAGGACATAACCATGGGAATAACCCCCCTCCAGACCAAGGCAACCAACCTCCTAATCCCCCGAACAATAATAATGCAACACCTACCAACCAAAACCCTGACAGGCCACCCAAGCAAGCCAAAAAATTCTAATTTGCGAACGAACCATCCTTGTTCTATTTGCGGGGTCTATGGCCATTACACACATGCTTTCCCACATTTGGAGCGGGCTCGGCGACTCTGGAGTGATGACGCCCACCGCCAAGGGCATGCGGCCCCTTAGGCGCCGCCCAACCCCCCACCACCTCAGACTCAACCCTTGGTGGTACAAAACCCTTTACCAATCCAAGGCGTAGTGAACACTCAACTATTGGCTCCCCCTTAAGGAAATGCGCCTCCACAACAACAAATCACTTATGCCGCTCCTGATCAACCCATGATAGACTCAGGTACCCATCACTTGTTAATGATGTCATCCATCGATGTCAACCTTCAAACCCGTCGGAACCAATATGGCTCCACCCCTGAAGCCCCTCCCGTCGACAAAAACACCACTGCTCATCCCACTAATCAGTCTTTACGAATACCTCTGGCTCCACTAGATGGCACCTCCAAAGCCCCTCGCTTCACCACATCAACAATAACCCTAATGCCCGCGCTACGTCTAATTACAACATTGTAGATGATCTAGCTCAGTCCTCCGCAGCCATGTCTACGTTGGAAGTCTTAAAAAAATTTCCTACACAGTGCAAGACTTTGCTTTCAGCCATTGGTGTTATTGACCCAAATGATTCACGAATGATGGCCTTTGATTTGGACCAATCTGAACCACGCCTTCCTTCCACTTTAGCGTTCCAAGTTTCTGTATCTGTTCGGAATCTTGTCATCCATTGGTGCATCATCGATGAAGGTGCCTCCACATGTGTTATGTCCACATTCATTTGGAAAAAGTTGGGATCCCCTACTCTACAGCATTCCACCACTGCGTTGCGAGCCTACGACGGTCATTCGGCTCAACCCCAAGGTCTTTTAGCTAATGTCCCCATCCAGTTGGCTGGTAAAACCGTGCTCATTGACATAGAGGTTATCAACGCCCAACTTGATTATAACCTCTTACTTGGCCACAGTTACACGTACGCCATGTGTGCGGTTTCCTCATCTATTTTTCATACCATGATGTTCCCCCATGACAGACGCGTGGTGAAGGTTGACCAACTCACCTATTATGATCCCAATGCCCCCGCTGCACCCGAGAACGTTCTTCTCATGATTGAACAACCTATTGGTAGTGCATCTACTCCGTTCATTTCCTCAATGGGGCTCGGAGTTTACTCAGATACATCGATGACCTCAACATTCCAATCCATTCGACCCCCATCACCCGCAACCGAAATATCTGACTTATGTACCCTTTCCCACAATATACCAACACCCAACCATCAACCGCCCTTGCTACCCCAACCTCCATTGGTACCTATTCATGTTGGTTTTACACCCATCCATACAATCCCCTTCCTATTCCCCCCTTCGGGAGTAGTAAGTGCCCGGGTTATGGCTACCCTCAGCCTCCTTGGTTTAACCTTAGGATTACCAATATGGTACATCACGCCTCTCGTTTACCCTCCGGCACCAAATGTCATCCTACAACCGGTGCAACCCATCACCACTACTAGTCAACCTTCTCCTGATGTCAATACTCCTTCCTCATCCACTAATCCATCCCCTCTTATCAAGCACACTGGGGGCAGAGGCCCACAACCATACACTGCTTTACCCCCGCCCAAAATGGTTAAGAACCCCCCCGTGTTTCATGCTCCTCCCAAATTCTCATTGTGTGATGAATTGGGCCATCCTACCCATCAATGTCCACAGTTACCCACATTACAAGAGCACATGCAAATGCTTGACGATGATCCCAACATCCCGGTTGTCCAACTCGACCCGACCCCTGAGCCTCGTGATAAATCACTATGTACCAACCACCCTTGTGCAATATGCGGTATTTACAGCCATTACTCACATCACTGTCCAAATCTCCCAGATTACAAAGCATCCCTCTACGAGATGAATAACCTAGACCTCGAAACAGCTCGCCCCACCATTGAGGAGATCCACCCCCTAGTATCCCCATCAACCGGAGAGATTAATACCATTTATATGATCTCTTCTACTAGCACTCCCTCGTCAACCGATTTGACAACCCAAAGTTTCCACAATAATGAGGAGATTATAGAGGCTCTTACTACCCCTGATTACCCCTGGGAGGATATGCACCATCATTCATATTTCCTCCCAGAAGACTCCTCCCCCACCACAGCCACCCAATTTTTGGTTGAGTCCAAAGACATGGCCAATATATCACCCACAATCCACATTAATATCTTTGCCCCAGATGGTTTTCCTGAACTCATTTCATTAGGATCCTCCTGCACTAAGTATGAGATCAGAGAGTACACAAAACTTTTCCAAGAGTTCCGCGATGTCTTTGCCTGGTCCTATACCGAAATGCTTGGTCTTGACCCCACTATCATAGAACACCACATTGACACCGCTGAGTTAGGGGGCATAAAAGATTACCTCAAATCGAGGATCAGGGGCATGATCAATCATTTTGACCCTACCCCATCACATCTATCTCAGCACGTCCATGACCCCCTTGTTCAAACCAGCACATATGTGATCCACAATCATAACCCCATGCACATAGCATGGGGGTAGGTCATTAACCCTGCTCACTTTTTCACATTTGTGATCTCAACCATTTTTGAGGTCACGTGTCACTTGTATATTTGATTTGATTTGATACGTCTAGTATTTCGCCCCCGAGGGTCGTCATTTCTCCCCACCCCTGCATCATTCGCTTGGTGGGGTCACCTTTATTTGCAACCATTTTTTCACCTAGTTATTTCCTTTGACCATTCCAAAATCCTTATGACCTCCGTTTTTCGTACCATTTGCACCGCCGGATTCATATTTTCGTGCCCGTGATGATGCTTGAGATCATTTATCGCTCTCACCCGATATAGTTCCAACATTGTCTCCTGATACCTCGTTGCCTTGGTTTGCATGCCACATCGTCCGTAGGCTGTTTTTGATATACTTTATGTCGTTGGATTCATTTTTCCACGCTCGTGATGATGCTTGAGATCATTTCTCACTCTCACCCCCATATTTTTCGGGCATTTTTTACCTGCCCCCTGTTGCCTCGATTCACGTGCCACCTCAATCGTTGTCCATTTTCGACACTTTTTATATCGCTGGATTTAGTTTTTCGAGCTCGTGATGATGCTTGAGATCATTTCTCGCTCTCACCAAGAACAATTTCAAAATTGTGTCTTGACACCTTGTTGCCTCAGTTTGCGCGCCACATCGGCCGCCATCGGATTGTTACGCATTTTTACATGAGCCATTCACTCCATTCATACTGCAATTATTTCATTATTTTGCCACCATTCATCATCCTGCAAGGAGGCCCACCAGTGTTCCCCCCCACTCTCGTTCTTGGTTCTCATCGATGTTTCTTGATTGAGCACTTCCTCCTTGCCTGGCCATTCCTTTTGTTTGGTATAATTTTATCCCTTTTTTGGGTCGAACAAGTCCTTTACAAAAAAGACACTTAGGGAGTTTCTGTTAAGCTCTTTTCTGACTCCTACAAAAATGAAAAGATAGCCGAGCAATCTTGCTTCCTTTCATGCTCGTTAAAGTACCTGAAAGGGCATCTATCTGGTATAAGTTTAACCTTTTTCCAAACCTGGTAGACTAATTACAAAAAATGAATACTCTAGCCACACCGGCTAGAAGAGTTCTTCATTGCATCCTTTTATGATTCTTCGGGCATTGGAGACTAACACACGAAAAAACACCCCCCCTGGAGTCTTCTTATTTCTTTTAGACTCTCTAAAATTGAAAGCAACCACAAGCATGCACCATCTTGGGCTCGTACAAATCCACACGATGGTACCATTCCATTATTTCAGAGTCTTCTTATCACTTTCAGACTCCTTCAAATTGAAAGGAATCTCGAGCATGAACTGTCCTGGGCTCCTATAAATCCACACGATAGTACCATTTTGAACACACTTCTTCTAGTTTCTTAACCCATGAAGAAGTCCCCCCAGTGCATCTCAGCACCATGATCAATCATCTCGGCAACACCCCCAATAAGGTTGCCTTTGTTCAGAGTATTCTGTAGTCTCCTTCCATCTTACACCAACTTGAGTATCACTCATCCCAGTCACTATCCTTGATCCATTACAG
The DNA here is from genome assembly GCA_027924585.1 of Larix kaempferi. Classification (NCBI taxonomy): domain Eukaryota; kingdom Viridiplantae; phylum Streptophyta; class Pinopsida; order Pinales; family Pinaceae; genus Larix; species Larix kaempferi. Next base: position 367,804 of record BSBM01000983.1, on the reverse strand, counting down.
CTATGATCCCTTTCCCACCAATCAATTTCATCTGCTACCTGATCATCCCTGCCATCATACTCTGAACAAAGGAAGTTTGAGTCCACCCACTCTACTTGCCCAGTTATCCCCCACCCCCACAGTATGTCATTCCTACCATCAGTACTCTCACACTTTAGTTCTCCACCTCATGCTCCTATCAAGGAAACATCATTGCCTTGCTAGTTGTTGGTCTCCCTCTGTCGATGACAGCCCATCTATTCCAGAGGATAGACCTAGAGGTCCCTACACCTTAGACTCATCACCATCTGTGGTGAGTGAATACGGACCATTTTGAGAGGAGTCATCAGTGCCTCTCCGAGTGGTTGTTTCTCACATGCTCGACCTCAACACCTTGATCGCATCGTTGAGAGTCGCGCAGGGTATATATCCCTTCAGTTATTGGTCGAAGACCCCAGATTTCCCCCGACTCTAGCACATTGGTGAGTCACTTCGGAACGCCCAGTTATATGTTCCCATGGATGTCTGGGTTGTGTTCGCGATTGTATTCGGAAGCCATCCATTTATATGCTTCCTTGAGTACCCAGTTTAGTTCCAATTCAATGTACCATGACTCCCTATCACTATGATCTTGCAGTTCACCAGTTCCTCTGGTACCACACTCAGAAGCACTATTTTTATTCCAGTGTATTAGTTCTTCAACTCAAACATGGTTAACCCAGTAGTATGTCCCAGATTCTGTGTCCCCTCTGGACCCTTATGATGTACACAGTGGTTCTCCATGTATCCTTCAGGTCCCCATTTTTGGGCCTCATTGTTAATTTTTATATATATCTCGATACAAGCATGGGAATGCCCGCCTCGTCCATATATTGAGATTCTTCCTCATTCATTATTTGAGGCCATGTATATTTCAGGTCCCCATTTTTTGGACCTCCTTGTTATTATTATAGATCTTGATACGAGCATGGGAATGCCCACCTCGTTGATATGTTGAAATTATTCCTCATTCACTATTGAGGTCATGTACTTTCAGTTTTTGCAGTTTGTTCGGGACCGTTTTTCCAAGCTCTAGTTCGTTTCTTCTCCTCTCCACATCCCAGGAAAACCATAAAAGACCTATGATGTCTATCGGCCATACGATGAGCTCCCGCCCTCACACATCAGGGGGCAATCTGTTAACACCCAAAAAGTGCTCACTACCTCATCTCCCTCATTACATGACTCATTCGTCCATATTTCCTACCATATTTGCCTCCAAAACCTTAAAAAACCATTAAAAAACCTCCAAAAGGCCAAAAACCCCCTTTTTTCCCCAAAATAATGTAAATTCCTCCAAAAATAGCAAAAACCCTCTAAAAAGGGAATAAAAAATACAAAAAAGAGGAAAAAGAGGGAAAAAAGGAAGCAAAAACCCTATACAGCTAACCTAAACCATATGGTGCCCAAAACCATGGGCCAGCACTCCACCACTAAAAACCTATAAATAGGTGATGGAGGCTCCCCATTTCACATCCACAATCATCGCTATCCTCACTCTGCCAAAAATTCTCATGAAACCCTAGCTCTCCCTTTGGAGCTAATTTCCACTTGAGAACCCCATTTGGCCCCATTTCCAAAACATCTTTGGAAGAAGGAGAAGGAACAACACTAGTGCTTGGAAGCAATCCTCCTAGACTACTGCAAGAGCTTCACCAACCTCTACACCTTATGTAACTTTTAATACAAAAAAGAGAGATCTTCACCATATTTTCATGTTTTGTTATTTATGTCAATGCTCATGTTAGTTTAAATTTTATTTTGTTGTACTGTTATATTTTCCTTTTTACTGAACTGCTACTAAGGAGTCCCTTCTCCTTAGTAGGTGCCCATTTGCACAAGCTAGGGTGAAAACCCTAGCTACATGAAGTATTTCTTGAACTACTTCCACACAATATTTCTTTCATTGATCTTCCTCACTTTCCTGATGTGATCTCACCATATAGATGCTCTTCCATTCAAGTTGAAGATGGCTACCCTTGCCTTCATATTCTTAGAGTAGTCTTGGACATGGAAATATTTTCTCATCCCAAGAAGCCAAGCTTCATCTTCTTGACTAGATTTTACCTCTCCATCAAATGTAGGAGGTTTTGCCTTCTTAAATTCCCCATGTGAATTGTTCTTGTAGTGCCTCTTCCTCTTACTCCTACGAGATGAAGAGTTTGAACCTTCAATGGATTCTTCAAAGTCAGATGATCCACTAGAAGAGATTTTTGGAGTATATGTTCTGTCTCTAAAAACTCTTCTTGAGCTATTGGCCCTCTTGCGGAAATTCCTCCTTGAACTACTCCCACTCGTTTCTGGATTTGATGCCTGATGCCTAGAGTTTATTTTCCTTTGGATGTCTATCAAACTCTGCAGTATGGTGGAATTCAACTGATTTTGTTCTTCCTGAGCTTTAATCATCCTTTCATTATCTTCTCTACAACTTTGCAACTCCACCCTTAGGCTCCTCATGGTGGCTGCAATATCTGGGGGAGTCTCTTGATTTCTTCTCCCATTAGATTTTGTTTCAACATTCTCAACATGTATGTTCTCCCCCATGGAATCTGTCTCAGGCTCATAGGGATCCTGTGCATCATCCATAATGTTGATTTTCTTGGCCCAACCAAGACCAAAAATTTCCAACTGCACTATTTGGAATGCTTCCTTTGATGTGACTATGATTCTACAAAATGTGCTTATAAACACAACTGTTAGCTGCATTATATTCTCATAAATTAATAAATTACTTTCATGCACATGGGAAAATATTATATTGACAATTTGTCAAATCATAGACTTTTCTCACAATCAATGACTGTCTTAGGGGGACGACGAGGGTCAAGGGGGCTTGCCCCCTTGTGGAAGCGCCCTTGTTTTTTTTTTTTGTAATTATTTCAATTTCGTGCAATCTTGCGCATAAATTCCATGCCATTTTTCAACTTTCGGGCACTTGAAATTCACCCTCGATATTGCTCAAATTTCCCTGTTTTGGTGGACTTATCATTTTTTCCTTCGACCTGTTTCGGCAATTTTGAGCTTATCATCGCCAATTGATTCTTAAACCGCCGACCGAGTCTTAAACCATCGACCGAGTCTTAAACTGTCGATCGCCGACCGAGTCTTAAACTTCCAATCGCCAACTGCCGACCGCCGAGCGCTTTGGCGATTTTAAGCTTATCTCCTCCGACCATTTCGGGTATTTTAAGCTTATCTCCTCCGACCATTTTGCGGAAAAAATCATCAAAAATCGTCGATCGCTTCACCGAAAACTTGCAATTGCTCATCGACCATTTCACAGAAAATAAGCGATTGGTCACCGACCATTTCACATAAAATAAGCAATTTGGTCACCGACCGTTTTGCAGAAGTTTTCTCTTTTACGTAGACATAGACTTTAAACAAAATTTAAAAAACACTTAGAAAAAATTGAATTTTTTCTTTCTTTCTATGATGATCACTGCTCAACAGGAGGTGATCTTACCTCTGCAAACTATTCAACTTAGCCCATTTAGGCCCGATGTTGCAAACTGTGGTGATCAGGAAGGGGTCTTCCCTTTGTAACTGAGATCAGATTTGGCCCATAGAGGTCCAATGTTGTAGCCTATGGATCTGATACCACATTGTCACGTCCCCTCCCATCGATCTAGTGCGATGGAGAGAACATGACTCCAAGGTTGGGCGTCTAGCCCCATGATTATTAACAAAATTCACAGAATATAAGAAGATACATGTGCAGATGTATATATATATATATATGCAAGAAACACAACAGAAGTAAATTCTATTATACATCTAGCATACATTCAAGATATACATGATAGTCATCAAATAAATACATTACAGAATTAAAACAAGAGAGTACTTATCTTAAAACAAAGTAGTCTCGAGCAACTAGCTATGCAACTACAACGTTCCACCCAACCATAGGCCAGTTGTGCTCATCAATATCTCAACACAACTGCCACCCCCAAGCTGGGCATGATTTCTACAAGGAAAAATGGAACAATAGACTCACACATAGCCAAATATACCCCAAAATTAGCCAAGTTAATCTACAGTTGGGTTTATCAGGCTGCTAAGGAAATGGAAAGGAAGAATTGCTAATCTAGTGAGCCCCACCAAAGAGCTATGTATACCCTCTACAAGATCTATCTAGCTTGGTCGCCACAATACCTACACACCCGGCACAAGGAAGTATTCCCTTCACTACTACACAGTCCCTCAGGCCATACCTTCCATTTTAGTGTTCATTAAGGTGTGCATAGAAGAGTAGCTATCCCTTTTGATCTTCTTGAGAGGTTACCTTCCTCACTAGGTTTATCAAGCCAATTTGGGTCCACTTCCACTCTTGATTTCTTGCTCACAAGTTCAAACCAAAACAGGGAGGCACATAGCAGCAAAATCACAAGTGTTGGGCATGAAGAGAAATGTTTTGACAGTGGGATGCCCAAAATGGGTTTGCATTAGTTTCAGAAAAACGCGGGTAACCAAAAATGAAACGGCAGATGGGAAATCAACCCTAGGAGAGAAAAATGGTTTTTAGAAAATATTTATGCACATTCAAGGGATAGAAACAGCCTCCATAAACCCCAAAATCAAGACTCTCTTCCTCCCAGCCACTATGCAATACAAAAACGAGTTCCCAACTATGGAAAATGTAGGAAAATGATAGAAAATGTGAAGGAGAAAGCCCCAGCTAGCTCAGACTACGTGAGAGAGAAAAGACCATAGGTGAAGAATGGCTTTGGGCCCAATTTCGTGGGTGTTTTCTTGCCCAAGAAGCAAAAACACGTTTTCCCAAATTGATGGCTTTCCCATACATGAAATTGGCTGCCATACCTCTCCATTCCCAAGGAATTAACTACCTCAACCAACTCTTGGATGAATTAAATGATTGGGTGCATAAGTCAAAATGGGTAGTTAAGGGTGTATGGGTTCTCTCAATGACATTTGGCTTAACACTATTGTCTCAAGGGTTTGAATAATTTTCCTCCCTATTCCTTATAAAAATCATGCCCCCATCTCTTGTTGTATTGCATAGCTAGTTGTGGGTATTTCATTAAAATTCATATTTGCATGATGTCTTAATTTCTTTTGTGCGTGGCTAGCACAAGAACCATATGTATCGATTTTTAATTGTCGATACATAAATTGATAAATCGATGGTGGGGCCTTGGCCTTGATCTCCTCACCATGATTTAATAACGATATTTACATCATTTACAATTTTAATCCAATAGGGTCAAAATCTGGACATTACAGAGCCTCACAGGGAGGACTCCATCCCCAGTTAGAGCCAGATGTTGGTACCAGATAGGTCCCATGAAAATTTTAATTTTCTGGCAGCACACGGAATGGTTTCATCATGAGCATTCAAATGAATTGGCAATTGTTGAATGATGAAGTAAGCCTGCAGGTGTTGGAGTAAGCTTATGTATCAAACTTAACATTCCAAGCAAAGGATTGAGGGATGTCAAAGGAGTAATCAATCAAAGGTTTCATTCAATGCCACAAGCACACCTAGAGAATTTTGAATGCCCCATGTCATAAAGGCCCGAGCTCATCAAATGTCATTGAAATCCACAGTCAAGACCAAACTCCCAAATGGTTTAAATTCGGTGCTAAGTACCTTGTTTGAAGGTTGCAAAGGATGTAAAGCTGGAGATGTTGCTTTCTTAAATAAAGCTCAAAACACCTTGTAAAATGGAGAAGTGATCACATGATCAATACATGGAGCTGCGATTATAGCTTATGGAATGTTGAGATATATATGGATAGATTATGTTGCTGCAGGGATTTTTCCATTGAGATCTTAAGCTGAAAGTCTTGTTCCCTGTCTGAAGACTTGTGATTTTGGTTACTTAAAGTCCTCCTTGTTTCACCCTCATCCAAAATCAAATGTATAAGTTGATGCATACATTTCTCTTGGAGTGTTATCAAAGACTAAATATGATGGGAAGATTTCAATACTAGAGAAAGTAAAAGCGTTTCAAAATCATGGGAACCTGAGGGATACTCTTGTTTTTGTATATAAGCGCTCAACATCTATGGATAGGTGTCCAAAGGAGATTTCTCAAGATTAAAACGTAGGGTTGCATCCAAGTGGTACCATAGGAATTCCATGTGGCAAATAACGACTCCAAAATCTCATAATCGAGATCACAATCATTTTCTAATGCTAATTTCCAGGAAAATTGATTACGTATCCAGATTCTGGGGTAAAGGATCAACACTTAGTTAAAATTTTCTAGATTTAAAGGCTTGATACCTGTAGCTTATCCAAAGAGTTTTCTATTTTGGGATTTTTAGTTGTCGATTCTTGTGAGTGGTTTTGATCAATAGTTTGATATAAATTTAAGAAGAAATGTAATCTGAAGAGAGTTCTAGCCGAGAGGGATGAAAGTGCATTAGGAAAGTTGGAGATCAGACTGCTATTTTACCTGCAGGCATGTATTTGATTTATGGGTTTTTAAAGAGGATTTGAAGTGATTATGTACGAATTGAATCTATTTTGTTTTAATTTGAAATGATAAAGTTTATGCTTTATCCATGATTCTTTCCTATACTTGGATTCTTGTGGATGGTTTATATGTTTATAAATGATCTAAAACAAAGCTTGTTCATTCCTTATATAAGTTCATTCTAGTGATATTTCTGCCTTGCTTATGCTTATACAGTCATTGTTGAGTAATCTGATATATTAACCTGATCTTTGCTTCTTTTACCTTAAACCTAATCATCGTTTAATTTAAGATTCTATAGGCTTTGGGCCTTAGCACTCGTGGTGCAAACTCTAGTGATAACACTATGGAAGAAAAATAAGGGTTGAATGAAAGAACTCAAAGATAAACCAATAAGTGTAAAATTTCTCACAAAAGAAGAATGTGTTGGCAAGAGAAGGAGCACTGTGATAGGGGGTGTCCATGAACTTATCAAAGACTAACTACGAGAAGGTAAAGAAGGATGCTAATTAGATGATCAGCACCAAGACCAAGTTAACTGGAGGAATAGAAGAAAAAGAAGGGCAATTGTCTAAAAGGAGAATGATTGGAATTTCTATATCAAGATGATTACAGTAAAGGGCATAATAGGAACTATCCTTTGTCATTGTTTTCAAAGGGAGAGAATGTTTAGGTGCTTCCATCAATGCCAAAGGGGGAGAATGTTGGATATGGTTGTCATTGATGTCAAAGGAGTTCAGTAATGACAAAGGAATAATCAAGGACATGATGGCAAGGCAAACTCAGTGAAAGACAAAGGTAGTGATGACATGGCATGGATGATGATATGGCAGATATAATGACATGGCATGACATGGATGATGATGTGGCATGTAAAAGACACATGGTGGCATTTTAGTCACTATTATGAAGTCAGTTTTGCAATATGGCATCATTATGAAGAGTATGGCTAAGGGGGTGGCCAAATCAATGTAAACCAGGCCAGAGGAAGTGACCCTGTTTGTATCAGGTTCCTCTGTGAATAAAAAAATCTAATTAAATTGTCTATGTGTGTACGCATGAATCTATGTTTGAAGTGTTAAAAGTTGAATATTTGTGTATCTTTGTATCAATGATTCAATTGACAGTTTGGGATATCTGTGTAAATGCTTGATTAATTACAGGGTGTATGCGTAGCCTGAAGTAAGGGATTTTGAGGATTGAATGTTGCAGCGGATGTATGAATGATCTCTGTGTGTGTAAAACCACGGAGTTGATGTGCAGATATAACAAGGGAATCAATCTCGGTGATGATCGATTGAGTGATTGATTGATTCTATGATCAATCAATGTAGAATCATAGAGTTGCAACGATTGAAGTGTGTAGAGATTTGGAAGATCCAGATTAAAGGAGAAAAGATGGATCAACGATGGGAAAGAGATCACGAGCTGAACATGAATGAAAGATAAGAAATCTGCAATATTAAGTAAAGTTCCGCCGGAGACAGCAGATCGATGGACAAGATCAAAGCCGCAAGAGATCTAATGACTCGGATAAATTCCGTAAGATAAAGGTGTAAGGAAGATAACGGATCCGTAAAGATAAGGTGAGGTCCACATCTGATCTCAGATCGACGGTCAAGAAACAACCCGTAAGAAATCGACGGTTGTAAAGAGTTGCAGAAAAGGAATTGCGGGAGGCAAATTGCAGAAGCCCATTTCGAGAAAAGTTGATGGCACTTTCGCAATCTGCAACCCGACTGTGGAAAGAGAATCGCGGAAAGATAAATTACAGAAGACAATTTGTAAAAGTCTAAATACAGTAACACAATCTGCAATCTACAAGCTACGGAAAGAGAATCCATCATTGATCAAGATCCGATGGTCCACGATCACTGCGGAAACAACCTTGTGGAAAGAGACTTTCGGAAGAAGTCTTGCGGGAGACAAATTGCGGAAACTAGTTTGTAGAAATCGAAATATAGTTCCACAATCCACAATCCACAAGCTGCGTAAAGAGAATCCACTATTGATCAAGATCCGATGGTCCACGATCACTGCAAAAAGAACCTTGCAGAAAGAGAGTTGCGGAAGAAGTCTTGCGGGAGACAAACTACGAAAGCTAGTTTGTAAAAATTGAAATATAGTTTCGCAATCCGCAATCCACAAGCTGCGGAAAGAGAATCCACAGTTGATCAAGATTAGACGGTCCATGATCACTGTGGAAAGGTTATTGCGAAAAATTCATTGCAGAAAGGAAATTGTGTAAAGTCCACTATGGAAAGGAAATTGCGGAAAAACAACTGTGGAAAGGAAATTGTGGAAAGGTCACTGCGGAAAGGTAATTGCGGAAAGACAATTGTGGAATGATTTTTGTTGCAAAAATATCATTGCGGAAAAAGGAAAATTTGGAAGAAATTCTGGTGCAGAATTATCATTGCGGAGAGGCAATTTTGGAAATATTTTTGTTCTGGAAAGTCATGACTAATAAACATAAACAGAGTTATGAATTACAAGTTTATTAAAACAAATATTTGAAGGGGCATGAAGAAGAAAGGTATGAGCCTGTTTTGAAAAGGCGTGTTTATGAGATGTGTATGTCCAGTTTGAAGAGGTACCAGTTGAGAGGGTATGAATATTTGAAGAGGCATGAATAATGTATTTAAAATAAGATTTGAATTAGAAGGTGAGTGTGTCTTCGGTGTCTTAGTTGAAGCAGCAGCAAGAACAAGCCAAGACTAATGAACTCCCAAGACTGAAGGAAGGATATTTTGGATGATCTGAAGAAGTCAGATTAGGGAGGTAGTGTTATACCTCAATATTACACATTATGCATTAGTGTCTCATCCTTGTACTACCGACCTAAACGACAGTTTCCCTTAAAGATCATCTGAATATCCAGAGTGAAAACCATTGACTGAATACTGAAAGCAAAACCTTTTTCTGCCATCTTCCAGCCCAACTTAGCCCTGTTTGTGAGCACTGCCGCTCCTTGCACATCTACAAGGGCGCGGTAGTTAGCACTACCGCGCGTTGCTCCTTCTATGGGGCGCGGTACTACCGCGTTATGCTCAGTTATAGGGGCGCGGTAGTCTGAATTTAGCCTTTTTGCCTTGGATTTTGGGATTTCGACCTTCGAGGAGATTTTGTTGGGATTACCACCTTTGGTTCGATCCTAACTCCTTCTTTGTTTAGCTGGCCTGATCCACTAAACCCTCCATAGATCCACACTTCTCTCTTGTTGGTTAGCCTTCCCATGTGCTATAAGAGAGAAGCTTTCCATGGGCCAAAGGGAGGACTTTTGGGGCATCAAACCTATGATCTTCATACTTCTGCAGAGATAGCTAGAGGAAGCACTTGGAGCTGGAAGTTGGCTTGGACATCAAGCAACTATTGTACATGACTTCAAGTTGGTAATGAAATAACTTGTCTTGTTTTCCCAAATCATTTGTGTTAATTTTGTTTTAATGATATGATTTGTATCTTTCATAGATTTAGATTCTAACTTATGTTTCAGGTTGCTAGAGAATAGTGCATTCTTGTGTCTTGGTTCCATTTTGACAGGTTCATTCATGAGGGCTTGGAGATTGGAGCAATTACAAAGACAAGCGTTTGGATAGAAGGTCAGTTAAACTTCTTCTACTCTTTCTAGCATTTTAATCTTGAGATGTTTGTTAGATCTAGGGATTCAAGGTAGCATTTGTTTCCTTTTTGTCTTAGTATAGAGTTAGTACATCCTGCTTTATCCTAAGAGAGTTTCTACCTATCCGTAGGGAGAAATTTCTACAACAAAAACTGGCGACCATACTGGGAGTCCTTTCTTCCCTAGTTTCACCTTTGCTTGCTTGTTTAGATCATCAAATCCTCTCCTAAGTGTTGTTTCTCATCACCTGAGATCCTCTTTGATCATCATTGAGGACCATTTTAAACTTAGGAACTTACCCTTGCTCGGATCTTGGCCAAACTTTGATTTTTTTTAATCCTACAGGAGACTACCGCTCCCCCACAGTGTTCTAGGGCGCGGTACTGTCAACACTACCGCTCCCCCACAGTGTTCTAGGGCGCGGTACTGTCCGAACTACCGCTCCCCCACAGTGTTCCAGGGGGCGGCACTGTCATTTTTTGGTCATTTTTGAGCTTATTTGGAGGGGTTCCCTTGGTTTTTTTGCTTCCAAACTCTTGGGGTGCCTCCATATGGTCCATGGGATTCTTTTTTACACATTTTTGAAGAGATTTGAGTCTCTTTTGAGTCCTTTTAATCCACATTTTTGTCTCTAGTCCTTCATTGGCATCTTTGAGGCCATTTGGTCAATTTTGAGTCCTCTAAGCCATTTTTTAGTTCTGGGAGTCAAGTGTACCTTCCCAGTCACTTTAGGATCTCTATAACATAACCTTGAACCCTTCCAAACCTCATTTGGGAAGATTTGTGCCCCTTTTTCTTTGTTTGGAAGACTAGGTTCTATCTTGGAAAGTTGAAACCCCCTTGGGTTAACTTGATCCCTTGTGTACGTTTTCAATTTTTCTGATTTAGAGTCTCTTGATCAGGGATTTTGTGACCATTACATGACCAATTTGGACTGATACAATTCATTTTCAGCTTGTTTTAGAAACTCTTTGCATCTTTTGGAAGATCAAAGCCTTTGTTTGGTTTCTTGAGTCAAACTAGTGCTTTGTTTGCTTGTTGGGTAGAATTGTCATTCTTTTCAAGCCCCAATAGCTTGCATTGATTTTTAAAACTTTTTCTCGCCATTGGATTGTAATTGGATTCATTTTTTCTCAGAAATCTCTTTAGTGTGATATTCCAAAGGTTTGTTTGGTTTGGCATCATTTGGATTGATTAGATTGGCTTTGAAAAACTTGGGACATCCTTGTCTTTTGAAGTCATTTTCTTGGGTTTTGCACTTTGTTTCCTTTGCATCTTTAGCTATTTATTGGTCATTGGAATAGATCGATCCCTTGTTTCCATTTTTTTTTTTAGTTCGAAGAGAAGCTTGATTTTGTCATTCTTTTACCATATTCATGAAATTGAAACGCAAAGGTATTCTTCTTGCCTTAATTTAATCATTTGACATTCTTGGTATTACATTCATGAGAAGAAGAAGTGCTTGTTTCATATTTGTGTGCATTTGAGTTAGACGACATTATTAGGTTCTTCTCTTTGTCTTGCATTTGATTGGAAGCATTTGTAGAATCTTTCTTTCCGTAGCTTGGATGTGTCTTTTTCAAGTGTAAAAAGATAGGAAATGAATTAGAATCATTACGTTTGGTGTTCATATGAAGAACTTTTTCATTACTTTGGGTTAGTTTTGGGTACATATTTTACTTCTTTCTATCATTTTGAAAAGAAATAAAATTGCATGTGCATTGGGTTGTGCATATTGGGAACGGAAAGAATTCTTCCTTACTTTAGCTAGTGTTCATCGAAGAGAAAGGCTCATTTCGATTCATCTTCATTTGCATGGTTTGGGTCGTCATAACACCATCAAGTTGCACTTCCATAACCCGATTGAGTAAGACAGCCACTAAAATTAATCTCCCTAATTAAACCAACTTTAACCTCACTTGAGGAAATCAAAAGAATTTGGTAGTTAGGTAGGACATCGGGGATAGGCATCAAAATAATTCCCCCTTGTCATTTTCATCTGAGACATAGTCGTTGTCTTTAGGGAACTAAAATCCTCTAGTATTTATTGACACGGTCACAGCTAGTTTGTGGAGGGGCCTCCTGACTGTTTCTAACTTTCAGGGGTTAAACGGCCGCGAGATTGAGAACCGGACGGACTCTGTGGAATACCGCACTCCACTTAGCCCTAAGGCAACATCGATCGCTGTCTTCTTTGGAAGGCTGAAGTGCCCAAAACCTTTTCCGACGTGTCATGAACGAGGTAGCTTAGTATCTATTCTACTAGGGCTCTTTTACCCAGGATCCATTTCGGTAGAGGGATATCCTTCTTATATCGGTCTCTCATGTTGTATTGTTCGACTTGGATTTCATCACCTTGCGAAGGATACAATTTGTTGAGGTCTCCAGCTCTTAGTTAGGAGGTTTTGCTTGCTATCTTGTAGAGGGTCTTTTTCTTTGTAGGGCTGCTTGTTGGCATTCTGGCCGTTTTATTGTACAGCTCGCTTACTTTGGCAGCGGCCTCAGTATAGTTTTTTGAGCTTGCTCTTTTGGCCTGTGAGCCTTGTCTTTTCCTAGCTCCCCTTTCGCACGCTCGGTTGCCTGAGGGTTTTTGAGTTCTTTTTAACAAGACTTTGTCCACATCACTTAGTTTTGTTTCATGGAGAATCTACCTCCATGCACCCATGCTCCTTCTGGGACTACCAATCCGGAGACCCCTTTTCAAGGGGTACCTTTTACTTTTCCTTCAGTTGGAGATATTGGTCCTCCCTTTATTGCCACGTTAAATCTTCCTGGATTAACCATAGGATTACCGGTATGGTTATTCAATCCGGTAATTCCGATTGCGCCCAATGTTTCGAATGTTAACTCTCCACCACGAGAGAGTCAATCCCAAACTAATCCTTCCCCTTCTTCGTCGGATGAATCTTCTTCCGTTCCTTCTTCCTCACCTGACCAAAGCAATAGTGTTAGTAATCAGGTGGATAAGAAGAAGAAGAAAAGGAAAGTTAAGAAGAAGAAGGATAAAGAAGAGACCAAGCGTAAACCAGTTGCCCCTAATGGCACTCATTCTACGAAAACACCCCGTAAGCCCAAGTTCCCTTGCAAACTTTGTAAGGGTGATCACCTTCTCAAGGATTGTCCTGATCTTTCCCGTGTGTCAGAAGTGTGGTCTAAAAACCCCAAAGCAATTGTATCGTCGACCTCTGACCATCATGTCGATGACACCCCCTCAACCAGTGACCCCTTGGTGAAGGGTCGTAAGGGTAAAGTCCTATATCCCTGTTTGATATGCAAGGGTATGCACCGTACTTTCCTTTGTCCGAGCATGGATGAAGCCTCGCGGTGGTTGGAAGATATTACTAGTTCTCAACTGGTACCTCCAACAGACCATGGTAAACTGTCCCTCGACCCCCCACTGGTTGACCAAGTGATCAATTCAGTTTCATCTGCAATTGATCCCACTCTCCCTTCCGAGAGTGAAGTGATTGAGTTGCTATCATCCCCACTCGATCCCGCTCTTTCGTTGGAGAAAGTCCAGACTGAAGCAGTCACCTTGACACAACCTTCGTCTCATTCTTATCTTCCAAGAGAGAGTGAATTGGAAACCACTGATGTTTTCCTTATCGGTTCAGAATGTCCTCGGCAAGGGGAAACCTTGTCCACTTCCGCGAGTCCCCCTCCAAGTACTGAAGTTATTTCCTTTGATTGGAATGGTCTAACAGAATCTCGTCTTCCTTCGAGTGTTCCTTTTCAAATATCTGTAGGAGTTTCCGATAAAGAAATTTTTCGTACGATAGTTGATGAAGGAGCTTCTGTTAGTATTCTATCCTCAACTGCTTGGCAAGCCTTAGGTTCTCCTCGGCTTGTGCCTGTCACTGACCAGATACTGGCTTTCAATAGAAGGCCTACTGGACCTTTAGGATCCCTTCCTCAGTTACCTATCACTTTGGGAGGGAAAACTATCTGTGTTGATGTTATGGTCATCCAAGGTCCCTTAGATTTTAATCTACTCCTTGGACGCGATTACATCCATGCCATGAAGGCTGTAGTGTCCTCACTCTTTCGAGTGATGTATTTTCCCCATCATGGGAATATTGTGACCATCGATCAGCTTTCCTTTGTGACGCCCACTCATCGCATGACTCCTAGTCACCAGACTTCCCTAAATGTTCCACATGTTTTAGTGGTTTCTTCCCCCTAAGGGGGGACAATTGGAGCAAAGTTCCATTCTGGTGTCAAGCTCGTTAAAAAATGAAACCATCAATCCCAAGCATAGTTTACTCTTGGTTTTAAGCTTGTGTAAAAAATAAAACCAACCATCATCGCTAGCATATTTTACATTTGGTTTTAAGCTTGTGTAAAAATGAAACCAACCACTTAGGAGCATGGTTCCCTTTCTATGTCAAGCTCGTTAAAAAAAGAAATAGATTCCTACGAGCATAGTTTATTCTTTGTTTCAAGCTCATTAAAAAATGAAACCGACCCTCAAGCACAGTTTACTCTTGGTTTTAAGCTTGTGTAAAAATGAAACCAATCCCAAGCATAGTTTACGTTCGGTTTCAAGCTTGCGTAAAAATGAAACTACCTTCGAGCATAATTTCTTTCTGTTTTAAGCTCATTAAAAAATAAAAAAGACCCTTTCAAGCATTGTTATCATCTATTTCAAGCTTGTGTAAAAATGAAATAGATCTCCCTTCCATTTGTTCGAGTCTATCGCTAGAGTTAGGATTTGAACCTTCATTTCATCTGCCTGGGTCACTTGATCCTGGTTCTCCCTACTCCCCCTGGTGAACACATTTGGATTAGTAGCCAGGATTTTTGGGTAAGGAAGAAGAGTAGTCAGACGAAACGAAGCTTGGGGGGCATGTTTAGCCTTTAGCAATCATGCTGGGGGCATTTACCAACCTCTGATCATCATGTTGGGAGGGAACCCATCAATGGGCCTTAATCGTGAGCAGATTTTACCTTTGGCTTCAAGCTCATTAAAAAATGAAACCAGTAGTCTGAGCAAAGTTCTACTCCTGTGTCAAGCTCGTTAAAAAATGAAACATATCCTTTCCCTTTGAGTCGAGTCTCCTCGTAGACTTAGTACCTGAACCTTCTTTTCACCCGCCTATACTTTAGGAGAATGAAAGGAAGCTTGGGGGCATGTCTTCAACCTATGGAAATTACGTTGAAGTCAACTCGATCGCCTCTCCACACCACGTTGGAGCTAAGTCACTTACTTCCAGCAATCATGCTGGGGGGCATGTACCAACCTTTGGATTTCATGACGGGAAGAAGTTCACCATTGGGAACATTTTCGAGCATACTTTCCTTTTTAGGTTTTGAGCTCATTAAACCATGAAAATTATCCCGAGCATAGTTCATTTTCTGTTACAAGCTCTTTAAAAAAAATGAAGTAGACATCATGAGCATTCTTCCAACCTATCTTCGAGCTCGTTAAAAACAGTAAGATGGTGTTTGAGCTTACTTTTCACTTTTTCGTGCTCTGGTTAAAAACATGAAAAGTGGTTTGAGCTTACTTTTTCCTTTTTCGTGCTCTGGATCCAAACATGAAAAAGATTCCCAGTGCTTTTGATACCATTATCGTGCTCGTTAAACAAATTGGAGTAAAAAGGTGTGTCTAACGAGTATAGGTTTATCACTTTATCCGGCCTCGCTAGACTATTTACGGAAAAGGAACTGTGCCGAGTTTACTTTTCCTTTGTCGTACTCGGTCATCAACCATGACAAAGTTGTACATGGAGTCCATAGTTAAGCTCTTTTCAGACTCCCTAAAATTGAAAAGATTGCCAAGCGAAATTGATTCGTTCACGCTTGTAAAAGGATGTGAATGATCGTCTCCCTAGTGATAGTTTACCCCTTTTTCGGACTAGGGGGCACTACTTACGAAAAAGGAATACTCCAGCCAATCATGACTGGAAGAGTCCTCTCTCGCGTTGTTTTACCCTTTTTTCGGGCGATGAGGCTAACTTTACGAAAAAGGATCATTGGAGTCTTCTTTAGTTATTTTCAGACTCTTTAAACATGAAATGACAACCGAGTTTTCCTTCCTTGGACTCGTTAAAATTTAACATCGAAGGGCCCACTTTGGGACGAACCCCTCCTTTCTCAGGTTCGAAAAACATGTGAGATTGGACTCATCTATGAGATGAGCTATACCGAGCATGGAGAAGAAAGGTATGAGCCTGTTTTGAAAAGGCGTGTTTATGAGATGTGTATGTCCAGTTTGAAGAGGTACGAGTTGAGAGGGTATGAATATTTGAAGAGGCATGAATAATGTATTTAAAATAAGATTTGAATTAGAAGGTGAGTGTGTCTTCGGTGTCTTAGTTGAAGCAGCAGCAAGAACAAGCCAAGACTAATGAACTCCCAAGACTGAAGGAAGGATATTTTGGATGATCTGAAGAAGTCAGATTAGGGAGGTAGCGTGGTGATAGGGTACGCTACATGCCTGTAAGGGGTTCGTAGCCTCCTTCCAGTGGTAGCTGGTAAATAAGGGTGTCGAAGCATCCTTTCAGTAGCAGCTGATCAAACCAGGGGGTCGTAGCCTCCTTCCAGTAGTAGCTGGAAAATAGAGTGTAGTAGCATCATTGTCTATAGTATGAGAAACAAACTTGGGTTTAATAGCATCTATGTCTGTAGTAGCAGGTAGAAACTTATTGTAAATATAATTTTGTAGTATAGAAAGAATTGGTGGTTTACCGAATTGGGATTCCACGATAAAAATCTGTGTTCTGTGTATCTTGTTGATTCCATGTTTTGATTAAGTTTAAATAAGTGGTTTAAAATAGTAAAAAGTTAACAATACTGATTCACCTCCCCTCTTAGTATTGACCAATATTCCAATAGCTAGGATAGTCAAAAGGGTTCTCAAGGTGAAAATGGAAACCTAGGGTTCAATCCCAAAACCCCCTCACCAGTCCCTAGTGGATACACATAGCCCCCTAATTTAGTTGCATCCATAGCCAACCCTTGGTATTTTTATTTGCAGGGTATTTATTTACATCATTTACATTTTCCATGGCTCACTAGAACATGGGAAGCATAATACCAATTACTTTCCTCTCCAAGGCTAAGCATTCACTAGCAGGTCCTTAGCCTTGAGATCCATGCTAGGAATCATACAACATTTACATTACAGCCAAAATATTCTAAGGGTCAAAATAGGGGTATTACATCCCCATTGTGTTAAGTTTGTCCATGAGATGAGGAAACTTTTGTTGAATCTGACTCCTGATGAAGCATTGCTTTGATGACTTGATATAGTTGGGTGTTCTTCTGGTGAGTGGCCTTCATCTTAGTGTCCTTGATCCAGTTGATTGTATCCTTCTCAATGCAATCAGGATTGAGTTATGTAGGGAGACGGGACCAAGTGCTCAACTACCTTTAAGGTGTCAAAGAGAGGTGGAAAACATGGTTGAAGTCAGGGAAATATTTAGGGGAAAAATTTCGCCAATTGGCTATTTATTGGGCATTTTTTAAAAAATAAATTCGCTATTTGGTCATTTTAGACTCTAATATCGGCTATATTTACATAAAATATGTTTTTTTATCATAATATTCACCAAAACTTACTAGTTTTGGTAGTAAATTGTATGTTTCATATTTAATATTCGCCTATCTATCTATCTATCTATCTATATATATATATATATATATGTTTTTTTCATTTCAAAATAATCATCTAGAATGTACTACACTTAAGTTTCATATTAGAATCCTTAAAAAATACCGTTGGTCTAAGTAGCTCCACATTAAAGACATGGTGCAAGTCAAGGAATGGGGAAATACTTAACTCGAAAGAATTATCGGGTCCACATCCTTGGTGATGGTGTAAGTTCCATATCGAAGGGGGTAGAGATTTCAATGGAGCCCTATGAGGCACTCTTTCTATAAATTTAACCATACCTTATTGCCAAGATGAGACTTTTGTGGAACCTGATGTTGGTCATGTCGTTGCTTATACTTGGAATTGGATTTTTGCAAGATTTCATGAACTTCTTGTTGGATGTGGTGGATTTTCTGAACAAATGTGGAGGCCCTAACAAACTAGGTTTGATAATGGGAGGGCTCTTCATTTGTATATATGCAAGGGGAAATGGTACGTCAATTCAGGATACTGGTTGGAACCCCAACCATACCTCAAAAGGGTTTTGGCTAATACAACTATGAAGGGATTTGTTCTAACTATGTTGAACACAAGGAAATCTCTAATCCCAAGAACAGTGATGTTTGGAGTTGCACATTCTCAGGATATGCACAATCATCATGTTGACAACCTATGTATTCACATTGGTTTAGGGGTGGAAGGCAGTCGATTTGGTTAGCTTGGTGTCCATCATCAACCATTGGTTGTACTAGAAGGTACTTGGGGACCTACTATCTCGATCTCCTTGTCATAGGTGGTATAATTGTGAAAAAAACAAAGAGTTCCTTTTCATAACAAATTAACCATCTAGACCTTAGTATATGCAATTATTTTGCTTCCTAGTGGTTTATATTATGTTAATTGGATATCTACTGCATATTTTGTCCGCCTTTGTGATAGTTTATCCACAATAGCGCTCTCTTTATGCTTTTCCAATTATTTTATAAAGCTAAAGCACCCATCCTGCTTTATCTTTCTTTTATCCAGCTTTTGTGGGTTAAAGAAGATTTATTCTACTTTTCTCTTAGATTAGGATGAACAAGGAGCACTAGGATTACTTGGGAAATTTTGATACTTTTTGCCTCAACATCTTCCTTCCTTTTATTTTAAAATCCATTTGTTGGTTGATTTTTGGTCACTCATGGGCTATCTAGGCCCACCTAGCCAATTTGTGACCTTTCACTATGATTTGGAGATCAATACTTTCCATATAGGGGGGTTTTGTCTTTTCTAATCCTTCCACATGTGAGCCATTTGAATTCCCTTATAGGTTCTCAAATTATCCCTAAAGGATGCATTATATATTGTATTCATGTTATTGAATAATAGGATGATGGAGTTTATTCCAATTGAGCTCTATCTCATATGTTTCTACTTTAATATTTCTTCTTATTTATGCTAATCTCTGTGTAAATTCTTGGTGAGGACTATTTTGTTTCTAGATCCTGGCTTGTAAAATTCTTGCAGGGTGTTGAACCTATTTAGAATTTCTACATGGTATTAGAGCTTAGGGAGCTTAGGTTGAGCATATTTGTTTGCAGTAACACAACAAAAGCAATGGAGTTACCACATAATTCCTAGGGATATTGTGTTGAGTCCTTTGGTTTTCCATTGGACTCTTTCCAGGTGTGATGCACTCTTGAATGTTCCTACTGACTAAAGTAAATTTCATAGCTTAGATCCAAATATTCTTTCGGTATAATATTTTCCAGAGAGTTTGTTTTGCAGGTACAAAGATCAAATGGTATAAATCTCAACACAAAGTTCGAATTGGTGAAAGTCTCCTTGAAGTGACTCCTTCTCCTATTGTTTTTGAAGTTCAAGAGAACTCTAATTTCTCATATTCACATGCAGCTAATCCAAGAGATGACATTTGAACCTCCATTGTTGAAGAGCTCATCCATCTCCATCTCTCATCATTGTTCTCCTATCATACTTCAGATACTTAGGATCCCATGCTAGTTACTGTTTTGGAAGATCCATCTCCTTCCAATGAACTCACTGGTCTACAATATGGTAATCTAATGATTATTGGGAAGTCCAATATGCAGTGTGAAGTTGTTATTTGCACTCTCACTTCCATTGTCCAGTCTCCTGCAAGTTCCTACATGGTTGATAGCACATTTCCTCAAGAAGTTGGAGAGACCCCTTTGTTCTCTCATGATACTTTTATTTCGAATTTTGAGGATCATCACCCGGTTGTTGAAGCTCATTCACACTCAAAGCCTCTCATTGGTTAACAATTTAGTGTGCTATTGGATGCCATGGAGGTTGAATTTTAGTATGGAGTTGTTGCATTCGCTCTTATTGGCATGCTCCCTATCCACTACATGATTATGATTGACACATGTATTTATTTATTGAAATAAATACATTAAATATTTTATTAAATTAAACACATTAAATATTTTATTAAAATAAATAAATAAATAAAAATGTAATAAAAATATTTTCATTAAAATATTTTATTATTTTAATAAATTATGAAATTAACTTAGATAAATATTGAAAATAAGATTTTATTAAAATTATAAAATTATAATCCAATAGAATTACATGTAAAATTGCTCATCCTTGTTTCTAATCCTCGACTTTGACCATAATATGTGTTTTTGAAAATTAATTATGAAATCAAATAACTTTTGTTTTATATCAAAATAATTTTTTTAATAAAGAAATAAAATATTTTATTAAAAGTTATGAATTTAATTAATATTAGTGTTTTATTAAAGTTTATAAATTTAATAAATTTTGAGCATAGAAATAAAATTTTAGGTCATTCTCTATATGTGTGTTATCATCATCATCATATATTTATTTCTAAAAGAAATATTTTATTAAATATTGAATTTATTTTATAAAATATTTAATATTTAATATTTTACTCAAATTTAAGAGTTATTTAGATTAATCTAGTTTTTAATATACACAAATTTTAACTATAGAGGGATTTCAATACTAAAGATAGATTTCGTTTAGGAGGTAAAACACTTTTTCTTTCATATAAAAGCTCTACACATACTATAATTTTAATCTTGAATTATTTGCATAAAAATACATCATCCAAATCCCATTTAACCTAATTTAAGAAAAGTGATATTCTAAAAATTTAGAGAATAAAGCAAATGTTGGAAAATATTTGAATTAAAAGATATTTTTAAGCCAAAATCATATTTTACAAGAACTCACACAAATGAGTAGGATGTTACCAAAGGTACTTAGTACTTCCATTTGAAGAAACAATTGATAAAAAAACATTTGAAAATTTGAAATTTGATGTATTACTTTGCAAAACAATAAAAATAAATAAATATGATGTTCATATTTAAATATTGCCTTTCAATAATGATAAAAAAGATAAAACAAAATTAAAGAAAATTACATTTCATATGTAATTCAAGTGTTTTTTTATAAATGTTAAAATCATTTACATTTGTAAAAAACAATTCATATTAAATGAAATTTTGATACCCTAAATTTTATTTTCAACCCAACTCCATCCTCAATGTTACATTAAGATTTAATAACCTAAAACTTAATAGTAGTTAAGACAAGGTTTCTATATATATCTCTATAACTTTTGGACCTCATATTTTTAAATTATTAATATTTTATTAAAAAAAAATTAAGATAACTTACACACTAGTGCTAGTAAATATGTGTTGCACACTAGGGTTGTTTAATATAATGAGGGCACTAACAAGAATTGTTTTTAGTGGATGATTTTTTAATAAAATATGTTACATTACTTTGGTGCTTCTCATAGGGTTACACGTGGATTCAACTAGTGTTATACTAACATTTATCCTTAATGCTCCACTTATAGATCTTATTTTTTAATTACAAAGTTCGGAACAACATGTGTATGTCCTCATACCACAACATTTATAGAACACCAAAGTCAATATTGTATATTGATGTAGCTATGACTCAAATATACATATACAACACTTTCACTACCATACCATAAAAGGCTATGAACATAAATTCAACTCTTTAAAAGAGACTCAAGAATCCTCCAAGTAAGCACTTCTAGAGAGACACCTCAATGTGGCTCTTTTAACTATATACATTTTACAAGAGAATTTTCCTTGTTAGAGGCTCAATGCATATAAGGACTATTGCCTAAGCACCTATAT
Source organism: Larix kaempferi (assembly GCA_027924585.1). Taxonomy (NCBI): domain Eukaryota; kingdom Viridiplantae; phylum Streptophyta; class Pinopsida; order Pinales; family Pinaceae; genus Larix; species Larix kaempferi. Next base: position 345,943 of record BSBM01000983.1, on the reverse strand, counting down.
CATTACCATCGTCAACAATTTGTGTATATATATTTTTGTGTATGTGTATATACCTTAGTTAATCTATGCATATTTATATACTAACACATTTATTAATCAATATACTTTGATATATGCAATAGCATATATATATTTGTATTAAATATATAGAATAATATATATATTAATATATATCTCTACCATTATATATAACATATATATATATATATATATATATATATATATATATATATATATATAAAGTTCATATGTTTTGAAAAATAAGTTGTTTTAAGCAATTCATCTTAGGTAAAGATGACCCAACTCATTATTAATTGATTAATATGAGAAAACAAATATAATTATCCAAATGCTAATTTTCTGATATATACATTTTATAATTTACTTAATAAACAATTAATTTTTTTCAACAATTAGGAAAAGATATTTTACACCTTTGTTTTAAAAATGGCAAACATGTTTTTCCATATATGTAAATAACATTTTTAATAGATTTGTTTAAATAAATTAATATGTTTTATGAATATTTGTTATCAAATAATATTGACAATAATCATTTTAGATAAATTTTTGAAATAAATATTAATAAGAATTTTTTTTATACACTCTTACTAAAGCTAAATTTAATTATAAAAAAAAATGATTTTGATATTTTATATAATATAAATTCTTGCAACTTTTAATAAAAAAAATTCTAATTTTATTTAATTTTCAAAACTTTTGGAATTTGATTTTTGTTAAATTGATGTATGTTCCTTTTATTTATGGGAATTTGTCTGCTAAAAACAAGAATACAAGTTCTAAGTGTAAAACCTTTTTATCATCAAATTAATGTGTGTTTATTATAAAAAATCTTATCTAATAAGAAAATATGATCTAAATAATCTTTAAATTTTATTTCAATACACATCTAACTAAAAAAAATGAACTTTTTATATCTAAGAGAGAGTGTTCAACATTTTTTAAAGGATGAAAATTTTCATAATATTAGAATCATATTTAGCTTTATTTATATAATGTTAAGACTTTGACCTCCATTTACATATCATTATGTTAGACAAAACCTATTTAACAATACAAATTACAAATTAGACTTATTTAACATTACATTAAAAATTAAAAATTTTAATAATCATAACAAATATATTCAACTAATCAAATTGTATAAATAACATCATATTAAAAATTCAAATTTTTAATAATCATAACTATTCATGAAATATATTAAGTAATCAATATAAATTGATACAAACACACAATATTTTTATATTTATTAAAAATATTTTACTAATTATAATCCTATATTATGAAATCTAATAAAAGTGGTTTTCCTTCCATCATAAAAATTATATTTACAATGTTTTGAAATTTAAATTTTAAATATCACAAAAATTAAAAAATAAAAATTATATTTACAATATTATAAGATATATAATTTCCATTCTAGTTTAAATAAATAATTTAAACAAAAACCAATTAAATATTCTAATTAATCTTTCAACATTTTTATTTAAAAATTTAGAACACATAATTTAAAATTAAAATTGAACTTTTAAACCTCAAATACATATCATGACAATACCCTAACTTTAAAGTTTGAAAAGGATTAATTTTAAAGATAAACACCCTAACTGGTTTAGGGTTATATTTATCACATGTCACAATACGCTATTGAATATATATGACAATACCCTAACTTTAAAGTTTGAAAAGAGTTAATTTTAAAGGTAAACACCCTAACTGGTTTAGGGTTATATTTATCCCATATCATGACAATAGGCTATTGAACATATAATACAAAATGCACAAAAGTTATATTTATGCCATATCATGACAATATGCTATTGAACACATAATACAAAATGCACAATATATGTTTTCGGTCATATATGTTTGAAATTATCATAACAATAATCTTTTCGGTTATATATGTTTGAAATTATGATGTTTTCGTCTTCCACCTTACTATTTTGATATCGTTTTCATGTAAAAATGTTTTACATTTACAAAAAACTGTAAAAATACTGTAGTCATAGTAGCCATGAGGTTATTGGCGTTGGTGAGATTTAAATTTTAATGTTATTACTCTCCGATAAAATTATTATTATTCTTACAACAATAATCATTATTTGGCACCGTTTTTTGGCACTAAACCATGGCTGTGGCGTTTGTGATTTTCAACCCAACTCATTTTATACTTATAAGTCTGCCCACTTCGAAATGGATCAATGTCTGCCCCTGTGAGTGTAAGTAATGAGATTGTGAGTGGAAGGAGTTCTTGGGTAAATGATTCCACATAAATTGATAAATTGAGAAGCCGACTATGTACTCTTGGATTTGGCTCTGCACGGGTGCTTTTGGCGATGGTAGTTGCCCTTGAGAAGCCGACTATGTACTCTTTCAATAAAAAGGTGGCACCAAAAAAGATGAATGTCTTTTGAATAAAAAGATGGCACCAAATCCTAATGTGCTGATGTGTATGAAAGTTACACATCGCTTTCAATAGATAAAAAAAGTAATAAAAAAAGCTGTCTTTATATAGTTACACCTAGCTTTTAATAGAAAGAAAAATCTTTATAAAAAGCTGTCATTGATACCATTGGTTTAAATTTGGAGCACGCGGATAGTTAATTTAAATTTGGAGCGGGTGTTGATATCGTTGACGTGTAAGGACGTTACACATCGTTTTCTGGAGAGAGTGAGATTTACCAAACACGCCATCAAATCCCGATGTGTTGACGTGTAAGGACGTTACACATCGCTTTCAGTATGGGAAAAAGCGGGCTTCAAGCTCATTATAGTGAATCACGAATTGTTTTTTCTCAAAACCTTGCATGTCCGCGAAAGGAATTTGAAGACGGGGAGATCCAGATCAGGGAGATCCAGATCAGGGAGATGCAGATCAGGGAGATAAATTGAACTTTCAATGCTTCTTGCGAGTCTTTTCCCAAGGCTTCCTGTGCACTCGCTCTAGTGATCATTGCTTTACTGCAGCTCAGACGCGTTGGCTGCATCTCATGATGATTAGGCTACCAAATCCTACATCTCCACGAACACCGGTACTTGATAGACCAAGTTTCTGGCTCCAAATCGGATCGCGCTGCTATGCTTTATACGTACGATACAGTAACACACGGCTTTGGTGCCAAGCTCAAGCTATTTCCTGGCACTATTTCCAGATTTCATCAATCAGGTCGAACCCGGGACTTTCTGGGATTGAGATCTAGTTATGGTCTATGGCCACTGTCACATTATGGTCTATGGCCATAGATCTAGTTATGGTCTATGGCAAGAGCTTCAGCTTCCAGCTCTTGCCAGCTTCCAGATGGAAGGGAGAATGTGAAAGCCGACGGACTCACCGTGGTGGGTAAAGTTAAAGTACGAGCTCTGGTGGTAGCCGGATTCTCGTCCAGAGAGCCGAATCTGGTCGCTCCGGAGATCCTTAAACAGGACCTGGTTGCTCCCGACGTCAACATAGGTTAGGTCCGGTTTATTTTGGTTTGAATTCTGAAAACATTGGTCATGTGTTTGAATTATGAATTCTATTGGTTTGAATTATGAAAACATTATTGAATTAGGTTGGTTTGAATTCTGAATGATGCAGCTCGGAGCCAACCAGACCCAACTCGGCTTTCAGCCTTCCGGTGATAGACCCAACTGGCGGTCCTGAATCTATCTCTAATTGGCTTGCAGAACATTCTGAATCTGGCGAATGAAGGATTGCTGAAACCATTGCTCGAATTACAAACGAATCCGGCGAAAGAAGGATTGCTGAGCCTCCAGTATCAGTCGGAACCTGGCGAGAGAAGGATTGATGGAACCGTTGCTCGAATTACAATTCCAAGAACTATTTCCATCATCGTCCCGTATCAGTCGGAATCCGACGAACAAGAAGTGCTGAAACCATTGCTCAGGTAGTTTTAAAACCTCAGTGCTAGATAGGGTTTATGTTCATTTGTGAAGCGTCATCTTACCGGGCAGTTTGAGAAGAAATTATACCAACCCTAGTATAAGATTTGTATTCGTTTTTATTATATTAGAACCTCTGTATAACCTCTCTATATCAGAGATCTTGAATTTATTTCATTAAACTCCCATGCAATAAATGGTATTTACGTTCAGAGGGAGGGTTGTGTTATTTTTTATTAAACTTTCATGCAATGAAAAACGAAAACCTAATCAAAGGGTTTTGTTACTGCAAGCTCAGATGCTATTTTGTTGAGAGGGTTTTATTATTTTTTATTTGAAACATTTGAATCCCCACAACAGTTAGATTAAATATCAATAGCTCAACACCTTAATATAAATAACTCAAATTTTAAGGTCATGTAGGTGGTCATGTTAAATTTTAAACTGCCCAACAAGTGCTCCTCTAACTATATGTAGTCTTTTGAAATTGTCATTGCCCTTTCCTATAAGCTGGCTCCAGACAATATCCCTCCTATAGTTTTGTTAAAGTTTTTAGTTATCAGTGTTCTACATCAAAGTTTTCATACATAGATAAATGCTAAGTATAACACAATACTGCACAAATAAATGACACAGTTGTCCTTTATTTCACTAAGTATAAGGATTTTTACTCTCTAGCCTAGATTACAAGCATAGATCAATTAAAAAACACACATGGAAAACGAATAAACTAATTATAGCTGAACGAATTTAACGAATCATCTTCAATAGGAAAAGCAGAAGTACTCTGATTACGATAAACAAAGTTGACCAGATCGGTAAATATATATAGAGATCGTAAATATATAGGAATATAGGATGTATCACGATTAAGTTTAATGGATCACAGATCCAGCTCTATTTTGAATTATTATTCAGTATTGGAAAAACGTTAAAAATCTGTATCTGAATTTTTTTTAACTCTGTGTCGTTTTGTGGTATTACTTGGAATGGATAGATAAGTTGTATATTGGAGGGCGTCTAAATCCGTACCTTGGAATATTTTAGTAATGGTGTTATCGTGTAGATCTGAGAAATCGTGAACTGTAATCCAAGGATTGCTAAATTGTATTTTCTAGATAATTAAATTCTGGATTTCAAGGGATTGTTTCTTTCTGTATTTCGAAAATAGATCAATTATGCAATTATCATATCATAGAACTATGTATTAAATTCTGTATATTAAAGAGATCGTCGATTTCTGAAATTTGAAAATGATCAAATACCGAAGTTGCTAGATCATAGGATTATATATTGAAATGTTTAAACTTTGTATTTCAAAGGGATTGTCGATTTCTGTAGTCCGAAAATGGTCCAATTCTACATTACTCATTGTATCTCTAAATTTTTCAGATCATAAGATTATGTATTTAAATGTTTAACCCTTGTAATAACTATACTCCGCATGAATCCGAGGGAATGGTGGATCTGAAGTTCTGGGTTTGCTACCTCTTTTTACATGATAAAATTCGCTTGGACAGTCGATGGGCCATAAACCCATCCTCATCTCCAACCTAGTTTACAACGCCCAGCTATGTGACATGACTCTAACAACTATTAAGGTACCATCGACATCATGTATTAACACTGTCTAGACTCAGATTAGACGATGAGAGACTTCAGATTGATCTTCTGTAACTATAGAAAACGCCTTGTATAAAATGCTCAATTCAACATACCATCACCCATAATGCTCAATTCAATATACCATCACCCATAGACGGAACACAGTTGTATAGTCTACCATTGAACCTGCAGTTGAAGATGAAAAAACACACATGGATAACCCATTGCAAGGGAAATAGATGCAGTTCTTATGGTGATTCAGTCTCAATAACATATTAGTTTTGACACTTAAGTTTCTGTATCAAATACATATAATATTTTCTTACGATTTCGTTCTATGAACTGTCTATATTTGCGTCTTCCTTTGCGTTCCTGTCTGATTCTCTCGTATTAGTTTTTGCTTATTTGCATTTGGATGATTTTGTGTGTAATTGATCCCTATCTTCTCCAATTTACTGCCTTTTCTAAATCATGTCCTATTACTATAGCCACTCCTCTCGTGATGAAGAGATTCCTATTATAGTTTTGAGAATCATACAGTTTGCCTTCCCAGCTCAAAACGTCCTCAATTTTCCCAATCGCATTTTGTGGACTTCTCTAGATAATTATACTGTTGTTTTTCCCAATTGGCTTGCAAATATTTCATAGAACTTTGAAGAAGGCTTTCCTCCAAGGGTTATTAAAAAAATAGATTTAATATATTGTTAAATAAAAAATAATAATGGTGAAAATCAAAGATTGAAGTAGATGATGAATTTTGAATTTTTTTTACACACCACTCTATATCAATTCACCGTAAAAAATTGTTGTTTTTTGCAAGGAAACTGGCCATCACGAATATGCAAAATAAAAGGTTAAAGAAATTCAGAGGAAAAATAGAATACAAGCCACACGAATCAATGGAATAGTCCAAGCACTAGGTAAATATTATTTCCACATTTTTTCATAGTATTGGATTTTGTGTAAATTTTGAATCACTATTATTTTAGAGGATATTATTGTCATTTTTTCATTTCAGTTGTTAAATTTTCATTAAGTTTATGGGAAAATACTTTGTTTCTGTTTTATTATTATTTTTGAATCTGAATTTTCTTTTAATGAAATTAACACTTTTTTTGTTTTTGTCCATTCTGAATTCCAAAATGTTTAGATTTTATTGGATTCAATTCATTTTATATGATATTACATTGTTCACTTGTTTTCATTTAAAACTTGATTATGCTCGATCTTCATGAAAATTTAGGGAGTGTAGTAGTGGTGAATACTGTCTTGGTTAGATTTAGAAATAGAGCATAAGGTTAGACCCAACCATTTTGCTAGGGTTAATCTGGAACCATGCCATATCATGCATATCTTATCATTTTTTTTATAGTTTGTTTAGCTCTTTTTTATTTAAGAAAAAACATACCAACTAGAAACTTACAACCTTACTTTTCTAAGGAAGTGGGGTAATCATTGTACCATACTGAATTAAAACTCCATTAATCCATTGACATGAAGATTGGGTTGAAACTCAGATGTGAGTAGAATTAATCTTCATGTGAATGAAAGTTATGGATCCAGTAGGAAGCAACAGACCAGCCTTGCATATCTGAATAAACTTAGGTGGGCTCTTTTGCTTAAATAATTGTTTTCACATCTTTGATGTTTTAGAAATACTGAATTAATTTCATAGCTAAACCTAGATGCTATACCTTATGATCACGGTTATTGTGTTTATGATGTTCTTGTAATTATGACTACAATTGAAACAATGTTCTAAAGTCATAACATTATAGTCGCAATGTTATGACTACAGAACTTTTGTGGATGCCCATTGTATTGAATGAGAAACAAGCATCTAATTTGACTGTTTCCCTGTTAAAGAGAGTGAAATAGGTACAATACTTTTAGGTCCTTGGTGATACTTTTAGGTCCTTGGTGATAGTCACAATCTTTTAGGTCCTTGGTGATAGTCACAATCTTTTAGGTCCTTGGTGATAGTCACAATCTGCTTCATATCCTTTTCAACAAGAAAGCTATGAAGTTCTCAAATGATCCGTTTCCTATTATATGAATAAATCAAATAAAACTGAAGCAAAACATCACCCAAAATATAGTTTCATGGGTCACCAAGCAAAACATCACTCAAATGATCCATTTGGTGGTATTGAACCCAAAATGTAGCTTCATGCGTCACCAAGCAAAATGATTTTCCAATTGTTACATTTGTGTCCGTGTCGTTGTCGAGCTGGAATAACAGATGGATGAAAGTACAAAAACACATTTTGCTTTATGCAGGGGACTTAGGGGAAGGATGACAATTTGGTTGGGATAAACATATGCTTGAATTGAAATGAACTGAGTCTTGCTAATGCCGCCTGCCTTTTGGAATTGATGTGTCAATTGTTTTGATTTCTCTCAAGTTGGGGTTTGCATTTCCATGATGAATGCATGCATAACACCTTTCAAGATTTAATGTGATAGCACCTTTCAAGAATTAAGTATGGAATTACATATGCTAAATCCATACTAATTCTCTGGAATTCACTAATTCTCTGGAATTCATTCTAATCTTTAATTCAGCTACTTTAATATCCTATGGAGCTGCTAGGATATTAAATTGGTTCCACATCCAGGTTTGACAGAGTCCAATTATATTAGCTGCTCTACTATACTGTTTACTTTCATATCCCAATCTCCAATTCATGAAATCAAGCCCGAAGAAAAAACATTTAAGCTCGCAGAGTAGACTGCATCGAGAAGGTTGATGTCCCATCCTAAATCCCACTGGGAAGATTCACGAACGACAGCTACGCCGAGGATTGTTGCTTGTAATGTTCCTAGAAAACATATTTCGCCAAACAATAATGTCACAGACAAGCCACGATGATATTCACAAATGCGGATTTCCCTGCGTCAAATGCGGATTTCCCTGCGTCAAGACCATAAATCAAAGTAATTGATGGCATCGGGACGTATCCCCTGGAATAAATGATTCGAAGGGAACAATGTGATTTGATTACCTGAAGACGAGAGCCATCAAAGTCATAGAAGACGCATATGTGGAGATGTTAATTTCAAACCCAGGTAGTAGAAATTCTGGTCGATTACAGGACTGCATATTTAAATTAAATTACTGGCCCAAAATTCCATATTCCATATTTAAATTAAATTACTCGCCCAAAATTCCATATTCCATATTTAAATTAAATTACTCGCCCAAAATTTTCATTGACGCGATCAGATATAGAGTGGAAGGGATGAGACTGTGAAGAGAAGCAGGATGCATGAAATCTGGCAGAATATGGAAAAAGTGAGTTTGGGTTGCACCTTCCTGCAATGAGTTTTAAGTTAGTTAACACATGAGCCGAGTCTCACCATCTAGAAACTTGAAACTTGTTTCGCTGTTGATTATTAAGAAGAATCATACCAACTAGAAACTTCTCCATGTTGTTGATCAAGCTTGTGAGACCAATAGGTTTTCAAGGTTACTCTGTCTTATACATCATAAAGGGTCTAAAACTGGTCTGTTGCTTCCTAAAATAGAATTAAAATTGAAAGCTGTCATATGGTATAAATTTGCATTAAAATTGAAAGCTGTCATATGGTATAAATTTGCTCCCCTCTTGGGGAGCATAAACCTTCAAAGCAGTCATGTATATGCTATAAATTGGCTCCACATCGAGGTTTGACAGAGCCCAATTATATTAGCTTCTCTACTTTACTCTTTACCTTCATATATCAATCTCCAATTCCTAAAATCAAGCCCGGAGAAAAATATTTAAGCAAAAGAAAAATGACAAACTCACAAAGTAAACTGCAACGAGAAGGTCCCATTCATACACATACTTATATATGAAGTGGATCATATACATATATTTCGAGAAACAATAATATCACAGATAAGTGATCACATGGAGAATAAACAAGCCAGACAAAGGGAGAGTTGCCGCAATTATGAACATAGAACACCATCCCATTTTTAGTTAGTGCCTTCAATTTTTCTTAGTTGGCAAACCTTGAATTATTAATTTCGGCCAATCTCAAACTATCACGCCCCGACCAAATTTTAATGTAGCTGGGCATTTTTGGTTGATACACCGAGAGGGCCATGATATGCAAACTCAAGGAGTTAGCAAACATTTTTTTTTAACTGTTAATGTGAAGTGGTCTACCATGTCATATTTTTTTTTAAGCATAAAAGGTATACTATGGTTAGAAGATGTTTTAAACAAAGGGTCCTAAATGCTTAGGTTTAATAAAAACATGTGTGAATTGTAGCTTCGTTTTATAAAAACATGTGTGAATTGTAGCTTCGTTTTAGACATAGTTTAGAAGGGTGTCATTGAAATTAAATTTAAGATAGAGTATTGTCTTGTTATTTTTATTATTTTATCTTCAATCACTTTTTATTTTTATGTTTTTTTTAATATTTTTTATTTTTAATCAAATTTCAAATATTTCAAATAGTTAAGTTTAGGTTTAGAATTTATATTTAATATTTGTTTAATTTGGTTAGTGATAAGTTATTTTTATTTTAATTATTTTTTGTTAGTTTTAAAGTATTGTTTATTTGTAATGGAGTAAGGTAAAAATTGTTATTTCTATTATTTTATTTTCATCGCTTTTTGTATTTTTAGTTTTAATTAAATTTCAATAGTTAGGTTTAGAATTTATATTTAAGATTTGTTTAATTTAGTTAGTGATAAGTTATTTTTTATTTTAATTTTTTGTTAGTTTTAAATTATTGTTTATTTTTAATGGAGTAAGGTAAAAAGGGCAAAGAGTAGTTTCCTCTTCATAATCTAAAAGAATGGTTAAAGATGAGATAGGAAGTAGAAAATTAGAGAAGGGTTGTTAGTTTTGGAATGGTAATATTTAATTTTATAAAGGTATTTAGTTTTTTATGTTTTTTTTAATAATTATAAATTTAATTTAATTATATTTCTTAATTCAACAAATAAATTTTGTATTTATTTTAACTTTGTTCATTTTTTATATTTTTACTAAGTATTGTGATATTTTCATATTTTTCTTCTAATAATTTAAAAAATAAATTTGATGTTATTTTAACTTTACTCATTTTTCATAATTTTACCAAGCATTGTGAAATTTTCAAGAGTTTCTCCTACTAATTTAAAAATGAACACTTAATTTTCCATATTGTTTTCTTGTATATAATTTTATGAGATGTGAAATGAAATTTTCTTGTAATTAGTACTATGATGCCATACATGGAGACTTGTTCTATTTTTTTGTCAATGTTATTCTTAAAAATTTAGATTTTTTTCCATATTAAAATAGTTCGGATTAATAATTAAGAGTTTGTTGAAATAGTTTAGTGTTCAAGTTAATAATTATGAGTTTGTTGAAATAGGTTAGAGTTTTACTTAATCATTCTTAGTTTAATGTTTTGTTAGATTATAAATTCATATCTTATTACTTTTGGTAAATTGATTTTCAATGTTTTTTTCATGGTTATATATATAAATTTAATTGGAATATTTAAATGAGAATAAGATTATAGAAATATTTGTTTTTTTATGAATATTAATTTGTATACATTTTTTTATATTCTTTTCATTAGTAGGTTGGCCATAGGGATTCTATTGAAAGTCTTGTGTAGAGTGTTTTCAAAGGACCATTTTGGGAAATTGCCTGGAAACAATTTCCTAACTCGGAATCTTGACACATGTGCCTTTGTTGTAGCTGGAAACTGGGACGCCATTGCGCTAGTAATAGGTGGAGGGAGGTAACTCCCAGAGAAACCCTCCCAGTACGCCCCAAGTTGGGTGGTCGACCATGTATACACAAGGTTTTTAAAGTGGTCTAACGAGGGACCCCCCTTTGTTGACACTCTATTCAAGCAACCTAGGAGTTAGGATCTCTTTCCTTGGTAATTATAACTTTAACCTCCTCTAAACCTTAGCTACTTTAGCCACTCTTATCCAACTCATATAACTTGTAACCACTAACTTTTAGAACATAACACTAATAAATCATACAAATTTAAACATTTGTATGTCCTAAAACCTTGGAAATTTATATAATACCAAAATCGGATTATCTAAACTACTTTAACCCATGTAATACTAACACCTCTCTCTCTCTCTCTAAACTACTAACCCCCATTATCTCTCCCTCTCTCTCTCTCTCTAAACCCCTACCCCCATATCTCTCTCTCTAAACCCCTACCCCCACATCTCTCTCTCTAAACTACTAACCTCCATTCTCTCTCCCCCTCTCTCTCTCTAAACCCCTACCCCCATATCCCTCTCCTTAAACCCCTAAACCACAACCTATTTCTCTCCCTAAGCCCCTAACCCTTAATCACACTCTATCTCTCTCTCTAAACCCCTAAACCCTAAATCCTACACCAACTTCTCTCTCTCTCTCAATCTAAACCTATAACCTTCAATATCTCTCTCTCTCTCTCTCTAAACCTGTAACCCCCAATATATATATCTCCCTTTTTCTCTAAACCCCAAAAACCCAATCTCTCTCTCTCTCTCTCTCTCAATCCCTAACCCCCAAAGTCTTTCTCTCTTTAAACCCTAACCCCTAAAATATCACTCTCTTTAAATCCCTAACCCCCAATATCTCTCTCTCTCTCTCTCTCTATAAACACCTAAACCCCAATCTCTCTAACTCTCACTCTCAACCTTAACCTCTAACCTTCAATTTCTCTCTTTCTCTTTCTCTCTCTAAACCCCTAAACCCCAATCTCTCTCTCTAAATGCTTAACCCACAATCTCTCTCTTAACCCCTAAACCGCAATCTCTCTCTCTAAATCCATAAACCCCAATCTCTCTCTCTCAAACCCTAACCATAAATCTCTCTCTCTCTCTCTCTCTCTCTCTCTCTCTCTCTCTCTCTAAACACCTAACCCAAAATCTCTCTCTTTCTATATCACTCTCTCTAAACCCCTAACTCTTTCTCTCTGTCTAAGCCCCTTTCTCGAATATTACTATCTCTCTCTAAACCCCTAACCCCTGATCTCTCTCTCTAAACCTTTAACCTCCATTATGTCTCTCCCTAAACCGCAATCACTTTGTCTCTGTCTAATTCCCTAGCCCCAAATCTCTATCTCTCTCAACCAAAACCTCTAACCTCCTCTCTCTCTCTCTCTCTCTCTCTAAACCCCTAACCCATAATCTCTCTCTCCCTCTCTCAAACCATAACCCCCAATCTCTCTCTCTCTCTCTCTCTCTCTCTCTCTCTCTCTCTCTCTGTCTCTCTAAACCCCTTACCCTCAATCTCACTTTCTCTTTCTTTAAAATCCTAACCTCCAATCTCTCTCTCTCTCTCTCTCTAAGCCCCTAAACCACAATCTCTCTCTCTCTCTAAACCCCTAAACCACAATCTCTCTCTCTCTCTCTCTCTCAATCCCTAACCAAAAATATCTCTTTCTTTATCTAAACCCCTAAACTCCAATCTCTTTCTCTTTTTAAACCCTTAATCCCTAATCTCTCTCTCTCTCTCTAAACCCATAAACTGCAACCTATCTCCCTCTCTCTCTAATCCCCAAAACCTTAACCCCCAATATGTTTCTCTCTCTCTAACCCCAAATCTCTCTCTCTCTCTGAACCCCTAAATCTTAATCTCACTCTTTCTCTCCCTCTCTAAGCTCTTAACCCCGAATCTCTCTCTCTCTCTCTTTCAACACCTAACCCCTAACCCCCATTCTCTCTCTCTAAACCCCTAACTCCCAATCTTTCTTTCTCTCTCTAAACCCCTGACCTTAAATATCTTTTTAAACCGCTAACCCCCAATCTCTCCCTCTCTCTAAACTCCTAACCCCTAATATTTCTCTCTCTAAAACTAAACACCTAAACCCAAATCTATCTCTCTCTCCATCTCTATCCCTCTCTCAAAACCCCTAACCCCTTATCTCTCTCTCTCTCTCTCTCTCTCTCTCTCTCTCTCTCTCTCTCTAAATCCCTAATCCCCAATCTCTCTCTTTCTCTCTCTAAACCCCTAACCCCCATTCTCTCTATCTCTCTAAATCCCTAACAACCAATCTCACACTCTCTCAACCCTTAACCCCTGATATTTCTTTCTCTCTCTCTAAACCCCAAACCCCAAATCTCTCTCTCTCTAAACCCATAATACCCAATCTCTCCCTCTCTCTATATACCTATCTATACCTCTAACCCCTATCTCTCTCTCTATCTCTATAAACACCTAATCTCTATCTCTCTCTCTCTCTAAATCCCTAACCCCTAACACCCAATCTCTCTCTTTCAATATCTATCTATCTATCTGAACCCCTAATCCCAATCTCTCTTTCTAAACCTATAATCCCCAACCTCTCTCTCTCTATCTAAACCCCTAATGCCCAATATTTTTCTCTCTCTAAAACCCTAACCCCCAATATATATCTCTCTCCTTCTCTCTAAACCCCTAAACCCCAATATCTCCCTCTCCAAATCTCTAACCCCCAATATATATATATATATATATATATATCTAAATCCCTAACCCATAGAATATATATATATATATCTAAACCCTTACCTGTGAAATCTCTCTCTCTAAACCCCTAACCCCCAATCTCTCTCTCTCTAAAACGAACACCCCCAAATCCCCCCTCTCTCTCTCTAAACCCCTAAACGCCAATATATCTCTCCATCTCTCTCTCACAACCTAAACATGTAACCTTCAATATCTCTCTTTCTCTCTCTCTCTCTAAACCCTAACACCCAATCTCTCTCTCTAAATCCCTAACCCACAATCTCTCTCTCTCTCTCTAAATCCCTAACCAACAATCTCTCTCTCTCTATCTCTCTCTCTAAACTACTAACCCCCAATTTCTCTCTCTCTCTCTCTCTAAGTGTTTAACCTCCATTCTCTCTCTCTCAACCTAAACCCCTAAACCACCATATCTCTCTCTAAATCCCTAACCCTTCAACCACCATCTCTCTCTCTAAATCCCTAACTCCAAAACTCTCTTTCTCTCTCTAAACTCCTAAATTTCAATCGCTCTCTCTCTTTAAACCCCAAATCCCCAATCTCTCTGTCTCGAAACCCTTAACCTCCAATCCCCCTCTCCCTAAACTCCAATCTTCCTCTCTCTCTCTAAAACCATAACCTCCAATCTCTCCCTCTCTCTCTCTAACCTCTTAACCCTTCACCCCCAATCTATTTCTCTCTCTCTCTCTAAACCCCTGAAACACAATCTCCCCCTCTCTCTCTAAACCACTAACACCCAATCTCTCTCTCTCTCTTTCAACCCCTAACCCTCATCCTCTCTCTCTCTCTCTAAACCCCTAACCCACAATCTCTCTTTCTCTCTTTAAACACCTAACCTACAATATCTCCCTCACCCTCTCTCTAAACCGCTAACTCACAATCTCTCTATCTCTCACTAAACCCCTAACCCCGAATATATCTCTCTCTAAACCCCTAAACCCTAATGTATCTCTCTCTTTCTCTCCATCTCTCTCCCTCTCTCTAAACCCATAACCCCCAATCTCTCTCTCTCTCTCTCTAAATCCCTAACCCCCAATATCTCTTTCTCTCTCTCTCTCTCTCTCTAAATGCCTAACCCCCATTTTATCTATCTCTCTAAATCCTAACAACCAATCTCTCTCTTTATCTAAACCAGTGACCCCCGATAATTAATTCTCTCTCTCTAAACCCCAAACCTTGCATCTCTCTCTCTCTAAACCCCTAACACCCAGTCTCTCTCTTTCTCACTATCTATCAATATATCTATTTGAAACCCTAACCCCAATCTATCTTTCTCTCTCTGAAACCCTAATCTCAATCTCTCACACCCAAACTTTAGATCTCTCTCTCTCTAAACCCCTAACACCTAGTCTCTCTCTTTCTCACTATCTATCGATATATCTATTTGAAACCCTAACCCCAATCTATCTTTCTCTCTCTAAAACCCTAATCTCAATCTCTCACTCTCTAAATCCCTAACCCCCAAACCATTTCCCTCTCTCTAAACCCTTAATACCCAATCTCTCTCTCTCTCTCTCTCTCCAAACCCTAACCAAAATTTCTCTCTCTCTAAACCCATAATCTCCAATCTCTCTCTCTCTCTCTCTAAACCCCTAACCCTCAATCCCTTTCCCTCTCTCTAAACCCCGAACCCTAAATATTTGTCTCTCCCTTTCTCTCTAAAACCCTAAATATCAATTTCCCTCTCACACAATCTCTCTCTCTCTAAATCCCTAACCCCCAATCTCTCTCTCTCTAAATCCCTAACCCCCGATCTCTCTCTCTCTATAAACCCTAACCCGCAAAATCTCTCTCTAAACCCCTAATCCCCGAAATCCCTCTCTCTCTCACTCACTCTCTCTCCCCCTAAACGCCTAACCCACAATATCTCTCTTAAATCCTAACCCACAATATCTCTCTTAAATCCTAACCCACAAGCTCTCTCTCTCTCTCTCTAAATCCATAACCCCCAATCTCTATCTCTCTAAAACCCTAACCATAAATATCTCTTTCTCTCTCTCTAAACACATAACCCCAAATCTCTCTCTTTCTATATAACTCTCTCTCTCTCTCTCTCTAAACCCATAACCCTCAATTTCTCTCTCTAAACCTTTAACCTCCATTCTCTCTCTCCATAAACCCCTAAATCACAATCTCTTTGTCTCTCTCTAAATCCCTAACCCCAAATATCTCTCTCTCTAAACCTCTAAACCCCCATTCTCTCTCTATCTCTCTCTCTCTCTATGTTTAAACCACTAACCCCCATTCTCTCTCTATCTCTCTCTCTAAACCCCTACCCCCATGTCTCTCTCTAAACCCCTAATCCCTAATCACTCTCTCTCTCTCTAAGCCCCTAACCCCTAATTACTCTCTCTCACTCTCTACACCGCTTAACCCTAAACCAACCTCTCTCTCTCTCTCAACCTAAAACTCTAACCTCCAATCTCTCTCTATCTCTCTAAACCCCTAACCCCCAAACTCTCTCTCTAAACCCCTAACCCACAATCTCTCTCTCTCTCTCTCTCTCAAACGATAACCCCCAATCTCTCTCTTTCTCTCTCTCTCTCAATTCCTAACCCCCAATCTCTCTCTCTCTCTCTCTCTCTCTCTCTCTCTCTCTCTCTCTCTAAAACCCTAATCCCCAATCTCACTCTCTCTTTGAACCCCTAACCCCCTATATTTCTTTATCTTTGTCTAAACCCCAAGACCCAATCTCTCTCTTTAAACCCCTAACACCCAATCTCTCTCTCTCTCTTTGAACTCCTAACCCCCGATATTTATTTATCTTTGTCTAAAACCCAATCCCCAATCTTTGTCTCTAAACCCCTAACACCCAATCTCTCTCTCTCTCTCTCTCGTTAAACCCCTACTCTCTCTCTCTCTCTCTCTCTATATATATATATAATATATATATATATATATCCCTAATCTCAATATATCTCTCTCTAAACCCTTATCCATGAAATCTCTCTCTCTAAACCCTTACCCATGAAATCTCTCTCTCTAAACCCCTAATCCCCAATCTCTCTCTCTCTCTCTAAAACCAACACCCCAAATCTCCCCCCCTCTCTCTCTAAACCCCAATATATCTCTCCATCTCTCTCTCTCAACCTAAACATGTAACCTTCAATATCTCTCTATCTCTCTAAACCCTAACACCCAATCTCTCTCTCTAAATCCCTAACCCACAATCTCTCTCTCTCTCTCTCTCTAAACTACTAACTCCCAATTTCTCTCTCCCTTTAAATATTTAACCTCCATTCTCTCTCTCTCTCTCTCTCAATCTAAACCCCTAAACCACCATCTCTCTCTCTAAATCCCGAACCCCTAAACCACCATCTCTCTCTCTAAATCCCTAACTCCAAATCTCTCTTTCTCCCTCTAAACCCCTAAACTTCAATCGCTCTATCTCTTTAAACCCCTATTATCTAATCTCTCTCTCTCTAAACCCTTAATCTCCAATCCCTCACTCTCTAAACTCCAATCTCTCTCTCTCTCTAAACCCATAACCTCCAATCTCTCCCTCTCTTTCTCTAAACTCTTAACCCTTCACCCCCAATCTATTTCTCTCTCTCTCTCTAAACCCCTCAAACACAATCTCCCACTCTCTCTCTAAACCACTAACACCCAATCTCTCTCTATCTCTCTCAACCCCTAACCCTCATCCTCTCTCTCTCTCTCTCTCTAAACCCCTAACCCACAATCTCTCTTTCTCTCTCTAAACGCCTAACCTCCAATATCTCCCCCACCCTCTCTCTAAATCGCTAACCTGCAATCTCTCTATCTCTCACTAAACCCCTAACTCTGAGTATATCTCTCTCTAAACCCCTAAACCCCAATCTCTCTCTCTCTCTCTAAATCCCTAACCCCTAATATCTCTCTTTCTCTCTCTCTCTAAATCCATATCCCCCATTTTCTCTATCTCTCTAAACCCTAATAACCAATCTCTCTCTTTATCTAAACCCTTGACCCCGATAATTAATTCTCTTTCTCTAAGCCCCTAAACCCCTAACACCCAGTCTCAATCTTTTTCACTATATATCAATTTATCTATTTGAAACCCTAACCCCAATCTCTCTTTCTCTCTCTAAAACCCTAATCTCAATCTCTCACTCTCTAAATACCTAACCCCCAAACCATTTTCCTCTCTCTAAACCCTTAATACCCTCTCTCTCTCTCTCTCTCTCTCTCTCCAAACCCCTAACCACAATTTCTCTCTCTCTAAACCCATAATCTCCAATCTCTCTCTCTCTCTCTCTCTAAACCCCTAACCCTCAATCCCTTTCCCTCTCTCTAAGCCCCTAACCCTCAATCCCTTTCCCTCTCTCTAAGCCCCTAACCCTCAATATATGTCTCTCCCTTTCTCTCTAAACCCCTAAATTTCAATCTCTCTCTCTCTAAATCCCTAACCCCCGATCTCTCTCTCTCTCTCTCTATAAACCCTAACCCCCAAAATCTCTTTCTAAACCCCTAATCCCTGAAATCCCTATCTCTCTCTCTCACTTTATCTCTCTCTCCCCCTAAACACCTAACCCACAAGATCTCTCTCAAATCCTAACCCACAAGCTCTCTCTCTCTCTTTAAATCCATAACCCCCAATCTCTCTCTCTCTAAAACCGTAACCATAAATCTCTCTCTCTCTCTAAACACATAACTCCAAATCTCTCACTCTATATATAACTCTCTCTAAACCCCTAACTCTCTCTCTCTCTCTCTCTCTAAACCCCTTACCCCAATCTCACTCTCTCTCACTAAACCCTTAACCCTCAATTTCTCTCTCTAAACCTTTAACCTTCATTCTCTCTCTCCATAAACCCCTAAACCTCAATCTCTTTGTCTTTCTGTAAATCCCTAACCCCAAATATCTCTCTCTCTATAAACCCCTAAATTCCAATATCTCTCGCTCTCTTTAAACACCTAATCCTCAATATCTCTCTCTCTCTCTCTAAACCCTCTCTCATCTCTCTCTCATATCTAACCTCACTCTCTCTATAAACTAATTTAATGCATGTAATAATAACACCTAAACATTGCTCTCTCTCTCTCTCTCTGTTTAAACCACTAACCCCAATTCTCTCTCTATCTCTCTCTCTAAACTCCTACCCCATATCTCTCTCTAAACCCCTAACAAAAATCTATCTCTCTCTCTAAACCCCTAATCCCTAATCACACTCTCTCTCTCTAAACCCCTAGCCCCTCATTACTCTCTCTCTATCTCTAAACCCCTTAACCCTAAACCAACCTCTCTCTCTATCTCAAACTAAACCTCTAACCTCCAATCTCTCTCTATCTCTCTAAACCTCTAACCCCCCAAACTCTCTCTCTAAACCCCTAACCCACAATCTCTCTCTCTCTCTCTCTAAAACCATAACCCCCAATCTCTCTTTCTCTCTCTAAACCCTTAACCCTAAATATTTCTCCAAACACCTAACCCCAAATCTCTCTCTTTCTATCTCTCTTCCTCTCTAAACCACTAACCCCTAATCTCTTTCTCTCCTTCTCTCTCTAAACCCTTTACCCTCAATATCCCTCTCTCTCTCTCTCTCTCTCTCTTTCACTAAAATCCTAACCTCCAATCTCTCTCTCTAAACCTTTAACCTCCATTCTCTCTCTCTCTAAATCCCTAACCCCAAACATTCAATTCTCTCTTTAAATCACTAAACTCCAATCTCTCTCTCTCTAAAACCTTAATCTCCAATCTCTCTCTCTAAACCAATAACCTCCCATATCTCTCCCACACTCTCTAATCCCCAATCTATTTCTCTCTCTCTCTCTAACCCCATAAATCTCTCTCTGTAAACCCCTAAATCACAGTCTCTCACTCACTCTCTCTCTAAACCGTTAACCCTAAAACTCTCTCTCTCTCTCTCTCTGAACCCTTAACTCCCAATATCTCTTTCTCTCTCTAAAACCCTAAACTCTAACATCTCTTTGGATCACTAACCTCCATTCTCTCTCTCCATCTAAGTCTCTCTCTCGTACTCTCTCTCTCTCCCCCTAAACGCCTAACCCACAATATCTCTCTCAAATTCTAACCTACAAGCTCTCTCTCTCTCTCTCTAAACCCCTAAACCCTAATGTATCTCTCTCTTTCTCTCCATCTCTCTCCCTCTCTCTAAACCCATAACCCCCAATCTCTCTCTCTCTCTCTCTAAATTCCTAACCCCCAATATCTCTTTCTCTCTCTCTCTCTCTCTAAATGCCTAACCCCCATTTTATCTATCTCTCTAAATCCTAACAACCAATCTCTCTCTTTATCTAAACCAGCGACCCCCGATAATTAATTCTCTCTCTCTAAACCCCAAACCTTGCATCTCTCTCTCTCTAAACCCCTAACACCCAGTCTCTCTCTTTCTCACTATCTATCGATATATCTATTTGAAACCCTAACCCCAGTCTATCTTTCTCTCTCTGAAACCCTAATCTCAATCTCTCACACCCAAACCTTAGATCTCTCTCTCTCTAAACCCCTAACACCTAGTCTCTCTCTTTCTCACTATCTATCGATATATCTATTTGAAACCCTAACCCCAATCTATCTTTCTCTCTCTAAAACCCTAATCTCAATCTCTCACTCTCTAAATCCCTAACCCCCAAACCATTTCCCTCTCTCTAAACCCTTAATACCCAATCTCTCTCTCTCTCTCTCTCTCCAAACCCTAACCAAAATTTTTCTCTCTCTAAACCCATAATCTCCAATCTCTCTCTCTCTCTCTCTAAACCCCTAACCCTCAATCCCTTTCCCTCTCTCTAAACCCCGAACCCTAAATATTTGTCTCTCCCTTTCTCTCTAAAACCCTAAATATCAATTTCCCTCTCACACAATCTCTCTCTCTCTAAATCCCTAACCCCCAATCTCTCTCTCTCTAAATCCCTAACCCCCGATCTCTCTCTCTCTATAAACCCTAACCCGCAAAATCTCTCTCTAAACCCCTAATCCCCGAAATCCCTCTCTCTCTCACTCACTCTCTCTCCCCCTAAACGCCTAACCCACAATATCTCTCTTAAATCCTAACCCACAATATCTCTCTTAAATCCTAACCCACAAGCTCTCTCTCTCTCTCTCTAAATCCATAACCCCCAATCTCTATCTCTCTAAAACCCTAACCATAAATCTCTCTTTCTCTCTCTCTAAACACATAACCCCAAATCTCTCTCTTTCTATATAACTCTCTCTCTCTCTCTCTCTAAACCCATAACCCTCAATTTCTCTCTCTAAACCTTTAACCTCCATTCTCTCTCTCCATAAACCCCTAAATCACAATCTCTTTGTCTCTCTCTAAATCCCTAACCCCAAAGATCTCTCTCTCTAAACCTCTAAACCCCCATTCTCTCTCTATCTCTCTCTCTCTATGTTTAAACCACTAAAACCCATTCTCTCTCTATCTCTCTCTCTAAACCCCTACCCCCATGTCTCTCTCTAAACCCCTAATCCCTAATCACTCTCTCTCTCTCTAAGCCCCTAACCCCTAATTACTCTCTCTCACTCTCTACACCCCTTAACCCTAAACCAACCTCTCTCTCTCTCTCAACCTAAACCTCTAACCTCCAATCTCTCTCTATCTCTCTAAACCCCTAACCCCCAAACTCTCTCTCTAAACCCCTAACCCACAATCTCTCTCTCTCTCTCTCTCTCAAATGATAACCCCCAATCTCTCTCTTTCTCTCTCTCTCTCAATTCCTAACCCCCAATCTCTCTCTCTCTCTCTCTCTCTCTCTCTCTCTCTCTCTCTCTAAAACCCTAACCCCCAATCTCACTCTCTCTTTGAACCCCTAACCCCCTATATTTCTTTATCTTTGTCTAAACCCCAAGACCCAATCTCTCTCTTTAAACCCCTAACACCCAATCTCTCTCTCTCTCTTTGAACTCCTAACCCCCGATATTTCTTTATCTTTGTCTAAAACCCAATCCCCAATCTTTGTCTCTAAACCCCTAACACCCAATCTCTCTCTCTCTCTCTCTCTCTCTCTCTCTATATATATATATATATATCCCTAATCTCAATATATCTCTCTCTAAACCCTTATCCATGAAATCTCTCTCTCTAAACCCTTACCCATGAAATCTCTCTCTCTAAACCCCTAACCCCCAATCTCTCTCTCTCTCTCTAAAACCAACACCCCAAATCTCCCCCTCTCTCTCTCTAAACCCCAATATATCTCTCCATCTCTCCCTCTCAACCTAAACATGTAACCTTCAATATCTCTCTATCTCTCTAAACCCTAACACCCAATCTCTCTCTCTAAATCCCTAACCCACAATCTCTCTCTCTCTCTCTCTCTCTCTCTAAACTACTAACTCCCAATTTCTCTCTCCCTTTACATATTTAACCTCCATTCTCTCTCTCTCTCTCTCTCAATCTAAACCCCTAAACCACCATCTCTCTCTCTAAATCCCGAACCTTTAAACCACCATCTCTCTCTCTAAATCCCTAACTCCAAATCTCTCTTTCTCCCTCTAAACCCCTAAACTTCAATCGCTCTATCTCTTTAAACCCCTATTATCTAATCTCTCTCTCTCTAAACCCTTAATCTCCAATCCCTCACTCTCTAAACTCCAATCTCTCTCTCTCTCTAAACCCATAACCTCCAATCTCTCCCTCTCTTTCTCTAAACTCTTAACCCTTCACCCCCAATCTATTTCTCTCTCTCTCTCTAAACCCCTCAAACACAATCTCCCACTCTCTCTCTAAACCACTAACACCCAATCTCTCTCTATCTCTCTAAACCCCTAACCCTCATCCTCTCTCTCTCTCTCTCTCTCTAAACCCCTAACCCACAATCTCTCTTTCTCTCTCTAAACGCCTAACCTCCAATATCTCCCCCACCCTCTCTCTAAATCGCTAACCTGCAATCTCTCTATCTCTCACTAAACCCCTAACTTTGAGTATATCTCTCTCTAAACCCCTAAACCCCAATCTCTCTCTCTCTCTCTAAATCCCTAACCCCTAATATCTCTCTTTCTCTCTCTCTCTAAATCCATATCCCCCATTTTCTCTATCTCTCTAAACCCTAATAACCAATCTCTCTCTTTATCTAAACCCTTGACCCCGATAATTAATTCTCTTTCTCTAAGCCCCTAAACCCCTAACACCCAGTCTCAATCTTTTTCACTATATATCAATTTATCTATTTGAAACCCTAACCCCAATCTCTCTTTCTCTCTCTAAAACCCTAATCTCAATCTCTCACTCTCTAAATACCTAACCCCCAAACCATTTTCCTCTCTCTAAACCCTTAATACCCTCTCTCTCTCTCTCTCTCTCTCTCCAAACCCCTAACCACAATTTCTCTCTCTCTAAACCCATAATCTCCAATCTCTCTCTCTCTCTCTCTCTCTCTAAACCCCTAACCCTCAATCCCTTTCCCTCTCTCTAAGCCCCTAACCCTCAATCCCTTTCCCTCTCTCTAAGCCCCTAACCCTCAATATATGTCTCTCCCCTTCTCTCTAAACCCCTAAATTTCAATCTCTCTCTCTCTAAATCCCTAACCCCCGATCTCTCTCTCTCTCTCTCTCTCTCTCTAAACCCTAACCCCCAAAATCTCTTTCTAAACCCCTAATCCCTGAAATCCCTATCTCTCTCTCTCACTTTATCTCTCTCTCCCCCTAAACACCTAACCCACAAGATCTCTCTCAAATCCTAACCCACAATCTCTCTCTCTCTCTTTAAATCCATAACCCCCAATCTCTCTCTCTCTAAAACCGTAACCATCAATCTCTCTCTCTCTCTCTCTCTCTCTCTCTAAACACATAACTCCAAATCTCTCACTCTATATATAACTCTCTCTAAACCCCTAAATCTCTCTCTCTCTCTCTCTCTAAACCCCTTACCCCAATCTCACTCTCTCTCACTAAACCCTTAACCCTCAATTTCTCTCTCTAAACCTTTAACCTTCATTCTCTCTCTCCATAAACCCCTAAACCTCAATCTCTTTGTCTTTCTGTAAATCCCTAACCCCAAATATCTCTCTCTCTATAAACCCTTAAATTCCAATATCTCTCGCTCTCTTTAAACACCTAATCCTCAATATCTCTCTCTCTCTCTCTCAACCCTCTCTCATCTCTCTCTCATATCTAACCTCACTCTCTCTATAAACTAATTTAATGCATGTAATAATAACACCTAAACATTGCTCTCTCTCTCTCTCTGTTTAAACCACTAACCCCAATTCTCTCTCTATCTCTCTCTCTAAACTCCTACCCCATATCTCTCTCTAAACCCCTAACAAAAATCTATTTCTCTCTCTAAACCCCTAATCCCTAATCACACTCTCTCTCTCTAAACCCCTAGCCCCTCATTACTCTCTCTCTATCTCTAAACCCCTTAACCCTAAACCAACGTCTCTCTCTATCTCAAACTAAACCTCTAACCTCCAATCTCTCTCTATCTCTCTAAACCTCTAACCCCCAAACTCTCTCTCTAAACCCCTAACCCACAATCTCTCTCTCTCTCTCTCTAAAACCATAACCCCCAATCTCTCTTTCTCTCTCTAAACCCTTAACCCTAAATATTTCTCCAAACACCTAACCCCAAATCTCTCTCTTTCTATCTCTCTTCCTCTCTAAACCACTAACCCCTAATCTCTTTCTCTCCTTCTCTCTCTAAACCCTTTACCCTCAATATCCCTCTCTCTCTCTCTCTCTCTTTCACTAAAATCCTAACCTCCAATCTCTCTCTCTAAACCTTTAACCTCCATTCTCTCTCTCTCTAAATCCCTAACCCCAAACATTCAATTCTCTCTTTAAATCACTAAACTCCAATCTCTCTCTCTCTAAAACCTTAATCTCCAATCTCTCTCTCTAAACCAATAACCTCCCATATCTCTCCCACACTCTCTAATCCCCAATCTATTTCTCTCTCTCTCTCTAACCCCATAAATCTCTCTCTGTAAACCCCTAAATCATAGTCTCTCACTCACTCTCTCTCTAAACCGTTAACCCTAAAACTCTCTCTCTCTCTCTCTCTGAACCCTTAACTCCCAATATCTCTTTCTCTCTCTAAAACCCTAAACTCTAACATCTCTTTGGATCACTAACCTCCATTCTCTCTCTCCATCTAAGTCTCTCTCTCGTACTCTCTCTCTCTCCCCCTAAACGCCTAACCCACAATATCTCTCTCAAATTCTAACCTACAATCTCTCTCTCTCTCTCTCTAAACCCCTAAACCCTAATGTATCTCTCTCTTTCTCTCCATCTCTCTCCCTCTCTCTAAACCCATAACCCCCAATCTCTCTCTCTCTCTCTAAATCCCTAACCCCCAATATCTCTTTCTCTCTCTCTCTCTCTCTAAATGCCTAACCCCCATTTTATCTATCTCTCTAAATCCTAACAACCAATCTCTCTCTTTATCTAAACCAGTGACCCCCGATAATTAATTCTCTCTCTCTAAACCCCAAACCTTGCATCTCTCTCTCTCTAAACCCCTAACACCCAGTCTCTCTCTTTCTCACTATCTATCGATATATCTATTTGAAACCCTAACCCCAATCTATCTTTCTCTCTCTGAAACCCTAATCTCAATCTCTCACACCCAAACCTTAGATCTCTCTCTCTCTAAACCCCTAACACCTAGTCTCTCTCTTTCTCACTATCTATCGATATATCTATTTGAAACCCTAACCCCAATCTATCTTTCTCTCTCTAAAACCCTAATCTCAATCTCTCACTCTCTAAATCCCTAACCCCCAAACCATTTCCCTCTCTCTAAACCCTTAATACCCAATCTCTCTCTCTCTCTCTCTCTCCAAACCCTAACCAAAATTTCTCTCTCTCTAAACCCATAATCTCCAATCTCTCTCTCTCTCTCTCTAAACCCCTAACCCTCAATCCCTTTCCCTCTCTCTAAACCCCGAACCCTAAATATTTGTCTCTCCCTTTCTCTCTAAAACCCTAAATATCAATTTCCCTCTCACACAATCTCTCTCTCTCTAAATCCCTAACCCCCAATCTCTCTCTCTCTAAATCCCTAACCCCCGATCTCTCTCTCTCTATAAACCCTAACCCGCAAAATCTCTCTCTAAACCCCTAATCCCTGAAATCCCTCTCTCTCTCACTCACTCTCTCTCCCCCTAAACGCCTAACCCACAATATCTCTCTTAAATCCTAACCCACAATATCTCTCTTAAATCCTAACCCACAAGCTCTCTCTCTCTCTCTCTCTAAATCCATAACCCCCAATCTCTATCTCTCTAAAACCCTAACCATAAATCTCTCTTTCTCTCTCTCTAAACACATAACCCCAAATCTCTCTCTTTCTATATAACTCTCTCTCTCTCTCTCTCTCTAAACCCATAACCCTCAATTTCTCTCTCTAAACCTTTAACCTCCATTCTCTCTCTCCATAAACCCCTAAATCACAATCTCTTTGTCTCTCTCTAAATCCCTAACCCCAAAGATCTCTCTCTCTAAACCTCTAAACCCCCATTCTCTCTCTATCTCTCTCTCTCTATGTTTAAACCACTAAAACCCATTCTCTCTCTATCTCTCTCTCTAAACCCCTACCCCCATGTCTCTCTCTAAACCCCTAATCCCTAATCACTCTCTCTCTCTCTAAGCCCCTAACACCTAATTACTCTCTCTCACTCTCTACACCCCTTAACCCTAAACCAACCTCTCTCTCTCTCTCAACCTAAACCTCTAACCTCCAATCTCTCTCTATCTCTCTAAACCCCTAACCCCCAAACTCTCTCTCTAAACCCCTAACCCACAATCTCTCTCTCTCTCTCTCTCTCTTAAACAATAACCCCCAATCTCTCTCTTTCTCTCTCTCTCTCAATTCCTAACCCCCAATCTCTCTCTCTCTCTCTCTCTCTCTCTCTCTCTCTCTCTCTCTAAAACCCTAACCCCCAATCTCACTCTCTCTTTGAACCCCTAACCCCCTATATTTCTTTATCTTTGTCTAAACCCCAAGACCCAATCTCTCTCTTTAAACCCCTAACACCCAATCTCTCTCTCTCTCTTTGAACTCCTAACCCCCGATATTTCTTTATCTTTGTCTAAAACCCAATCCCCAATCTTTGTCTCTAAACCCCTAACACCCAATCTCTCTCTCTCTCTCTCTCGTTAAACCCCTACTCTCTCTCTCTCTCTGTGTATATATATATATATATATATCCCTAGTCTCAATATATCTCTCTCTAAACCCTTATCCATGAAATCTCTCTCTCTAAACCCTTACCCATGAAATCTCTCTCTCTAAACCCCTAACCCCCAATCTCTCTCTCTCTCTCTAAAACCAACACCCCAAATCTCCCCCCCTCTCTCTCTAAACCCCAATATATCTCTCCATCTCTCTCTCTCAACCTAAACATGTAACCTTCAATATCTCTCTATCTCTCTAAACCCTAACACCCAATCTCTCTCTCTAAATCCCTAACCCACAATCTCTCTCTCTCTCTCTCTCTAAACTACTAACTCCCAATTTCTCTCTCCCTTTAAATATTTAACCTCCATTCTCTCTCTCTCTCTCTCAATCTAAACCCCTAAACCACCATCTCTCTCTCTAAATCCCGAACCCCTAAACCACCATCTCTCTCTCTAAATCCCTAACTCCAAATCTCTCTTTCTCCTTCTAAACCCCTAAACTTCAATCGCTCTATCTCTTTAAACCCCTATTATCTAATCTCTCTCTCTCTAAACCCTTAATCTCCAATCCCTCACTCTCTAAACTCCAATCTCTCTCTCTCTCTAAACCCATAACCTCCAATCTCTCCCTCTCTTTCTCTAAACTCTTAACCCTTCACCCCCAATCTATTTCTCTCTCTCTCTCTAAACCCCTCAAACACAATCTCCCACTCTCTCTCTAAACCACTAACACCCAATCTCTCTCTATCTCTCTCAACCCCTAACCCTCATCCTCTCCCTCTCTCTCTGTCTAAACCCCTAACCCACAATCTCTCTTTCTCTCTCTAAACGCCTAACCTCCAATATCTCCCCCACCCTCTCTCTAAATCGCTAACCTGCAATCTCTCTATCTCTCACTAAACCCCTAACTCTGAGTATATCTCTCTCTAAACCCCTAAACCCCAATCTCTCTCTCTCTATCTAAATCCCTAACCCCTAATATCTCTCTTTCTCTCTCTCTCTAAATCCATATCCCCCATTTTCTCTATCTCTCTAAACCCTAATAACCAATCTCTCTCTTTATCTAAACCCTTGACCCCGATAATTAATTCTCTTTCTCTAAGCCCCTAAACCCCTAACACCCAGTCTCAATCTTTTTCACTATATATCAATTTATCTATTTGAAACCCTAACCCCAATCTCTCTTTCTCTCTCTAAAACCCTAATCTCAATCTCTCACTCTCTAAATACCTAACCCCCAAACCATTTTCCTCTCTCTAAACCCTTAATACCCTCTCTCTCTCTCTCTCTCTCCAAACCCCTAACCACAATTTCTCTCTCTCTAAACCCATAATCTCCAATCTCTCTCTCTCTCTCTCTCTAAACCCCTAACCCTCAATCCCTTTCCCTCTCTCTAAGCCCCTAACCCTCAATCCCTTTCCCTCTCTCTAAGCCCCTAACCCTCAATATATGTCTCTCCCTTTCTCTCTAAACCCCTAAATTTCAATCTCTCTCTCTCTAAATCCCTAAACCCCGATCTCTCTCTCTCTCTCTCTATAAACCCTAACCCCCAAAATCTCTTTCTAAACCCCTAATCCCTGAAATCCCTATCTCTCTCTCTCACTTTATCTCTCTCTCCCCCTAAACACCTAACCCACAAGATCTCTCTCAAATCCTAACCCACAAGCTCTCTCTCTCTCTTTAAATCCATAACCCCCAATCTCTCTCTCTCTAAAATCGTAACCATAAATCTCTCTCTCTCTCTCTCTCTCTCTCTCTCTCTCTCTCTAAACACATAACTCCAAATCTCTCACTCTATATATAACTCTCTCTAAACCCCTAACTCTCTCTCTCTCTCTCTCTCTAAACCCCTTACCCCAATCTCACTCTCTCTCACTAAACCCTTAACCCTCAATTTCTCTCTCTAAACCTTTAACCTTCATTCTCTCTGGCCATAAACCCCTAAACCTCAATCTCTTTGTCTTTCTGTAAATCCCTAACCCCAAATATCTCTCTCTCTATAAACCCCTAAATTCCAATATCTCTCGCTCTCTTTAAACACCTAATCCTCAATATCTCTCTCTCTCTCTCTCAACCCTCTCTCATCTCTCTCTCATATCTAACCTCACTCTCTCTATAAACTAATTTAATGCATGTAA
This sequence comes from Larix kaempferi, assembly GCA_027924585.1. Lineage (NCBI taxonomy): Eukaryota > Viridiplantae > Streptophyta > Pinopsida > Pinales > Pinaceae > Larix > Larix kaempferi. The sequence continues at coordinate 316,774 of BSBM01000983.1, read as the reverse complement.
TAATAACACCTAAACATTGCTCTCTCTCTCTCTCTCTGTTTAAACCACTAACCCCAATTCTCTCTCTATCTCTCTCTCTAAACTCCTACCCCATATCTCTCTCTAAACCGCTAACAAAAATCTATTTCTCTCTCTAAACCCCTAATCCCTAATCACACTCTCTCTCTCTAAACCCCTAGCCCCTCATTACTCTCTCTCTATCTCTAAACCCCTTAACCCTAAACCAACCTCTCTCTCTATCTCAAACTAAACCTCTAACCTCCAATCTCTCTCTATCTCTCTAAACCTCTAACCCCCAAACTCTCTCTCTAAACCCCTAACCCACAATCTCTCTCTCTCTCTCTCTAAAACCATAACCCCCAATCTCTCTTTCTCTCTCTAAACCCTTAACCCTAAATATTTCTCCAAACACCTAACCCCAAATCTCTCTCTTTCTATCTCTCTTCCTCTCTAAACCACTAACCCCTAATCTCTTTCTCTCCTTCTCTCTCTAAACCCTTTACCCTCAATATCCCTCTCTCTCTCTCTCTCTTTCACTAAAATCCTAACCTCCAATCTCTCTCTCTAAACCTTTAACCTCCATTCTCTCTCTCTCTAAATCCCTAACCCCAAACATTCAATTCTCTCTTTAAATCACTAAACTCCAATCTCTCTCTCTCTAAAACCTTAATCTCCAATCTCTCTCTCTAAACCAATAACCTCCCATATCTCTCCCACACTCTCTAATCCCCAATCTATTTCTCTCTCTCTCTCTAACCCCATAAATCTCTCTCTGTAAACCCCTAAATCACAGTCTCTCACTCACTCTCTCTCTAAACCGTTAACCCTAAAACTCTCTCTCTCTCTCTCTCTAAACCCTTAACTCCCAATATCTCTTTCTCTCTCTAAAACCCTAAACTCTAACATCTCTTTGGATCACTAACCTCCATTCTCTCTCTCCATCTAAGTCTCTCTCTCGTACTCTCTCTCTCTCTCCCTAAACGCCTAACCCACAATATCTCTCTCAAATTCTAACCTACAAGCTCTCTCTCTCTCTCTCTAAAACCCTAACCATAAATCTCTCTCTCTAAACACATAACCCCAAATCTCTCTCTTTCTATATAACTCTCTCTAAACCCCTAACTCTCTCTCTCTCTCTCTCTCTCTAAACCCCTTACCCCAGTCTCACTCTCTCTCACTAAGCCCTTAACCCTCAATTTCTCTCTCTAAACGTTTAACCTCCATTCTCTCTCTCCATAAACCCCTAAACCTATATCTCTTTGTCTTTCTCTAAATCCCTAACCCCAAATATATCTCTCTCTATAAACCCCTAAATTCCAATATATGTCGCTCTCTTTAAACACCTAATCCTCAATCTCTCTCTCTCTCTCTCTCTCTAAACCCTCTCTCTCTCTCTCATCTCTCTCTCATCTCTAACCTCACTCTCTCTATAAACTAATTTAACCCATGTAATAATAACACCTAAACATTGCTCTCTCTCTCTGTTTAAACGACTAACCCCCATTCTCTCTCTATCTCTCTCTCTAAACCCCTAATCCCTAATCACTCTCTCTCTCTCTAAGCCCCTAATCCCTAATCACTCTCAAAACCCCTAAATATGAATCTCTCACTCTGTCTCTCTAAATCCCTAACGACCAATTAACCACCAATTACTCCGTCTCCTTAAACCCCAAACTTCCAATCTCTCTCTCCCTCTCAAAACCTAACCCTCATTCTCTCTCTCTCTCTCTCTCTCTCTCTCAAAACCCCTAACCTCCAATCTCTCTTTATTTCTCTCTATGCCCCTAGCCCCCAATAATCCTCTTTGTATCACTGTCTCTCTGTAAATCCATAACAAGTTACAAACCCCAAGCCCCCAATCTCTATCTTTAAACCCCTAACACCCAATCTCTCTCTCTCTCTCTAAAACCCTAACCCCAATCTCCCTCTCTCTCTTTAAACCCCTAATCTGAACCTCTCTGTAAACCCCTAACCTCCAATCCCTTTCTCTCTCTCTAAACCCTAACACCCAATCTCTCTCTCTCTCTCTCAATCCCTAACCCCCAATCTCTATATTTTCATATTTCTCTCTCTCTCTCTCTCTAAAACCCTTACCCCCATTCTCTCTATCTCTCTAAACCCCTAATCTCTCTCCCTCTGTAAACCTTTAGCCTCCATGCTCTGTCTCTCTCTAAACCAGTAGACCACAATCTCTCTCTATCTCTCTAAATCCATAACACCAAATCTCTCTTTCTCTCTCTAAAACCCTAAACTCCAATCTCTCTCTCTCTCCCTCTCTTTAAACACCTAATCCCCAATGTCTCTCTCTCAAAACCCTTAACCTCCAATATATCTCTCTCTAAACTCCAATCTCTCTCTCTAAACACATAACCTCCAATCTCTCTCTCTCTCTCTCTCTCTAAGCATCTAAACCTTAACCCCTAATCTATTTCTCTCTCTCTACACCCCTAAACCACAATCTCTCTCACTCTCTCTCTAATCCCCTAACCCCCAATATCTCTCTCATTCTCGCTCTCTCTTTCAACCCCTAACCCTCATTTAATCTCTATTTCTCTCTCTAAACCCCTAAACTCCAATATCTCCCTCACCCTCTCTCTAAACTCATAACCCCCAATCTCTCTCTCTCTCTCTCTCTCTCTCTCTCTCTCACTCTCTAAAAAACTAACTGCCAATCTCTCTCTCTAAACCTCTAAACCCCATTCTCTCTCTATCTCTCTCTCTCCATCTCTCTAAACCCCTAACCCCCGATCTTTATCTCTCTATGATTCCCTAACCCCTAATATCTCTCTTTCTCTCTTTCTCTCTCTCTCTCTCTCTCTCTCTCTCTTTCTCAACCCCTAACACCCATTCTCTCTATCTCTCTAAATCCCTAACAACCAATCTAACTCTCTCTCTAAACCCATGACCCCCGATATTTCCTTCTCTCTCTCTAAACCTCAATCCATGAATCTCTATCTCTCTCTCTATCTCTAACACCCGATCTCTATCTCTCTCACTATCTATCTATTTATCTAAACTGCTAACCCCAATCTCTCTATCTCTCTCTAAAACACTAATCGCAATCTCTCTCTCTCTAACCCCTAACCCCAAATCCCTTTCTCTCTCTTTAAATCCCGAATACCAATCTCTCTCTCTCTCTCTCTAACCCCAAACTCTTTCTCTCTTAACCTCTAATCACCAATCTCTCTCTCTAAATCCCTAATGCTCAATCCCTTTCTCTCTCACTAAGCCACTAACCCCCAATATATGTCTCTCCCTTTATCTCTAAAACCCTAAACGTCAATCTCATTCTCCCTGTCTCTCTCTCTCTAAATCCCTAACCCCCAATCTCTCTCTCTCTCTCTCTAAACACCTAACCCCAATCTTTCTCTTAACACATATCCCACAATCTCTCTCTCTCTCTAAATCCATAACCCCCAATCTCTCTCTCTCTTTAAAACCCTAACCATAAATCTATCTCTCTCTAAACACCTAACCCCAAATATCTCCCTATCTATATCACTCTCTCTAAACCCCTAATTATCTCTCTCTCTCTCTCTAAACCCATTACCCCAATCTCGCACTCTCTCTCTCTAAACCCCTAAACCCCACTCTCTCTCTCTCTAAATCCCTAACACCAAATCTCTCTCTCTAAGACCCTAAAATCCAATCTCTCTCTCTCTCTCTCTCTATTTAAACCCCTAATCCCCAATATCTCTCTCTCTCTAAACTATTAACCTCCAATCTCTCTCTCTATTTCAACTATAAACCTCTCTCTCTCTCTAAACACCTAACCCTTAACCCCCAATCTATTTCTCTCTCACTCTAAACCCATAAAGCACAATATCTCACTCTATTCTAAACCCCTAACCTCCAAACTCTATCTCTCTCTCAACCACTAACCTCTATTCTCTCTACATAAACACCTAAATCCCAATCTCTCTCTCTCTCTCTCTCTCTCTCTCTCTCTCTCAAACCCTAACCCCCAATCTCTCTCCCTCTCTAAGCCCCCAAACCCCAATCTCTGTCTCTCTGACACACACACACACACACAAAATTCCTAACCCCCAATCTCTCTATGTCTCTCTAAATCCATAACCCCCAATATCTCTCTTTCTCTCTCTCTCTCTAAATCGATAATCCCCAATTTCTCTCTCTCTAAACCCCTGACCCATGATATTTCTTTCTCTCTCTCTAAACACCAAGTCCCCAATCTCTCTCTTTCTCTAAGCCCCTAACACCCAATCTCTTTCTCACACTATCTATCTATCTATCTAAACCCCTAACCACAATCTCTCTCTCTCTCTCTCTCTCTCTCTCTCTCTCTCTCTGAACCCCTAATCTCAATCTCTCTCTCTAAACCGCTAAAACCTAATCCCTTTCTCTCTCTGTAAATCCTTAACATCCAATCTCTCTCTCTCTCACTATCTATCTATTTATCTATCTATCTAAACCCCTAACCCAAATCTCTTTCTCTAAACCCCTAATCCCCAATCTCTCTCTAAATCCCTAACCCCCAGTCCCCCCCTCTCTCTCTCTAAACACCTAACCCCCAATATCTTTCTCCTCCTTTCTCTCTAAACCCATAATCCTCAATCTCTCCCTCTCTCTCTCTCTAAATGCATAACCCCCAATCTCTCTCTCTATAAACCCCAACCCCCAAGATCTCTCTCTCTCTAAACCCCTAACCCCCAATCTCCCTCTCTCTCTAAACACTTATCCCCCAATCTCTTTCTAAACACCTAACCCACAATCTATCTCTCTCTCTCTCACTCTGTCTAAATACATAACCCCCAATCTCTCTCTCTCTCTCTAAACCCCTAGCCTTGAATATCTCTCGCTCTCTCTAAACACCTAACCCTTAGCTCCTAATCTATTTCTCTCTCTGTCTAAACCCCTAAATTACAATCTCTCACTCTCTCTCTAAACCACTAACCCCCAATATTTATGTCTCTCTAAAACCCTAATCCCCAATATCTCTCTCTCTAAACCTCTAAACCCCAATCTCTCTCTATATATGCCTCTCACTAAATTCCTAACCCTAAATATCTCTCTTTGTCTCTCTAAATCCCTAACCCCCAATGTCTCTCTTTCTCTCTTTCTCTATATCTCTCTCTAAATCCCTATCCCCCATTTTCTCTCTCTCTAAACCCATGACCCCTGAAATTTCTTTCTCCCTCTCTAAACCCCAAGCCCCTAATATCTCTCTCACTCTAAACCACTAACACCCAATCTCTCTCTCACTCTAAACCACTAACACCCAATCTCTCTCTTTCTCACTCACTATCTATCAATCTGTCTATCCAAACCCCTAACCCCAATCTCTCTCTCTCTGGACGCCTAATATCAATCTCTCTCCCTAAACCCCTAATTCCCAATCTCTCTCTCTAAACCCCTAACCCCCAATTGCTCTCTTTCTCCCTCTAAACACCCAACCGCCAATATATTTTAAACCCCAATCTCTCCCTCTCTCTCTCTAAATTCATAACCCTATTCTCTCTCTATAAACCCGAACACCCAAGATCTCTTTCTCTAAACCCCTAACCTCAATCTCTCTCTCTCTCTTTCTAAACACCTAACCTCCAATATATATCTATACCCCTAACCTATAATCTCTCTCTAAATCCATAACCCCCAATCTCTCTCTCTCTCTAAACCCCTAAGCCTCAATCTCTCTCTCTCTCTCTAAACAACTAACCCAAAATCTCTCTCTTTCTAAATAGCTCTCTTTAAACCCGTACCTCTCTCTCTCCCTCTAAAACCCTTACCCCAATATCTATATCTCTAAACCCCTAACCCCCATTCTCTCTCTCTAAATATTTAAGCCCCATTCTCTCTCTCTTTCTAAACCCCTCAACCACTATCACTCCCTCTCTCTAAATCCCCGGCCCCAAATCTCTCTCTCTAAACACCTAAACTCCAATTTCTTTCTTTCTTTAAACTCCTAATCCCCAATCTCTCTGTCTCTAAACCCCTAACCTCCAATCTCTCTCCTCTCACTCTCTAAACACCTAACCCCCATTATGTTTCTCTTCCTTTCTCTTTAAACCCATAATCCTCAATCTCTCCCTCTCTCTCTCCCTAAATGCATAAACCCCAATATCTCTGTCTATAAATCCCAACCCCCAATATCTTTCTCTCTAAACCTCTAACCCCCAATCTCTCTCTCTCTAAACACTTATCCCCCAATCTCTTTCTAAACACCTAACCCACAATCTCTCTCTCTCTCTCTCTCTCTCTAAATCCATAACCCCCAATCTCTCTCTTTAAACCCCCAACCTCCAATCTCTCTCCTCTCACTCTCTCTAAACCCCTAACCCCAACTCTGTCTCTGTCTATATCCAAACCCCTAAATCTGAATCTCTCACTCTCTCTCTAAACCCCTAACCACCAATTACTCTCTCTACTTAAACCCCAAACTCTCAATCTCTCTATCCCTCTCAAAACCTAACCCCCATTCTCTCTCTCTCTCTCTCTCTCAAAACCCCTAATCTACAATCTCTCTTTATTTCTCTCTAAATCCCTAGCCCCCAATAATCCTCTTTGTATCACTCTCTCTCTGTAAATCCATAACAGGTAGTCAATCTCACTCTCTCTCAAATCCAATCTACCTCTCTAAACCTCTAATCCCCAATCTCTCTCTCTCTCTCTCTCTCTCTCTCTAAACCAATGACCCCCAATCTCTCTCTCTCTCTCTCTAAACCCATAAACTCCATTCTCTCTCTATAAACCCCTAAACCATGACCTCTCTCTCTCTCTAAATCCCTAATTCCAAATATCTCTCTCTCTCTATAAATCCCTAAACTCCAATCTCTAATTGTCTTTAAACCCTCAATCCCCAATATATCTCTCTAATCCTGTAACCTCCAATATCTCTTTCTCTCTAAACTCCAATATCTCTCTCACCCTTTCTATAAACTGCTAATCCCCAATCTCTCTCTCTCTCTCTCTATAAACCCCTAAACGGGCTAATCTTTGTCTCTCTCTCCATCTCTCTCACTTTCTCTAAGCCCCTAACCCATGATCTCTCTCTATTTGTATGTCTATCTCTCTCTAAATGCATAACCCCCAATCTCTCTCTTCATCTCTTTATCTCTCTCTCTCTAAAGCCCTAACCCCCATTCTCTATATCTCTCTAAAATGCTAAAAACCAATCTCAAACTCTATCTAAACCCCCGACCCCTGATATTTGTTTCTCTCTAACTAAACCCCAATCCCCCAATCTCTCTCTTTAAACATCTAACACCCAATCTCTCTCTCTCTCTCTCACACACACACACACACTATCTATCTAAACCCCTAACCCCAATCTACCCCTCTCTCTCTACACCCTTAATATGAACCTCTCTCTATAAACCCCTAACCTCCAATCCCTTTGTCTCTCTGTAAAACCTAACACCCAATCTCTCTTTATCTCTCTCTGAAAGCCTAACCCCCAATCTCTCTCTTTCCCTCTTTCTCTTTCTCTCTAAAATCCTTACCCCCATTCTCTATATCTCTCTAAACCCCTAATAGCCAATCTAACTCTCTCTCTAAACCCTTGACCCCGAATATTTCTTTATCTCTCTCAAAACCCAAAGCCCCAAATCTCTCACTCTAAACCCCTAACCCCCAATCTCTCTCTCTCTTTCTCTCTCTAAACCCCTAATCTCTCACTCTAAACCCCTAACCCCCAATCTCTCTCTCTCTCTAAACTCCAATCTCTCTCTCTCTAAACCCATAACCACCTAAATCTCTCCTTCTCTCTCTAATCCCCAAACCCTTAACCTCCAATCTATTTCTCTCTTTCTCTATCTAGCCCCAAAAATATCTCTCTAAACACCTAAACTGTAGTCTCTTGCTCACTCTCTCTCTAAGCCCTTAAACCCAAATATCTCTCTCTCTCTCTAAAACCCTAAACTCCAATATCTCCCTAAACCGCTAACCTCCAATCTATTTATCTCTCTCAAAATCCCTAAGCCCCAATCTCTATCTCTCTCTAAACCCCAATATCTCACTCCATTTCTATCCCTCTATCCAAACCCCTAACTCTCAATCTCTCTCTTTCTCTCTCTTTCTCTCTCTCTCTCAATCCCTAACCCCCAATCTCTCTCTCTCTCAAACCCTAACCCCCATTCTCTCTATCTCTCTAAAACCCTAACAACCAATACCACTCTCTCTTTGAACCCCTGCACCCCGATATATCTTTCACTCTATCTAAATCCCCATCCTTAATCTCTCTCTCTATACCCATAACACCAAATCTCTCTCTCTCTCTCTCTCTCTCTCACACACACACACACACACTCACTATCTATCTAAACCCCTAACTCCAATCTCTCTCTCTCTCTAAACCCCTAAAAACCAATGCCCCTCTCTCTCTAAATCCTAACCCCCAATATATATATATATATATATATATATATATATATATACCTAACCCCTTAAATATATTTTTCTCTCTCTAAACCCTTACACATTAAATATCTCTCTCTCTATAAATCGCTAGCCCCCAATCTCTCTCTCTCTAAAACCATCACCCCAAATCTCCCTTTCTCTTTCTCGCTAAACCCCTAAATCTCAATCTCCCTCTTCCTCTATCTCTCTCAATGTAAATCTGTAACCTTCAATCTCTCTCTTTCTCTCTCTCTCTCTCTAAACCCCTAACACTAAATCTCTATCACTAAACCCCTAACTCGCAATATCTCTCTCTCTAAACCCCTAACCCACAATATCTCTCTCTCTCTCTCAACCTCTCTCAGTCTCAAAACTTTTAAACTCCAATCTCTCTATCCCTCTCTAAACCACTAAATACAAATCTATCTCTCCCTCTCAACACCTAACCCCAAATCTCTCACTTTCTACCTTTCTCTCTCTAAGCCACTAACCCCAAATCTCTCTCTCTCTCTCTCTCTCTCTCTCTCTCTCTAAACCCCTTACCCCCAATCTCCCTTTCTCTTTATCTAAACTAATAACCCCCAATCTCTCTCTCTCACAAAATATTTAACCTCCATCCTCTCTCTCGCTCTCTTTAAAACCCTAAACCACCGTCTCTCTCTCTAAATTCCTAACCCCAAATCTTTTGGCTGCTCTCTAAACACCTAAACTTCAATCTCTCTCTCTCTTTAAACCCCTAATCCCAAATCTCTCTCTCAAAACTATTAACCTGCAATCTCTCTCTCTAAACCGATAACCTCCAATATCTCCCTCTCTCTCTCTAAAACCTAAACCTTCACCCCCAATCTATTTCTCTCTCTTTCTCTAAACCCATGAAACGTAATCTGCCACTCTCTCTCTAAACCATTAACACCCAATCTCTATCTCTCTCTCTCAACCCCTATCCCCCATCCTCTCTCTATCTCTAAACCCATAACTCGTAGTCTCTCTTTTTCTCTCTAAACCCCTAAGTTCCAATATCTCCCTCAACCTCTCTCTAAACCCGTAACCCCCAATCTCTCTCTCTTTCTCTAAACCCCTAACTCTGAGTATCTCTCTCTCTAAACCCGTAAACCCCAATCTCTCTCTCCATCTCTCTAAACCCCTAACCCCCGATCTCTCTCTCTCTCTAAACCCCTAACTCTGAGTATCTATCTCTCAAAACCCCTAACTCTGAGTATCTCTCTCTCTAAACCCTTAAACCCCAATCTCTCTCTCTCTCTCCATCTCTCTAAACCCCTAACCCCCGATCTCTCTCTCTCTCTGAATCCCTAACCCACAACATATCTCTTTCTCTCACTCTTTCCCTAAACCCCTAACCCCCACCTTCTGAATCACTAAACCCTTAATCTCTCTCTCTCTCTCTAAACTCTAACCTCTCTCTCTCTAAACTAATTTAACCCATGTAATAATAACACCTAAACATTGCTCTCTCTCTCTCTCTCTCTCTCTCTCTTTGTTTAAACCACTAACCCCCAATTCTCTCTATGTCTCTCTTCCTCTCTCTCTAAATCAATACCCCCATATCTCTCTCTAAACAACTAACCCCCAATCTCTATCTCTCTCTGAACCCAGAACCCCTAATCACTCTCTCTCTCTCTCTAAACCCCTAAACCCTAAACCAAACTCTCTCTCTCTCAACCTAAATCTCTAATCTCCAATCTCTCTCTCTCTCTATAAACCCGTAACCCCAAACTCTCTCTCCAAACCCTTAACCTGCAATCTCTCTCTCTCTCTCTTTCTCTCTCTCTCTCTCTCATTATAAACCCATAATCCTCAATCTCTCTTTCTCTCTCTAAACCCTTAACCAAAAATCTCTCTCTCTAAACATTTAACGTCAAATCTCTCTCTTTCTATATATCTCTCTCTCTAAGCCAATAACCCCCGATTTCTCTCTCTCTCTAAACCCTTTACCATTGATATCCCTCTATCATACACTAAACTCCTAACCTCCAATCTCTCTCTCTAAACCGTTAACCTCCATTCTCCCTCTCTAAACCACTAAGCCACAATATCTCTCTCTAAATCTCTAACCCGGAATATGTCTTTATCTCTCTAAAGCACTAAACTCCAATCTCTCTCTCTCTTAAAACCCCTAATCTCCAATCTCTCTCTTAAAACCCTTAATCTCCAATATCCCTTTCTCTCAACCCATAACCTCCTATATCTCTCCCTCTCTCTCTAATCCCCAAATTCTTAACCCCCAATCTATTTCTCTTTCTCTCTAACCACAAAAAATCTCTCTTTAAACCCCTAGACCGTAGTCTCTCATTCACTCACTCCCCCCCTTCTCTCTCTATCTATCTAAACTCCTAACCCCATTCTCTCCCTCTCTCTCTAAACCCATAATATGAACCTCTCTCTGTAAACCCCTAACCTCCAATCCCTTTGTCTCTCTTTAAACCATAACACCCAATTTCTCTCTATCTCTCTCTCAAACCCTAAACCCCAATATCTCTCTTTCCCTTTCTCTCTCTCTCTCTCTCTCTCTCTCTCTCTCTCTCTCTCAAACCCTTACCCCCATTCCCTCTATCTCTCTAAACCCCTAATAGCCAATTTCACTCTGTCTCTAAACCCCTAAACCCCAATATTTCTTTCTCTCTCTCTAAACCCATAACTAGCTATATCTCTCCCTCTCTCTCTAATCCCGAAACACTTAACCCCGAATCTATTTCTCTCTCTCTCTCTAACCCCAAAAATCTCTCTCTCTAAACCCCTAAACCGCAATCTCTCGCTCATTCTCTCTCTAAACCCTTAACCCCAAATATCTCTCTCTCTCTAAACCCCTAACTCCGAGTCTCTCTTTCTCTCTGTAAAACCCTAAAATCTAATATCTCTCTCTCTCTCTCTCTAAAACCCCCAATCTCTCTCTCTCTCTCCCTCTCTCTAAACCCCTAAACCCCAATCTCTCAATCCATATCTATCCCTCTGTTCAAACCCCTAACCTCCGATCTCTCTCTCTCTCTCTCTCAATCCCTAACCCCCATTCTCTCTCTTTTTCTCTCTCTCTCTAAAACCCTAACAATCAATATCACTCTCTTTCAATCCTTGCACCCTGATTTTTCTTTCTCTTTGTTTAAACCCTAAGCTCCAATCTCTCTCTCTCTAAACCGCTAATCTCAATCTCTCTCTCTCTCTCTCTAAGCCCATAACCCCCAATCTCTTTCTCTCTCTCTAAAACCCTAGCACCCAATCTCTCTCTCTAAACCTGTAACGCTCGATATTTTTTTCTCTCTATAAACCCATAACCCCCAATATATATCTTTCCCTTTTTCTCTAAACTCCTAAAAACCGATCCCTATCTTTCTCTCTAAATCCCTAACCCCCTAAATATATATATATATATATATATATATATCCCTAACCCCCAAAATATATATCTCTCTATAAACCCCTAACCCAACATCTCTCTCTCTCTCTCTCTCTCTCTCTCTCTCTCTAAAACCATCACCCCAAATATCCCACTCTATCTCGCTGAACCCCAATCTCTCTCTCCCTCTCTCTCTATCAAGCTAAACCTGTAACCTTCAATCTCTTTCTCTCTCTCTCTCTCTAAACCCCTAACACTCAATCTCTCTCTCTAAACCCCTAACCCACAATCTCTCTCACTCTCAAAACTCTAAACTCCAAAGTCTCTATCCTTCTCTTAACCCCTAAATACAAATCTCTCTCTCACTCTAAACACCTAAACCCAAATCTCTCTCTCTCTCTCTCTCTCTCTCTCTCTCTAAACCACTAACCCCAAAAATATCTATCTCTCTCTCTCTAAACCCCTTACCCTCAATCTCCCTCTCTTTCTCTAAACTACTAACCCCAATCTCTCTCTCTCAAAATATTTAACCTCCATTCTCTCTCTCTCTAAACCCTCAAACCACCATCTCTCTCTAAATCCCTAACCCTAAATCTCTCTTTCTCTCTCTAAACCCCTAAAATTCAATCTCTCTCTCTCTCTCTTTAAACCCCTAATCCTCCATCTCTCTCTCTCTCTCAAAACCCTTAACCTCCAATCTCTCTCTCTCTAAACTCCAATCTCTAAACCGATAACCTTCAATCTCTCCCTCTCACTCTAAATCCCCCACCCCAGTCTCTCTCTCTATAAACCCTAACCCAAAAAATCTCTCTCTAAACCCCTAAGCCACGAAATATCTCCCCCCCCCTAAATTCATAACCCGCGATCTTTCTCTTAACCCCTAACCCACAATCTCTCTCTCTCTAAAACCATAACCCCCAATCTCTCTCTCTCTCTAAAACCCTAACGATAAATCTCTCTCTCTCTCTCTAAACAACTAACCTCAAATCTCTCTCTCTCTCTCTCTAAACCCCTTACCCCAATCTCTCTCTCTCTCTCTCTAAACCCCTTACCCCAATCTCATTCTCTCTCTCTAAACCCATAACCCCCAATTTCTTTATCTAAACCTTTCACCTCCATTCTCTCTCTCCTTAAACCCCAATCTATTTGTCTCTCTCTAAATCCCTAACCCGAAAAATCTCTCTCTCTCTCTCTAAGCCCCTAAATTCCAATCTCTCTCACTCTCTTTAAACAGCTAATCCCCAAGCTCTTTCTCTCTCTCTAAACCCTTAATCTCTCTCTCTGTCTAAAATAATTTAACACATGTAATAATAAAACCTAAACATTTCTCTCTCTCTCTCTCTATCTATCTATCTATCTATATATATATATATATTTAAACCACTAATCCCATTTTCTCTCTCTCTCTCTCTCTAAATGCATACCCCCATATCTCTCTCTAAACCCCTAACCCCCAATCTATTTCTCTCTCTAAACCCGGAACCCCTCATCAATCACTCTCTCTAAACCCTTAAACCTTAAACCAACCTCTCTCTCTCTCTCAACCTAAACCTATAGCCTCCAATCTCTCTCTCTCTCTCTAAACCCCTAATCTTAAAAAAATCTCTCTAAACCCCTGTCTCTCTCTCTCTCACACTATAAACCCATAACCCTCAATGTCTCTTTCTCTCTCTAAACCCTTAACCACAAATCTCTCTCTCTAATTACATAACCCCAAATCTCTCTCTTTCTCTCTCTCTCTCTCTCAACCACTAACCCCCAATGTTTCTCTCTCTCTCTCTCTAAACCCTTTACCATCAATATCCCTCTCTCTTTCACTAAACTTCTAACATCCAATCTCTCTTTCTAAACATTTAACCTCCATTCTCTCTCTCTCTCTAAACCCCTTAACCATATTCTCTCTCTCTCTAAATCTCTAACCCCAAAAATATCTCTCTCTAAACACCTAAACTGCAGTCTCACACTCACTCTCTCTAAACCACTAAACCGAAGTCTCACTCACTCTCTCTCTAAACCCTTAACCACAAATATACCTCTCTCTCTCTAAACCCCTAACTCTCAGTCTCTCTTTCGCTCTCTAAAAACCTAAACTCCAATATCTCTCTAAACCGCTAACCTCCAATCTCTCTCTTTAAACCCCTAACCCCCAATCTCTCTCTCTCTCTCTAAACCAATAAACCCCAATCTCACACTCCATCTCTATCCCTCTGTCTAAAAAACTAACCCCTGATCTCTCTCTCTTTCTCTCTCTCGAAAACCCTAACCCACATTCTCTCTATCTCTGTAAAACCCTAACAACCAATATCACTCTCTCTTTGAACCCCTGACCCCCTATATTTGTTTCTCTCTATCTAAATCCCAAGCCCTAATCTCTCTCTCTAAACCCCTAAAACCCAATCTCTCTCTCTCATTATCTATATATCTATCTAAACCCCTAACCCCAATATCTCTCTCTCTAAACCCCTAATCTCAATCTCTCTCTCTCTCTAAACCCCTAACCCCTATCACCCAATCTCTCTCACTCACTATATATCTATCTATCTAAACCCCTAACCCCAATCTCTCTCTTTCTCTCTAAACACCTAATCCCTATTCCTCTCTCTCTAAAACCCTAACGCTTAATATTTTTTTCTCTCTCTAAACCCCTAACCCCTAATATATTTCTCTCCCTTTCTCTCTAAACCCCTAAGACTCAATCCCTCTCTCTCTCTCTCTCTCTCTAAATCCCTTATCCTCAATCTCCCTTTATCTTTCTCTAAACTACTAACCCCCAATCTCTCTCTCTAAACCCCTAAACCACCATCTCTCTCTCTAAATGCCTAAACTCAAATCTCTCTTTCGCTCTCTAAATCCCTAAAATTCAATCTCTCTCTCTCTCTTTCTCTCTCTCTCTATCTTTAATCCCCTAATCCCCAATATCTCTCTCTCTCAAACCCATAACCTCCAATCTCTCTCTTTCTAAACTCTAATCTCTCCCTCTCTCTCTAAACCGATAACCTCCAATCTCTCCCTGTCTCTCTAAAACCCTAACCCCTTACCCCCAATCTATTTCTCTCTCTCTCTCTCTCTCTCTAAATCCATGAAACACAATCTCCCACTCTCTCTCTAAACAACTAACACCCAATATATCTCTCTCTCAACCCCTAACCCCCATCCCCTCTCTCTCTCTAAACCCCTATCTCGCAATCTCTCTTTCTCTCTCTAAACCCCTAAGCTCCAATATCTCCCTCAACCTCTCTCTAAACCGTAACCCCCAATCTCTCTCTCTCTCTAAACACCTAAACCCAACCCAATCTCTCGCTCTCTCTCTCTCTCTCTCTCTAAGCCCTTAAACCCAACCCAATCTCTCTCTCTCTCAACCCCTAACCCCCATGCTCCCCTCTCTCTCTAAACTCGTATCTCGCAATCTCTCTTTCTCTCTCTAAACCCCTAAGCTCCAATATCTCCCTCAACTTCTCTCTAAACCGTAACCCCCAATCTATATCTCTCTCTCTAAACCGCTAACTCTGAATATCTCTCTCTCTCTAAACCCCTAAACCCCAATATCTCTCTCTCCATCTCTCTCCCTCTCTCTAATCCCCTAATCCTCGATCTCTCTCTCTCTCTGAATCCCTAACCCCCAATATCTCTCTTTATCTATCTCTTTCTCTCAACCTGTAACCCTCATTTTCTCTATGTCTCTAAACCCCTAACAACCAATCTCACTCTCTATTTAAACCCCTGACCCCCGATATTTCTTTCTCTCTCTAGACCCCAAGCCCCAAATGTCTCTCTCTCTCTGTAAACCCATAACATCCAAACTCTCTCTTTCTCACTATCTATCTATCTATTTATTTGAACCCCAATCTCTCTTTTTCTCTCTAAAACCCTAATCCTAATCTCTCTCTTTCTAAACCCCTAACCCCCAACCCCTTTTCCTCTCTCTAAACCCCTAATACTTAATCTCTCTCTCTCTCTCACTTTCTATTTATCTATCCAAATCCCTAACCGCAATTTCTCTCTCTCTAAACCCATAATCCCCAGTCTCTCTCTCTAAACTCCTAACCCTTAATCAATTTCTCTCTCTCTAATCCCTTAACCCGCAATATCTGACTCTCCCCTTCTCTCTAAACCCTAAACCCCAATCTCTCTCTCTCTCTCTCTCTCTAAATCCCTAACCCCCAATCTATCTTTCTCTCTCTAAATCCCTAATCCCCAATCTATCTTTCTCTCTCTAAATCCCTAACCCCCGATCTCTCTCTCTATAAACCCTAACCCACAAAATCTCTCTCTCTAAACCCCTAAGACCCAAAATATATATATCTCTATCTCGCCCCTAAATTTCTAACCCACAATATCTCTCTTAACCCCTAACCCACAATCTCTCTCTCTCTAAATCCTTAACCCCCAATCTCTCTCTCTATAAAACCCTAACCATAAATCTCTCTCTCTCTCTAAAACCCTTACCCCAATCTCACTCTCTCTCTAAACCCTTAACCCTCAATTTCTCTCTCTAAACCTTTAACCTCCATTCTCTCTCTCCATAAACCCCTAAACCCCAATCTCTTTGTCTCTCTCTAAATCCCTAACCGCAAATCTCTCTCTCTCTCTCTAAGGCCCTAAATTTCAATCTCTCTCGCTCTCTTTAAACACCTCATCCCCAATCTCTCTCTCTCTCTCTAAACCCTTAATCTCTCTCTTCCTCTCTCTAAAATCTAACCTCTCTCTGTATCTAAACTAATTAACCCATGTAATAATAACACCTAAACATTGCACTCTCTCTTTGTTTAAACCATTAACCCCCATTCTCTCTATGTCTCTCTCTCTCTCTCTAGGCCCATACCCCCATATCTCTCTCTAAACGCCTAACCCCCAATCTCTTTCTCTCTCTAAAACCTGAACCACTAATCACTCTCTCTCTAAACCCCTAAACCCTAAACCCTAAACCAACCTCTCTCTCTCTCTCTAAACCCCTTACCCCCAAACTCTCTCTTTCTCTAAACCCCTAACCTCCAAACTCTATCTCTAAAACCCTAACCCACAATCTCTCTCTCTCACTCACTATAAACGCATAACCCCCAATCTCTCTTTCTCTCTCTAAGCCCTTAACCATAAATCTCTCTCTCTAAACACCTATCCCCAAATCTCTCTCTTTCTATCTCTCTCTCTCTCTAAACCACTAACCCCCAATCTCTCTCTCTCTCTCTAAGCCCTTTACCATCAATATCCCTCTCTCTTTCACTAAAATCCTAACCTCCAATCTCTCTCTCTAAATCTTTAACCTCCATTATCTCTCTCTAAACCCCTAAACCTAAATCTCTCTCTCTCTCTCTCTAAATCTCTAACCCCAAATATGTCTTTCTCTCTCTAAAGCACTAAACTCCAATCTCTCTCTCTCTCTTAAAACCCCTAATCCCCAATCTCTCTCTTTAAACCCTTAATTTCCAATCTTTCTCTCTCTCTCTCTCTCAACCCATAACCTCCTATATCTCTCCCTCTCTCTCTAATCCCCAAACCCTTAACCGCCAATTTGTTCCTCTGTCACTCTCTCTCTCTAACCCCAAAATTCTCTCTCTCTAAACCCCTAAACCGTAGTCTCTCACTCACTCTCTCACTAAACAACTAAACCACAGTCTCTCACTCACTCTCACTCTAAACCCTTAACCACAAATATACATCTCTCTCTAGACCCCTAACTCCTAGTCACTCTTTCTCTCTCTAAAACCCTAAACTCTTAATATCTCTCTAAACTGCTAACCTCCAATCTCTCTCTCTCTCTCTCTCTAAATCCCTAAAACCCAACCTCTCACTCCATCTCTATCCCTCTATCCAAAAAACTAACCCCATCTCTCTCTCTCTCTCTCTCTCTAAAACCCTAACCCCATTCTCTCTATCTCTCTAAGACCCTAACAGCCAATATAACTCTCTCTCCCTCTAAACACCTAAACCCAAATCTCTCTCTCTCTCTCTCTAAACCCTTAAACCACCATCTCTCTCTAAATCCCTAACCCCAAATCTCTCTTTCTCTCTCTAAACCCCTAAAATTCAATCTCTCTCTCTCTCTCTCTCTCTCTCTCTCTCTCTTTAAACCCCTAATCATGAATCTCTCTCTCTCTCTTTAAACCCCTAATCATGAATCTCTCTCTCTCTAAACTCTAATCTCTAAACTGATAACCTTCAATCTCTCCCTCTCTCTCTAAATCCCCCAACCCCAATCTCTCTCTCTATAAACCCTAACCCAAAAAATCTCTCTCTAAACCCCTAAGCCACGAAATATCTCCCCCCCCTTAAATTCCTAACCCACAATCTCTCTCTTAACCCCTAACCCACAATCTCTCTCTCGCTAAATCCATAACCCCCAATCTCTCTGTCTCTAAAACCCTAACCATAAATCTCTCTCTCTCTCTCTCTAAACAACTAACCTCAAATCTCTCTCTCTTTCTATATCACTCTCTCTCTCTCTAAACCCCTTACCCCCAATCTCTCTCTCTCTCTAAACCCCTTACCCCCAATCTCATTCTCTCTCTCTCTCTCTCTCTCTAAGCCGCTAAATTCCAATCTCTCTCACTCTCTTTAAACACCTAATCCCAAAGCTCTTTCTCTCTCTCTAAACCCTTAATCTCTCTCTCTATCTAAAATAATTTAATACATGTAATAATAAAACCTAAACATTGCTCTCTCTCTCTCTCTCTATTTAAACCACTAACCCCATTTTCTCTATGTCTCTCTCTCTCTCTCTCTCTCTCTCTCTCTCTCTAAATGCATACCCCCATATCTCTCTCTAAACCCCTAACCCCCAATCTATTTCTCTCTCTAAACCCGGAACTCCTCATCAATCACTCTCTCTAAACCCTTAAACCTTAAACCAACCTCTCTCTCTCTCTCAACCTAAACCTGTAACCTCCAATATCTCTCTCTCTCTCTAAACCCCTAATCCCCAAAAAATCTCTCTAAACCCCTGTCTCTTTCTCACACACACTATAAACCCATAACCCTCAATGTCTCTTTCTCTCTCTAAACCCTTAACCACAAATCTCTCTCTCTAATTACATAACCCCAAATCTCTCTCTTTCTCTCTCTCTCTCTCTCAACCACTAACCCCCCATGTTTCTCTCTCTCTCTCTCTAAACCCTTTACCATCAATATCCCTCTCTCTTTCACTAAACTTCTAACATCCAATCTCTCTTTCTAAACCTTTAACCTCCATTCTCTCTCTCTCTCTCTAAATCTCTAACCCCCAAAATATCTCTCTCTAAACCCCTAAACCACAGTCTCTCACTCACTCTCTCTCTAAACCACTAAACTGAAGTCTCTCACTCACTCTCTCTCTAAACCCTTAACCACAAATATACCTCTCTCTCTCTAAACCCCTAACTCTCAGTCTCTCTTTCTCTCTCTAAAAACTTAAACTCCAATATCTCTCTAAACCGCTAACCTCCAATCTCTCTCTTTAAACCCCTAACCCCCAATCTCTCTCTCTCTCTCTCTCTCTCTCTTTCTCTCTCTAAACTGATAAACCCCAATCTCACACTCCATCTCTATCCCTCTGTCCAAAAAACTAACCCCTAATCTCTCTCTCTCTCTAAAACCCTAACCCACATTCTCTCTATCTCTCTAAAACCCTAACAAACCAATATAACTCTCTCTTTGAACCCCTGACCCCCTATATTTGTTTCTCTCTATCTAAACCCCAAGCCCTAATCTCTCTCTCTCAGTATCTATATATCTATCTAAACCCCTAACCCCAATATCTCTCTCTCTAAACCCCTAATATCAATCTCTCTCTCTCTCTAAACCCCTAACCCCTATCACCCAATCTCTCTCACTCACTATATATCTATCTATCTAAACCCCTAACTCCAATCTCTCTCTTTCTCTCTAAACCCCTAATCCCTATTTCTCTCTCTCTAAACCCCTAACGCTAAATATTTTTTTTCTCTCTCTAAACCCCTAACCCCTAATATATATCTCTCCCTTTCTCTCTAAACCCCTAAGACTCAATCTCTCTCTCTCTCTCTCTCTCTCTAAATCCCTTATCCTCAATCTCCCTTTATCTTTCTCTAAACTACTAACCCCCAATCTCTCTCTCTAAACCCCTAAACCACCATCTCTCTCTCTAAACCCCTAAACCACCATCTCTCTCTCTAAATGCCTGACCTCAAATCTCTCTTTCGCTCTCTAAATCCCTAAAATTCAATCTCTCTCTCTCTCTCTCTCTCTCTCTCTCTTTAATCCCCTAATCCCCAATATTTCTCTCTTTCAAACCCATAACCTCCAATCTATCTCTCTCTCTAAACTGATAACCTCCAATCTCTCCCTGTCTCTCTAAAACCCTAACCCTTTACCTCCAATCTATTTCTCTCTCTCTCTCTCTCTCTCTAAATCCGTGAAACACAATCTCCTACTCTCTCTCTACACAACTAACACCCAACATATCTCTCTCTCAACCCCTAACCCCTATCCCCTCTCTCTCTCTAAACCCCTATCTCGCAATCTCTCTTTCTCTCTGTAAACCCCTAAGCTCCAATATCTCCCTCAACCTCTCTCTAAACCGTAAACCCCAATCTCTCTCTCTCTCTCTAAACCCCTAAACCCAACCCAATCTCTCTCTCTCTAAACCGATAACCTCCAATCTCTCCCTGTCTCTCTAAAACCCTAACCCTTTACCTCCAATCTATTTCTCTCTCTCTCTCTCTCTCTCTCTCTCTAAATCCGTGAAACACAATCTCCCACTCTCTCTCTAAACAACTAACACCCAACATATCTCTCTCTCAACCCCTAACCCCCGTCCTCCCCTCTCTCTCTAAACCCGTATCTCGCAATCTCTCTTTCTCTCTCTAAACCCCTAAGCTCCAATATCTCCCTCAACTTCTCTCTAAACCATAAACCCCAATCTCTCTCTCTCTCTAAACCACTGACTCTTAATATCTCTCTCTCTCTAAACCCCTAAACCCCAATATCTCTCTCTCCATCTCTCTCCCTCTCTCTAATCCCCTAATCCTCTATCTCTCTCTCTCTGAATCCCTAACCCCCAATATCTCTCTTTATCTATCTATTTCTCTCAACCCGTAACCCCCATTTTCTCTATGTCTCTAAACCCCTAACAACCAATCTCACTCTCTATCTAAACCCCCAACCCCTGATATTTCTTTCTCTCTCTAGACCCCAAGCCCCATTTGTCTCTCTCTCTCTAAAACCATAACACCCAAAATCTCTCTTTCTCACTATCTATCTATCTATTTATTTGAACCCCAATCTCTCTTTTTCTCTCTAAAATACTAATCCTAATCTCTCTCTCTCTAAACCCCTAACACCCAACCCCTTTCCCTCTCTCTAAACCCCTAATACTTAATCTCTCTCTCTCTCACTTTCTATTTATCTCTCCAAATCCCTGACCGCAATTTCTCTCTCTCTAAACCCATAGTCCCCAATCTCTCTCTTTCTAAACCCATAATCCCCAATCTCTCTCTCTCTAAACCCCTAACCCTTAATCAATTTCTCTCTCTCTAATCCCTTAACCCCCAATATCTATCTCTCCCCTTCTCTCTAAACCCCTAAATCCCAATCTCTCTCTCTCTTTCTCTCTCTATATATAAATCCCTAACCCCCGATCTATCTTTCTCTCTCTAAATCCCTAACCCCCGATCTCTCTCTCTATAAACCCTAACCCACAAAATCTCTCTCTCTAAACCCCTGAGACCCAAAATATATATCTCTCTCTCTCGCCCCTAAATTCCTAACCCACAATATCTCTCTTAACCCCTAACCCACAATCTCTCTCTCTCTAATCCGTAACCCCTAATCTCTCTCTCTATAAAACCCTAACCATAAATCTCTCTCTCTCTCTAAAACCCTTACCCCAATCTCACTCTCTCTCTAAACCCCTAACCCTCAATTTCTCTCTCTAAACCTTTAACCTCCATTCTCTCTCTTCATAAACCCCTAAACCCCAATCTCTTTGTCTCTCTCTAAATCCTTAACCGCAAATCTCTCTCTCTCTCTCTAAGCCCCTAAATTTCAATCTCTCTCGCTCTCTTTAAACACCTCATCCCCAATCTCTCTCTCTCTCTCTCTCTCTCTCTAAACCCTTTACCATCAATATCCCTCTCTTTCACTAAAATCCTAACCTCCAATCTCTCTCTCTAAACCTTTAACCTCCATTATCTCTCTCTAAACCCCTAAACCTAAATATTTCTCTCTCTCTAAATCTCTAACCCCAAATATGTCTTTCTCTCTCTAAAGCACTAAACTCCAATCTCTCTCTCTCTCTTAAAACCCCTAATCCCCAATCTCTCTCTTTAAACCCTTAATCTCCAATCTCTCTCTCTCTCTCAACCCATAACCTCCTATATCTCTTCCTCTCTCTCTAATCCCCAAACCCTTAACCGCCAATTTGTTTCTCTGTCACTCTCTCTCTCTAACCCCAAAATTCTCTCTCCCTAAACCCCTAAACCGCAGTCTCTCACTCACTCTCTCACTAAACAACTAAACCATAGTCTCTCACTCACTCTCGCTCTAAACCCTTAACCACAAATATACATATCTCTCTCTCTAGACCCCTAACTCCTTGTCACTCTTTCTCTCTCTAAAACCCTAAACTCTAATATCTCTCTAAACTGCTAAGCTCCAATCTCTCTCTCTCTCTCTCTCTCTCTCTCTCTAAACCCCTAAAACCCAATCTCTCACTCCATCTCTATCCCTCTATCCAAAAAACTAACCCCATATCTCTCTCTCTCTCTCTAAAACCCTAACCTCATTCTCTCTATCTCTCTAAAACCCTAACAACCAATATCACTCTCTCTGTCTAAACCCCAAGCCCTAATCTCTCTTTCTCACTATCTATATATCTATCCAAACCCCTAACCCCAATCTCTCTCCTTCTCTCTCTATACCCCTAACCCCTAGCACCCAATATCTCTCTCTCTCACTCTCTCTATCTCTCTAAACCCCTAACCCCAATCTCTCTCTCTCTGTGTAAACCCCTAATCCTCAATCTCTCTCTCTCTCTCTCTAAACCCCTAATGCTCAATGTTTTTCTCTCTCTCTAAACCCCTAACCCCTAATATATATCTCTCCCTTTCTCTCTAAATGCCTAAACTCAATCTCTCTCTCTCTCTCTCTCTCTCTCTCTCTAAACACCTAAACCCCAATCTCTCTCTCTCTCTCTCTCTCTCTCTCTCTCTCTCTCTATGTAACATCCCGAAAACCAAAAAAATTTAAAATTTTTCAGAGTTGCATTAAGTGCTATATTTACTATGCATAAGTATAATAAATGTTTATTTGTTTCTTAAACGACATACTATAATAACATGTTATAATGATCATATATGTATATTGTATGCGTGAAATGTATATGTATCTATATTATGATGTTGTTAGATGTTTTCTTGCCTCATTCATGCCTCCTAGATCACTTATGGTTACTAAATTTGATGTCAATGCTTTATAGATTTAACTTGATATTGATTCTATTATATGTGCTAACTATTTATTTTTCTTATTGATGATGAAGGGGTCTTATGGGTGCCCAGAGGCTTACTTAACTATTTAGCTAAAGCATTTGAAACTTCTGTCGCAGATCGCAGGTAAGAGCGATAATGTTTCCGAAGTGTATAAGGAGGTCCTATTTAACGTCAGTTAGCCTTCAAAGTTTAAAAAGAGAAAAATAGAATAACTTGAAAATATTTTAGGGTGAGATCTATTACGGTTGTTTCTTTAGCTATATTTTGTAATAAGTTATTTATATGATTTCATAACCATTACACTCCATTCTCAGCATTTATGTTATTTGTATTACACATGTATTTGTATAACGTTGAAAGTGTTGAGCGTCGTAATCAATGTTAATGTGTTTTAAATCCTACAACTAGGAATTACAACATGTATTCAACTATCTATGATAAAAGGATCATATCTCAAGCTCAAATGCTTTCATTGTATTTCTATGTCTATCTTTTGATCCTACGCACTATATGCATAACCTATATGATAGCGTTATTATGGTGACTTGACAAAAGTCTATAGTCGTAAACTATATACTTTATGCACTCCTCTCTATTAATTTATACGATGGATATTATTATACTAGAGCATTGTAATAATATCTATGCAATAGTTTTGATATGGCCTTTATAATATATATAAGGGTTTGATTGAAAAGGTAATCTACGCAATACTTTATTTGTTAAAATGCAAGGGTTGGCAACAAGCAGAGTTTACTTGGCTTTATGATAAAAATCTAACGATATTACATTATGGTTGAAACATTAACGTAGACTATGGTTGCGATGGCAGGTACTATGTACACTAGGATAATGAGCAATGATAGATTGACCTTTTATACCATGAAACCAAGCTATAGTATGGTTGGAGACCCAATCATTTAACGTGAAATTGATTTGTGATGGAAGACTCCACGTATGATGTAGCTGTAATAATTAAAGTGCAGTTAATATTAGTTTGGTGGAATGCCTATTGGCATCCACCATGGTTGTATTCACATGGTGTTTCTTGGGAGTGGTAATACCCTAACTTCTTTGGAGTTATTTCGTCGAAGGCATACCCAGGGCATTCATTTTGTTGGGAGTGTGGTTTTGGAGAGGCCGACAGGCCTACGAGTTCCTAAGGTTTGTTAGAAGGGTTTGGAAACACCTCCCAGGTTTCGATACCTCAACCTGTGGCTATGTAATCTATTTCTCAGAGTTCTAAGAGCTGAACCACTTCATGAGCTCTGGCTTGCTGCGTTGTTTAGTAGTTTAAGTGACTCCAATGGTCGTGACAGTTAAGAGGAAGTTCAGATAGGAAGCATGGTTTTTCTTTTGAAGGTAATTGTTGTGCTTCTTTTCCTTTCCATGAAATCGATAAAGTGCAGCTGTGTGTGTTTAAGATTTTAGCTTCGTCTTTCAAGATTTAAATGCAATGTGTGTTGCTTTGGCAGGTAACTCTTCGGCTTTTGAGCTTCTTATGTGCTATGCAAAGGGAGAAAGGAAAATCTTAACACCTGGTAAGCCTCGGTGGTTTCTTGTAGAGTTCAACTCAGCAAAATGCCGGTCCCTATCTTCAGTCTCATGGTCTAGCTATGGATTATATCAATTTTGTAATGTTTTAAGCCATATGGCATGTGTTTAGTGTAGGGAGGATTGAATCCTCGAACTACTGTTGCATTGGCTCTGCAACGTTTTAATGTGTAACACTTTGATTTATAAAAGTTTACAGTGTTTGTTGAAAGGGTTTAACCCTTAGCATTTCGAATAAATGAAAGGGTAACTGTTATGTACAAGAACCTAGGTTTTGTTTAAAGGAATAGAGTTGGGGTTTTGAACTCTATAAACCTTGTGTTTTTTCCTTTCGATATACTGTATTTTCAAGGTGATGCTATCGGTTTTTGTGTAATGAAAGATTAAAAAGGATTTGTTTGCTATCGTCGTTTTTATAAAGCAAATGTTGAGGGCTTCAAAGTAATGAGGATTCGATTCTGTTTATATAGTTTGGAAGTTTATGTGGGTTGAACCCTGAACTCCACTCTGTAAATGGATAAATTCGAAATGTTAAAGAGTAGGACTGTGAATTCGATCTTCTTTAAAAGCCGAGTCCTAGTCTCATATGTCTCTTTTCGTTTTGTCAAAGGATGGTTGTTAACTTAGGTTTGTTTGAAACCGTTCAACTGTTTTGTTATCAATGAGCCCTTTGTCGAATGTGGTTACTACGTTTAGATTGGGCTTGTACAGGATATTGAAATCGTGACTTTGTTATTACTATATGTTGGTCAAAGGAAAAGAGCCTTGTTTGAAACCTTGTCGAAGTGATTTTGGTGTTTAGAGATGTTTAAGGGTTTCGGCCGTGAGGCTAGTTATGAACCCTACTCAACACTAATTGTTATTTTGATTCTTTTTAACTGTATAAACGATAAGGGTTTTGAATGTAAACTGTAAGGTTTCATGTAAACAAGCTCTGTCTTGAATTTTCTATTTTTTATTTGATAAATGAAGAAAAGTTAACTTGCTATCTTAAAATAGCTAGGGTTTGAGACTTAGGACATTCGTCCGAATAAAAGTTGTTCTGTGTTTATAATTTCAATGATAAATTAAATGATATAGTAGTACTACATACTAGATATGTTTGATTTTCCTTCACAGTTGTCTTAAATCATAAATGCTGATAAAAATCTACAGTAAATGTTTCGATACTGCTAGTGTACAAAATGCAGAATGTTAATATGTCTTAATAGGAAATTTGAATGAAAAGAAAATAGTATGAGGCTATATGTATTATTTGTTTTCTGCAAAGAATAGTTAACCTATACTGAACCTTAGGTTTATGAAGAAATATGGAAAATTTTATGTATTTTTACTTCTATTACTACGAATGAAATGACATTACCATGTATGAACAAAATAAATGTTGTTATGTTTTTCTATGATTGAAGCATAAGAGATTTAATTACAATTGTAAACAGATAAGGAAATACAAGAAACATAACAGAGTTTTTCTATTCAACCATTCTATCTATTGCATATCATTTATCTATTTTTAAACACCCTTCCCTGCACTAGAGTACAGCACAAAGGCAGTGTGTGGAAAAATGCAGGGAAGTAATTTAATCTATCTTAACATATTACTTCTCCATACCGTTCAGAAATCATTCATTTCAATCTGAATAGTAATAGCTAACAATATTCAGAAAACAATAACCCAGGAATACAATAAGTTATAATTTCTAGAAATGAAATAATAAGTAGAACCTGATAATGTAGATAGGGTGGACAAACACCCAAAGAGGCCTGTTCCTCCCAAACTTCTCCAGAAGAAGTAGCCAATATTACTTTCTCCTTTGGACCCCCGATCCTGTTTACTGAACCACTAGGTAGAAGACTGTGTAGAAGCAAGGCACTCATGTTGTACTTCCAGCAATCAATGGAGACTTGCAATACACCTCAAAATAAACCTCCGCACTCAATAGAAGTGAAACAGACTTACATTACAACTCAAAACATAGCTTCCTCCATCGAATCTCTTGTGTGCATACAACAGAACCACAAGGTAAATTTTCTCATCAGAAAAAGTGTGAGCCTCTGCTCAAATTCAATGGCTTATAAAGAGGCCTAGATCTTTTAGTGGTCAGTTTTCCAAATAAATGAGCCTCAAGCTCTAGTCCCATCTTTTAGGGAACTTTGACCACAATTCAAGGGAGTTGTCCCATAACAATAGCTAGTTACTGAGTTCCTGATGCTACCACTTGTCCATTGCTTTCTAACCTAGATTCCATTCCACCCAGTGGGTCAGTAAACACTCTTTCAACAGCCTCTTTGGGTGAGTGTCTCCTATTTTATTTTATTAAATAATAATATTGTGCAATTACAGTCATCCTTGGCCACTTGGCCAAATATAAAACTTTACAATAAAAGTTAAGATAATGTTTTTCTCAAACATAAAATGATTCAAGTAATGGGTATGTTACACTCTAAACCCTAAATCTCTCTCTCTCCAAATTAATTTAACCCATGTAATATTAACACCTAAATATTGCTCTCTCTCTCTATATATATATATATATCTCTAAACTCCATTCTCTCTCTCTCTCTCTCTAAACCAATAACCCCCATTCTCTCTCTCTCTCTAAACCCGTACCCCATATCTCCCTCTCTAAAACCCTAAACCCCAATCTCTTTCTGTCTCTAAAACCCTAACCCTTAATAACTCTCTCTCTGTTAACACCCAAAAAGTGCTCACTAGCTCACTCCCTTATTCACATGACCCATTTGTCCACTTTTTCCACCGTTTGAGCCTCTAAAACCTTCAAAAGGTCACCAAAAACACCATAATACTCCCTTTTCTCCTCAAAATATGTATTTTTCCTCAAAAAACACAAAAAACCCTCAAAAAGGGTCCAAATTTCCCAAAAAATATTAAAAGGGAATAAAAATATAAAAAATATTGAAAAAAGGAAAAAGAGGGAAAAAGAGACTTAAACCATGTTGGTCCATACCATTGGTTTCCTTAAAACCATAATGGTACTACCCATCACCCAAAAACTATAAAAAGGTGATAGGGGCTCCTCACTTTTCATCCACATTTCATCCTATCCTTATGCTGCCAAATTCCCTTTGAGAGCCATTGCCTCCCATTTCGAGTTTGAAGAGCCCCATTGAAGCATTGGAGAAGAAGAGACCATTGGACATTGGAGCTTCTCAACCTTGGAGGTGCTCAACACTC
Source organism: Larix kaempferi (assembly GCA_027924585.1). Classification (NCBI taxonomy): domain Eukaryota; kingdom Viridiplantae; phylum Streptophyta; class Pinopsida; order Pinales; family Pinaceae; genus Larix; species Larix kaempferi. Next base: position 288,879 of record BSBM01000983.1, on the reverse strand, counting down.
ACCATCCTCACCACTTGAGGTAATACAAAAGATTAAATTTATTAATTTCTTGCTTTTGTTATAGATCTTATTGCTTATGTTTGAAATCTAGTTTCTTATTTATTTACACATGCTTATGTTAGATCAGATTATATTAATTTATTCATAATTTTTTTTCTTTTATATTGAAACTGCTATTACAAATTAATAGGTGCATCCTTGCACATGCTTGGTTGAAAAACCAAGCAACAGTTTTTGGCAACTACGTTGGGTTTCGAACTTTAAATATTTGCTTTAGGTCTTTATTTTAGTAGTTTTTCCCATTTAAAACTGTAGATCTGCCATACTAGTCAGGTTCTTGATAGCCGCCCTAGCCATTGACCCTTTCTGTAGCTCGAAACAGCCCAAAATTTCAATTTTTGGGTTCATTTTTTGGCGGCCAATTTCCGTCCAACAAATCGTGAATTTTTAAACCCATAGGCGCGATCCAATCGCGGCTATTTAGCAGAAAGCCACGATCCTTGATCGCAAGTTTTAGCCTGAAAGCCGCGATCCTGATCGCAGGTTTTAGCCCGAAACCCGCGATCTAATCACCTGATAGCGTGACTCAACTTTCGAACGCCCATATCTCCCTCTCCCGAACTCCGTTTGAGATGATTTGTTTTTTAATTGGATTTTTTCGAACAAGGAATCCGAATATCCTATTAGATTTAAGAATTTTTTCATAGAAATTTCTCTAATTTTTTATTTTAGTGTTATTTATCATTTCAGTTCACCCATTTCAACCCATATTTTCCTGCCATCTTCCCTGCACTTTTGAATAGTCTACTGTTTCATTTTGCAGCATTATTAATTTATTTTCTATTACATTTGCTTTATTAAATCTTTAAAAAAAAAATTAGTTAAGTGAAAGAGAGGTTATTTAGCATTTTTTCAGATTATAAGTTTCACATTTTGCAAGGTTAGAACCATCATTCTGAATTGCTCAATATTTTGCCCAAGCAAAGCATTAGAAATCCATTTATTTCTTTTACTTTTATGTTATTTGATTTCCTTTGAAAATTTCAAAAATCAATGTTTTTTGAAACACCTTTTTGAAAAGCATTTACTTTTTAAAAGTGTCTCTTTTGCAAATTGAAATTGTCATTTTAGTTTGTAATTAAATCTCCCATGTGAGGCACACTGATTCAGTATACAACCCCACCATCACACAATCTGTCACACTAATTTCAAGTGAGCCTTAAAAATTACTTTAACTCAACCAATATTCTAACCCCACTTGGGGAACACAAAAGAATCTTGTAGTTAGGTACGATTGAGGGGATAAGTATCCAAATAACACCCCTCACTCATTTTTCATGTTAAGACAGAGTGATTGACATTTAGGGTTCCAAAATCCTTTATTATTTGTTGACATGGTTATACACCAATTTATCAGGAAGGCCTCTCCCATAGGAGGGTTGAAGTAGCCAGACTGGTTCTGGAGGTCTAAGTGGAATACCACTATCCATTCAGTAACCGAAGGATACTTTTCGTAGTTCTCGTTGTATCACCCTTATGGGAGTACAACGGCGATAGAACCAAACCGCAGATTCACCCAACCCAGTGTCCCTCCCGGTAGGGGGATATCTAGCCTTTGATTCTACAAATTATATTGTCTAAATTGGATTTCATCACCTTGCAGAGGATATACCTTGTCGAGTCATAATACTTTTTAGTTAGGTGTTTGCATGCTCCATTACCACCCTTTGGTCATAGAGTACACCTTTTTCTATTTTTAGGAACTGTTTGCATGTCGGTTTCCTGACCGAATTTTTTGTTTACTCCACTTACTATAGCACAGCTATTATAGTAAGTGTTTTGAGGTTGGTTTTTAGCCTAAGTGCCATTTATTTTTTATGCTCCCCTCTTGCGTGCATGGTTGCGTTAGAGCTTTAGAGCTTTCCACTCACCACCACCTAGTAGTTTTTTCACAAATTGTCACCATTGATTCCCTGAGACATTCTCGGTGTTTTCGGGGATCCCCCTGCAGTACGATTCCCTTGACTCCACACGTCATCAGAATAGAGCCCCGTCATCCGATTCTAACGCGCCTCATTTCACATCTGATTCTGAGGCAGAATTCAAAAATCCCACATACACTACACCCACTAGCCCCATGGTTGGTTCGCATTATGACAAATTTTTCACAGGGGTTGTTGGTGGAACATCATCCACCCCCGCCACCACAATGACCACCACAGCAACCATACCTCCCTTAGGGATTCCTAATATGGGACCTACACCTACATTAAGTATGCCTACCATGGGACCTTTGCCTAATATAGGACCCCCACCTAACCTGGCATGCCCACTATGGAAACTATACCTACTATCCCCGCTACCACTCAGGTTCCAACACCTCTTGGACATCTTCCCAACCCATCTGTGACTCTCGTTGCACTTGGTGGCGCAGGCCCCTCCCACACTCTAATGGGTGGAGGGCACATACCTCCCATGATAAATATCTCCCTAGGGGGCAATGGCATAATACATAACGCCACCACCAACACTTATGCCCCCATGACAACATCACACCCCTCGACCAATTTTCCATTTATGGCTAGCCTTAACCTACCAGACTTGGCTAGGCTAACAAATGATCCCATCCGACATGACCCTACTTGGTCCCCCATGCCCACAAAGCTCCCCTCAAACATCCCAAAGTTTGAAGGAAAAGCTGGGGAATATCCTCTAAACCATATCATGTCATTTCACCTATGGTGTTCCTCAAACTCCATAGTAGATGATTCTATTCGACTCCGTCTTTTACAAAGAACTTTCACTGGCTCTACAACCAAATGGTACATTGAGCAGCCACATGGGACGCACCCCACGTTTACATCCCTCGCCTCAACTTTCCTTCAGTTCTTTCAACTACCTGTACGCTATGATGGAGTAGTGGAAATAATTTTGTCTTGTAGACAGAACACTGCTACACACATCACTAATCATATCCATGAGTGGCATAAGCGTCGTAGTCTCTGCAAGATAAATCTTGATGACTATATCTTTTTGGATTGGTTCCTCAAATCACTCCTCCCTCTAATAGCCAAAGATGTAGCTTCTGAATGACCCTAGTTGGAAGAAGAAGCCATCTTAAAAGCCTAGCAGTTTGACCTCATATATGCCTAGTCTGGATATCTATAGACCATTTTACCTGATGCCCCTCACGGCGATCCATCCCACCATGATGTGCCGGGGGCATCCCATGCTGCCGATGGTATTATCGGCCAGGTTATGGTACAAAACAAACCTTTCTAGGGATACATCTCATTCTGGAGGTACAACTTCGTATGATCTAGTAACACACACCCACCAGACTCATGGACCCTCATGTCCACCATAGTGTTATGGGAAAGCACCATCAACTTATGCACCACCTCCATACTATAACCAGCAAGCCCATCAGACTCTAGTTTAGCCACAAGCCCAATCGGCTTATTATCCTCAACATGCAGCATCTCTTGCTCCAACACTTCCAGTAGCTCAAAGTTACCCACAACCGCAACAAGCACCTAGTCCACCTCATAACCCTCTTGCTTACTACCCACCGCAACCTGCTCCAGAGCCTACACGACCTCAAAACCCACCTACTGCCCAAGGGCATGTGTATGCACAACAAAACCAACCTCAAAACCAACACAACCAGCGTAATCGAGGAGGTTAACAAAATCACGGAAGAGGAAGAAACCGCAAAATTAACCAACAAAAAAACCAAGGTGGACAGCCACCTAACCCTCCCAATAATTACCATGTTGCTCCTACAAATCAAAACCTTGATTGTCCACCAAAATGAGGAAAAAATCTTGATTTGAGAACAAACCACCCATGTTCCATATGCGGGGTCTACGACCATTACATGCATAATTGCCCCCATTTAGATCGAGTGCATCAACTCTGGACCGATGATGCCCAACGACAAGGGCATGCTGCACAACCAACACCATCGCCTTAGCTGCAACCCATGATATTGCAAAATCCCCTACCCAACCAAGGAATAGTCAACACTCATCCAATGGATCACCCACAAGGATCTGCTGCAACACAGTAGCAAATTACCTATGCAGCAGCCGATTACTAGCATACAGAGTCCAACACTCACCATTTGCTAATGATGTCATCAAATGATGTCAATCTTCAAACCTGTCGAAATCAATATGGCTCCGCCCCTGAGGCCACACCTACCTACCCATCTTCGAGTACTCTCCAAACCGATCAACCACTTTGCATACCCAATATGCCCATGGACGAGGGTCCCAAAGCACCTCGTTTCCCTTTGAGACAAATTAACAATAACCCTAATGCTCGTGCAACTTCCAACTATAACATTGTGGAAGATTTAGCTCAGTCCCCCGTTGCTATGTCTGCTCTCGAAATCCTAAAAAATTGTCTTGCACAGAGAAAATGCCATTGGTGAAATAGACCCTAATGACTCCAACATGATGGCATTCGACATGGACCAAGCCGAACCTCTTCTTCCTTCATCTCTAGCTTTTCAAGTTTCTGTGTCCATTCGCAACCTTGTCATTCATCGATGCATAATCGATGAAGGTGCCTCCACCTGCGTTATGTTGACTTTCGTATGGCAGAAACTTGGATCCCCAACGCTACAACCGTCAACTACTGCATTGCGAGCTTACGATGGCCATGCAGCTCAACCTCAAGGTTTGTTAGTGAACGTACCCATACAACTTGGGGGCAAATTAGTTCTCATAGATATAGAGGTCATTAACACCCAACTTGATTACAATCTCCTTCTGGGACAAAGCTACATGTATAAAATGAAAGTTGTCGCTTCTTCATTTTTTCGCCTAATGATGTTCCCCCATGAAGGACGCATAGTCAAAATTGACCAAATTACACACTATGATCCCAATGCCCCTGCAGCGCTTGAAAATGTTCTTCCCATGATCAAACAACCCGTTCAGAGTGCACCCACATTGTTCGTCTCCTCAGTCGGACCCGGGATATATTCGGATAATCCCATGACCACCACTTTCCCTTCTATCCCACCCCCTCTCCGAGTAACTGAAGTATCTGATTTGTGCACCCTATCACACAACAAACAACAACATCCTCAAAAACCTCCACCACTACCACAACCACCCATCGTGCCTAGTCATATCGAAACAACACCGATCCACACTATCCCGTTCTTGTTTCCATTTTCAGTAGTTGTCAGCACGCCAGTAATGGCTACACTCAACCTTCCAGGTTTAACATTAGGATTACCTATATGGTACTTACCTACCCCAACTCCCCCATAGACTCCAACCGTTGTTTTACAATCAATACAACCCATGAACATTTCAAACCATCCACCACTTGGCATACCAAACCCCAACAATCTCCCACCACCTGGTGTTTTGAACCCCCAAAACCGATCAACTCCAATAGGGGGCACTACATTGACATCTAGTTATGTCCCCCCTCAATCCCGCCACACTGGGGGCAGAGGTCCATAAACCTACAACACTGCACCCACAACTCGCCCCCCCCAGTGACTCCCAAATTAGCTAAAAATCCCCCAACCCATGTGCTCCATAAATGCTCCTTGTGCAAAAATATAGGCCATGCTACCCATCTATGTCCACAACTACCGGCACTTCAAGAACACATGAATATGTTGGATGATGACACCAACATTCCAATTGTCAAACTAGAACTACCCCCTTAACCTTGCGATAAATCATTGCGCACAAACCACCCTTGTGCGATATGCGGCATCTATGGCCATTATTCACATCATTGCCTCGATCTCCTAGATTATAGAGCAGCACTATATGAATTGAATAATACCAACCTAGAGATATCCCCACCTCTCATTGAGGAAATTCATCCCCCACCATATTCCATCTCAGAAGATATCAACACAATTTACATGGTTTCCAATGGAGACCCCTCTGTCTGGTCGACCCCTTCCATTGATCCCTCTGACCCACATATTCAACATTTTCAAATCAATGAGGAAACCACATGTCCACAGCATGAGGGCAGGCCCAAAACCTTGCCTACTCATCATCATCGTCGTTCTCATCAATGATATTGGGGGAATCCACCCCACAAGGAGAATCCCCAATCATCATATCATCACTTTAGTATGCCACCACGACCCACAGCCTCATGGTACACCCCCTGGCCATCAGTTGGTCAATGCCTTGTTGATCCCTCTCTAAGATAGCATCTGCACCGCATTGACACCTCTGATTTAGGGGGCATAATAGATTACCTCGACCTTGGGATAGGGGGCATGATCAATCATTTTGAACCTTCCTTGTCACACCTATCTTAGTGTTTCAATGATCCCATTGTTCAAACTAACACATATGTGATCTACAATCATAAACCCCATGCACATAGCATGGGGGTAGGAAATTAACCCTTCTCACTTTTTCACATGCGTGATCTCAACCATTTTTGAGGTCACATATCACTTGTATATTTTATTTGATTTGATACACCTACTATTCTTCCCCCGCAGGTCATCATTTCTCCCCACAACTACATCCTTGGCTTGGTGGGCTCACCTTTATTTGTAGCCATTTTTTAACCTTGTTATTTCCTTTGACCATTCTGGAGTCCTTGCGACCTCCATTTTTTGCACCATTTGCACCACAGGATTCATATTTCCGTGCCCATGATGATGCTTGAGATCTTTTCTCACTCTCACCAAACACTTTTGGCATTTTTTCCATGTGCCACGCCATCTCTAATTGCATGCCACATCGGCTGTTGTCCGTTTATTGGCAATTTTTATACCATGGGATTTAGTTTTCCGAACTTGCGATGATGCTTGAGATCATTTCTCGCTCTCACCACCATATTTTTTGGGCATTTTTTCACCCACCCCTCATTGCCTCGGTTTGTGTGCCACACGGGTCATTATCCATTTTTGAAGTTCTTTATATCGCTAGATTCAGTTTTCCGCACTCGTGATGATGCTTAAGATAATTTCTCGCTCTCACCCCCATAATTTTTGGGTATTTTTTCAAAATGCCACTCATTACCTTGGTTTGCGTGCCACATCGGCTGTTTCCCATTTTTTACGATCTTTATATCGCCGGATTCAATTTTCCAAGCTCGTGACGATACTTGAGAGCATTCCTCTCTCTCACCAATACCTTTTTGTTCGGTATAATTTTACCCCTTTTTCGGGCCGAGCAATTCTTTTACGAAAAAGGCACTTAGGGGGTTTCTATTAAGCTCTTTTCTGACTCCTAAAACAATGAAAAGATCACCGAGCAATCTTGCTTCCTTTCATGCTTGCTAAAAGTATCTGAAAGGGCGTCTACCTAGTATAAGTTTACCCTTTTCTAGACCTTGTAGACTAATTATGAAAAATGAATACTCTAGTCACATTGGCTAGAAGAGTTCTCCATTTGCATCATTTTATGATTTTTCAGGCCTTGGAGACTAACATACGAAAAAGAACACCAATGGAGTATACTTACCACTTTTAGACTCTCTAAAATTGAAAGCAACCACAAGCAATTACTGTTTTGGGATCGTACAAATCCACAGGATGGTACTCCTCCACCAATTCAGAGTCTTCTTATCGTTTTCAGACTCGTTAAAAATGAAAGCACTCATGAGCATGAACAATCCTGGGCTCACATAAATCCACAGGACAGTATCATTTCAGAGCACAATTTTATCCCTTCTTGGAGCTCATTAAAACCACAAAGAAGGACCCAACGGTGCTTTTCGGCGCCATAACAGATCATGTCTACTCATATGGAAGCTTCCCCATTATGGTCGCCTTTGTTTAGAGTATTCTGCAGTATGTCACCCTGAAAATCTCCCCATAGCATCCATTAGCTTATCCCCCCAGAGTCACTTCAGTCTACAATACATACCCCTGATCCCTTAAAGCTATGACCCCCACACCTAAACATTAGTTTCATATGCTTCTAGGTCAACCATGTCATCATGCTATGAACAAAGGAATTTTGAGTCCACCCACTCTATGACCCCAGTTATTCCCCATCCCCACAGTATGTCATCCCTACCAACAGTACTATCACAGTTCAGTTGTACACCTCGCACTCCTATCAAGGAAACATCATCACCTTGGTAGTTTTCGGTCTCCCTCTGTCGACGCCAACCAAATATATTCCAGAGGATAGACCCAGACGTCCATGTGCCTTGGACTCATCACCATTAGTGATGAGTGCCTACAGATCATTTTGAAAGGAGTCCTCAATGCCTCTCCAAATGATTGTTTCTCACATGCTCGACTTCAACACCTTGATCACATCATCGAGACTCATATAGGGTATCAGTCATTTCAGTTATTTGTTGAAGACCCTGGATATCACCTGACTCTACCACATTTATGAGTCTTTTTGAGAAAACAACCAGTTACACATTCCTATGGATATCTGGGTTGCGCTCAGCGATAATTTTTCAAGATGTACTCCAGTTTTATACTCCCTCGAGTATACAGTTACATAAATTCCTCAGAGATTGGCTCACAGTCTTTGAGTCCTTACAGAGGTTGGACACCTTCAGCTCCAACAGTTCATCAACCCTTCTGAAACCCTTTTCAGAATGGTTGTTGCTCTTTTCCAGTGTATCAGTTATTGAGATCAGTCATGGTATGATCATGAGTACGTCCTAGCATTATGTCCCCTCTAGACGATTATGATGTACCAACAGATTTTTATGTATTATTCAGGTCCCCCTTCTTGGGTCTAATTGTTATGTATATGTCTTGACATGAGCATGGGTATGCCCGCCTCGTCCATTATCAAAGATTATTCCTCATTCATTTTGAGGCCATGTATTTTTTCAGTTTTTACAGCTTCCAGGGGGTCGTTGTTCTAGTCTCCAATCAGTCTCTTGTCTTCTCCAAACCCCAGGAAAAGAGACAAAAGAACTATGATGTCTATCGACCATACAATGAGCTCCTGCCCTTACACATTAGGGGCAATCTGTTAACACCCAAAAAGTGCTCACTAGCTCACTCCCTTATTCACATGACCCATTTGTCCACTTTTTCCACCATTTGAGCCTCTAAAACCTTCAAAAGGTCACCAAAAACACCATAATACTGCTTTTTCCCCTCAAAAAACACAAAAAACCCTCAAAAAGGGTCCAAAATTCCCCAAAAATATTAAAAGGGAATAAAAATATAAAAAATATTCAAAAAAGGAAAAAGAGGGAAAAAGAGACCTAAACCATGTTGTTCCATACCATTGGTTTCCTTAAAACCATAATGGTATTACCCATCACCCAAAAACTATAAAAAGGTGATAGGGGCTCCTCACTTTTCATCCACATGTCATCCTATGTTGTCAAATTCCCTTTGAGAGCCATTGCCTCCCATTTCGAGTTTGAAGAACCCCATTGAAGCATTGGAGAAGAAGAGACCATTGTACATTGGAGCTTCTCAACCTTGGAGCTACTCAACACTCACCATCCTCACCACTTGAGGTAAAACAAAAGATTAAATTTCTTAATTTCTTGCTTTTGTTATAGATCTTATTGCTTATGTTTGAAATCTATTTTTTTATTTATTTACACATGCTTATGTTAGATCAGATTATATTAATTTATTCATAATTGTTTTTGTTTTATATTGAAACTGCTATTACAAGTTAATAGGTGAATCCTTGCACATGCTTGGTTGAAAAACCAAGAAACACTCTCTCTAAACCCCTAAACCCTAAACCAACCTCTCTCTCTCTCAACCTAAACCTATAACCTCCAATCTCTCCCTCTAAATCCCTAAACCATAGTCTCTAACTCACTCACTCTCTCTAAACTCTTAACCCAAAATATCTCTCTCAACCCCTAACCTCGATTATCTCTCTCTCTAAACCCCTAACTCCTAATATCTCTTTCTCTCTCTAAAATTCTAACCTCCAATATCTCTTTGAATTGCTAACCTCCAATCTCTCTCCCCATTTCTATCCCTCTCTCCCTCATTCTCTCTATCTCTCTAAAACCCTAACAGATAATCTATTTCTCTCTTTGAACCCATGAGCCTCGATATTTCTTTCTCTCTGTATAAACCCCAAGCCCCAATCTCTCTCCCTAAACCCCTAACACTCAATCTCTGTCTCTCAGTTCTCACTATCTATCTATCTATCTAAACACCTAACCCCAATCTCTCTATCTCTCTAAACCCTTAACCCCCAATCCCTCTCTCTCTCTAAACCCCTAACACCCAATCTCTCTCTCACTCTCTCCCTATCTATCTATCTATCTAAACCCCTAACCCCAATCTCTCTCTCTCTCTCTCTCTCTCTAAATACCTAATACCAAATCTCTCTCTCTCTAAACCCCTAATGCCCAATATACATCTCTCCCTTTCTCTCTAAACCCCTAAACCCCTAAAATTGAATCTCTCTCTCTCTCTCTCTCTCTCTCTCTCTAAATCCGTAAGCCCCAAAATCTCTCTCTCACTCTCAACCCTAACCCCTAAAATATCTCTCTCTCTAAACCCATAACCCTCAATCTCTCTCTCTCTCTCTCTCTCTCTCTCTCTCTCGCTCGCTCGCTCACTAAACCCCTAACCCCAAATCTCCCTCTCTCTAAACCCGTAAACCACAATCTCTCTACCTCTCTCTCTCTCAACCTAAACCACTACAACAAATTTGGCTTTTAGGGGGGGTTGTCTTCCACTCCCAAAAGTCACTTTTGGGTGCAGTTTTGGCTTTGGAGGCGGTCTTTATTAAACCCCCCCAATAGCACCAATGCTAAGAGTTTTGACTTTTAGAGGCAGTTTTGGAATTTTAGGGGGGGTTCGGAACCTCCCCCATAGGTGTCTATAAGGGGGGTTTAGAACCGCTCTCAAAAGTCACTTTTAGGGTGGGTTTAGAACTGCTCTCAAAAGTCACTTTTAGGGGTGGTTTTGGAAGAGATCAAAACCACCCCTAAAAGTGACTTTTGAGAGCAGTTCTAAACCCCCCCTAAAAGTGACTTTTGAGAGCGGTTCTAAACCCCCCTTATAGACACCTATGGGGGAGGTTCCGAACCCCCCCTAAAATTCCTTATTACAAACCTTTGGGGGTTGTTACAAACCCCCCTCATAGGTGCCTATGGTGGCGGTTCTAAACCCCCTCCTAAAACTTCATCTTACAAACCTTTGGGGGCAATCTTAATAAAACCGCTCCCAATAGTACTTATGCTAAAAGTTTGTACTTTTAAGGGTGGTTTTGGAAGAGATCAAAACCAACTCTAAAAGTGACTTTTGGGGGCGGTTCTCCCCCCACCCTCCCCAAAAAGTGAATTTTAGGGGCAGTTGTAAACCCCCCTCGTAGACACCTATGTGGGTGGTTCAAAACCCCCCCTAAAATTCCTTATTACAAACCTTTGGGGGCGATTACAAACCCCCCTTGTAGGTACCTACAAGGGTGGTTCTAAACCCCCCTCGTTGTAACATACAAGGGAAATTTTGAACCCCCCTCGTAGTGACATACGAATGTGGCTTAGAACCTCCCTCGTAGTGACATACAAAGACAGTTTGAAACCCCGTCTATAGACATAATAAATTATAATAAAATATATTTTATTAAAAAACCAATATTGCAATATCAATAGGGTACGAATGAATCGAACCACCAACCTCCTGCTTGTAAGGCAATTTCTATTTCATTGAGCTAGGACCCTTTCAGAATTGGGGAGAGGAGAAATATGAACATTTAGATTGTATTATTTGTAATTCTAAGAAAATACAATCATATCCAAAGACAACCATGCTTAAAATCCAATTTATTTTTCAAAACACACTGATAAGCAAAAAATCTACCATAATAAGGAAATAAAATATCCAAAACAATTATACAATCTATTAAAGTGGTTTGCAAAAGGGTCTTAGAGGACAAGATAATGTACAGATGCATACCTAATAACCTGAACTTGAGGCCTAATCACAAGGATATTATCAAGTGAAATTAATCCATTTCATACTTCTTGTTGTTGTTTTAGTTTGGTTTTAGGTATGATATCCTGGTCCAACAGGGAGTGGGAAATAGTGTCACTTTGTTCAACAAAGGGAGAGTATATGGAAGATAACTCTGCTAGTTGTCAATCCATTTGGATTTGCAATATGATAGTGCAGTTGATCGATTAGATGTTGGAGCCCAGTGTGGTACACTTTGACAATCAGATTTGTATTAGACTGTTTGAGAATCTAGTATTTCATGATCTCTCCAAGCACATAGATTTGTACCATTTCCTCAAAAGAAAGGATAAGAAGGAAGCAGTGGTTCTTGAGTATCTTCCTTTAGATTCATAGGTTGCATATATTTTAACAAAGGCGTTGGAAAAGGGTAAGTTTGAGATGCTGAGTGAGAGACTAGGTTTGATGGAGTACAAATTCCTTGCAAAAGGGGAGTGTTAGATTTTTCTTGTTGCTTGGTATATGTGTCTCCACAAGCATGGAGCACTCTATTGGTTTTGTGAAAATAATGAGGGCACATCAACGATAGTAGGATCCTTTATGGGGGGAAATAGATATAGGTGGAAGTTGAGGTTTTTTTAGCCTTCCTATTTTATAGAACTCCTTTTCTATTTTTAGAAAAGTGGTTTTGTGTAGATAGTTGATTGTTTTTTGTCCATTATTAGAACAGATTCCTTTTTCCATGTTTTTTTCATATTTCTATTCTAGGAGGAGGGTGTTAATCCCAAGGAGGTTGCACATGCTTTTATGTGCTAAATACTCCAACAGTTCTCTCCTATCTAGGAAACCTCCTCCAGCTATTCTTTGTGCACTATTCTAGGCTAAATTAATGTTTGGGGGTTACCTCTAAGTTTATGGATTCTAAATTTGTAAAACCCTTGCCTTCATCTTTCAAATAAGTCATAGTGGGTGTTAATGTTCTGTCATCTTTTGTGGTAGAGCTAGTGATTAGAAGGTAGGGTTTTGAGCTAGATCATTGTATTTCTTCCAGTGAAAAGAATACAAAACTAGGTTTGAGAGATCAGATTTGTATACTTGTTCTTCATATTTCAGTGTTATGTGTTTGTAATTTACATCATTCCAAACTTACTATTTTGACTGGTGCTTAGGTCTAAAGCCTCCTAGATTTAAGGGTTTAAATCCTGGTTTCAAAATCTTCTTACCATGGTCTGAAATTTAACAGAGTTGTTGGATTGTGAGACAAATGAAACTGTCAGGCCATGAGACAAAATATGGAAGCATTTGTTGGAGGCAATGTGGACGCATAAAATGCGGCAGCTTCATGAGTATTCAATTTTCTTTTATATGACGGTTCTGTATAAATAAATTTGCAATATTTGTATATGCTCACATTGCAAAGGTTGCTGAAACACTGTAACTAACATCTGTTTCAGAAACACAGTGCAAGGGAACTCAAATAGTAATTCTTTCTAAGAGAAACCTGTTGAGTTTCAGCAACCTTGACAAGCCCTTGTAACCAATATGTGCATGGGGTTTATGATAAGCTTGAGTTCCTATTTTTTTTTTGCTCATAGAAATAATTACTATTTGTTTTCGAGGTCTGCTTATTTTTTAATTCAGTCAGACTCTTTGTAATCACTTGTCACATACCATCTAGGGATTTTTTTCATCCAACATATTTACTATCTAGGAGCTACAAGGCCTCATTAAAGATGAAGATCTACCAAACACGAATAATTTTATAAAGGGAACCATTTGGAGGGATTGGAAATAGGATTTTAATAAGCCATATTTTTAATATAACAACAAAAACTTGTCCTTTTTCATACAAAAAAAGACCCCACTAGTCTCAGTTTTCAATGCAAGATGGTCTTCTTTAGATGGTGAATTTTAATGGATTGCCTAAACAAGCAATGGTTGATCCTACATTACCTCTCCTACAAACTCAAAGTATTCTCATGTCTATAACCATTGTACCAAGGGTTGCCTACAAAATCCACACTTTGACAAAAGTGGAATTGCAAATGGAAAGTGCCTTTATTGCGGCAAACCTGGAACCCTCAAGCACCTCTTCTAGGAATTTTACTTCTCACATCACTATTGGAAAATAGTTTAGCAGAAATTATCTTCCTTGATTTAAGGAAACATTCATTGGCAGGCATCCATACTTGGAGATTGTAACTTGCTCATTTTCAGACATTACACATTCCTTTGACAATGCATACAAAATTTTGTTCTTTATTCTCTTTGGAAATCATGTTAGAAGTATTCCTTCAAAGAGGATGTAAGTGATGTCTCAACTTTTTAAAAATTGGCAGCAGATTAGGTAAATGCCTAAGTCAAAGCCAAGGGATTTTTGCTGATACAAGATGTTAAAAATGTATCTGTTAGTGCATATACTCAGAGCTTATAGCAACATTACTTACATTAAGGTAGTTGTTTCTCTATATCTATCATATATGATCTTATGTAAATCTATAAATTCAAAGGCAAATGTTTTTTGTTGATACTAGATGAAAAAAATGTATCTATCAGTGCATACTCAGTCCTTAATGCAACATTGTTTGCATTAGGTTAGATTTGATTAAATCATCTCACTAGAGAAAGTGACAACAATTGTAGATGAGGAATCCATGACAATTCCATAGGGGGCTTCACTAGAAGGCAATATAATATCACGTTCATTCATATTGCGGTATTAAATATTCATGAAAACCTAAAAATTATATTGCTTATATATTAAGGGGAAAAGGGTTTTTTTATTTAATGTAACAATACAAAAATACTTTGGGGTCTTTTTTATATGGGTAGGCTGACAAATATCCGCCAAATGGAGATGGCGGGATCACGACCGGATGTGAAATCGAGTTGAGGCAAGGCTTGGGCTTACCAATACGCAGGGAAATCGTGTCTTGAGGCATGCTTGAGGCCAGGGGTTTCGTGGTGAAGTGGATTTCCAGTCGATCATAGTTGAGAGACAGTGGTCATTGACAACCAATTGTTACCAATAGCACTCAGCCAGTTTTTACCAATAGCCTTGGGAGGATCTAAGCCTCCAGGGCCTGTTATAGGCCTTCGATAGGCCTTGGGGAACAACCACTTGTGCCTATTACAGGCCTTGGGAGGTTTAGTCAGCCTCCTAGAGCTTGTTACAGGCCCTGGGGGCTTGGATACCTAGCCCACAATAGGCTTAGTGAGTGATTGGGGAACTGCAACATGCAATCTAAATGTTGTACTATGTGCATTGGCTCTAGTGACATACAAGAAGTGATCTCCTATCTCTTCATTAGACTATTAGATGTTGCAAATCATAATGATATGTGGTTGAGTAATTGCATTGTGGAGGAAGTAATGTGCATCCATGATATACATCAAAAGAAGCAAGGTGCATTGTAGAATGCATGCGGGGTCATAAGAGGGGTATCATATCAATATACTGGGTAGAAATATAAAGGGGTATAAAAAATGTTTATGAAAAAATTGGTACATACAATATCTAGTGAAAATAGGAGTTTTTTTAAATAGGGAAGGCATATTGGGAGGGGGTTAAAAAATGATTTTGGAAGGTATTTTCCAATATTTAGTTAAATTAGGGGTATTGTTTCATATGCCATGATCGAACGTGCTATGATAGTTGTTTACTGAGTGAAGCCCCCATGGAAAATTCAATATTTAGATGTAGAGGTATGCATTTTTACTATCCACAAGAGTTTTATACATTCTGTAAACCATTTGTTATCATAGGATTTATTTGTGCTAACAAGTTTTATGTGTCTAGGAAGCTAAGATCGAGGACTCAAACAAAAATGTGCCTGTCATTGTGGGTAGATTTGATAGGTCACAAGAGTGGCAATGTCATTTAAAAGCTTCCATTTAGGTCTTATTGCTTCTTAGCATCTTATTATAGGGAGGCATTGCTTAAATTTGTTCCTTTTCATGCCTCATTTGTGGAGGGTGATTGGATCTTAAAGTGGTTATGCTAGTGGGTTTCAAGGTTGTTATAATGAGAAATTTATAAAAGGGTCTAGTTCAAGGAGATTTTATGGATACTAGAGTTTGTGGAAGGCCACATTGTTGGCACTTTCCTTATACATGGTTAAGGCTTGGTATCCCTATATTTATATGAGGTGGTTGTTGTTCCTATACACAACCATTTCCATGGGATGAGGATGTTGTTGCAACTAGGTTAAATGGGTAGTGCCATTATGTGTGTGTCTATGCATGGACAATGCAATGTAACATTGGCTTAGCATTTATCTAGCATTGGGGATTTGTTTCTCCCTACACAATTCATCTATGTTTTATGGGGGATTATCTTCTACTTATTTAATTATCCACATATTTCTCCCTTATTGAAAGCTTGTGAAGGGATAAATGTTTTATGTGGGATTTATTTATATGAATAAATGTTTTGTAGGGATTGCATGATATATTATGATAAGTATGGAGTAAATAAAAAAGGGGAAAACATATTCATAGATGGTACTAATACAATACAAGACATAATTAAAGGTCCATTATACGATATCACCTAGTGACAGTTCATCCTAGGTTGAACCCAATACAGTGACTCACTATGAACTTATAGAGTCTACACACCACCAATTGTAACTGTAATGCCTCATAGCATTTAAGGTCAAAGCCACCGATATGTATTATGAAATTTTAATCAATTGGAATTATGAGGTTCTGTATCATATCAGGGCTTGAGAGGCTCTATAGGAAATTAGTGTTTTCAAGCTCTCATAGGGTGCATCCATGGGATGTATAACTAACTAGATGCTCAAGTTGTAGGATACGTGGCATATTTCTACATTATGTTGTTCACCAAGTATCATATGCTACTATTTTTGGCTGTGAGAAGAGCTCACCCTTTCTAGTATTTGTAACGTATCTTTGAATAATAGGCAAATAATATATTTTTGGAAACATACCCGAAACATTTTAGAAATCATTTTCCTTTCTATCAAGAGAAAGGAAAAACTAGCCAAAGTTAATGTTCTTTATTGATATAAATTACAAAATACACCATTGTTGCTTTCATTATAAATATGAGAAAATATTACAGGGTAGAACACAACTTGTGTGCTCTATAATGTAATAGAGTACCTTTGCAAATAGAAATAAGTCTAAATACCAATCAAGAAAGAATTCAATCATCAAGAGCCTGATTTTTTTGTGAAAACAAATCAATGTTACCCTTATACTGATCAAGTTTTCTTATTTTCTCTATGATTTTTGTCAACCTCTCCAAAAGAGAATGCATGGGTGCAACATTGGAAGAAATCTTAGACTTAAGAAGAGCTATATGTGCTATAGTTTCTCACTCTTCTTCATCTTTTTCTTCTCCTCCTGCTGATGTCAACAATCGTGCCACTCTGTGTCCCTTTTCTAAAACCTCTTATTTCATTACACAAAGAATAAATTTTCATCACTCTTGTAATATAACCAAATATGGATGTCATAGTTTTAAATTCCCTCTACCACCCACACAAAACAAGCCCCATTGATCTAACTATAAAAACAATTCTAGTGGAGCAAGAGAGGCTAAGATAGATAGTGCCTAGACCCACTTAACACTTCTCGGAGCAAAAGGTAATGTAAAACATATAAATAGCATAGTTGCAATGTTGTCAATTGGGTCTAGTTTGAGTGGTTGTGGGATGAAGTGTTATACTCCCCACCCAAGTTATATTCCTGTAAGTTACATGTTTAGATCATAATGAGTATATTGTTTTAATAGCTTTGTTGCTTTGGTCCCTAAAGAATCCAGGGTTTACCCTGGGTACTTTTAACACCCAAAAATTATTCACTAGCTCATCTCCCTAGTCACATTACCCATTTGTCTAGTTTTCCTACCATTTTGGCCTCCAAAACCTTAAAAAACCCTCAAATGGTTACCAAAAAGGAAAAAAATCAATATTTCCCTCCTCAAATAAATAAAATTCCTTCAAAAATGTCAAAAAACACTTAAAAGGGGTCCAAAATTCCCAAAAATAAAATAAAAAGGGAAATAAGTCAAAATAATTTCAAAAAAGGAAAAAAGAGGGAAAAAAGAGGGAAAAAACCCAAAAACCATTTACCTAAACTATTTTGTGCCTAAAACCATGGCTCAATACTCCACCACCCAAAATATCTATAAAAAGGTCATGGAGGCCCCCCATTTTCCATCGATTATCCACTCTAACCTTATGCTGCCAAAATTCCCACAAAACCCTATCCCACCATCCGAGCTTGAGTTCTCCACTTTAGGTGAATCCTTGGCCACCATTGAAGCATTTGGAGAAGAGAAGGAAACATTGGAGCACTGGTGCATCACTCCCATATGGCTGCAAAGGCTCCAACAACCTCAACATTTGAGGTAAAAAACTCATGCAAACTCTTGTTTGCCACTAATAAAAAAACGTAAATCTTTATTTAGAGAGTTCTCATGAATGTTTTTACTGTTTACTATTATATGCTAGATTTAGATTTTAATATTTCCATGCACATGTTTTACCTTAATGTTTAGTCTTTTCGTTCTTTTACATTTAGGTTTTACTGTTTACTAAACTACTACTAAGGATTCCTTAATCCTTAGTAGGTGCTCTTTAGCACAAGATAGGGTGAAAACCCTAGCTATAGTTTTGGCAAATCCACCAGGTTTAAATATTTGGTTATTTTTAAGTTTGTATTTTCCATTTTTGTTTGTTTTTCACAGATCTGGTTCACGCTTGAACCCCATTACTTGCAGATCTGGTCCCTGCTGTCTCTGTGAGCCCCTAACTCTCTGTTTTTGCATTTCAACCAACACCTTTCGTGGTCATTTTTCACGTCACGAGGTGTGGGTTTCATCCTGAAAGCCGCTCCCCAGAGCTCGGCTTCCGACCCGACAACCACATCCTAGATCTTGGCTTCCGGCCTGACAATTGCATCCCTAAGCGTTGCTCTCAACCCGATAGTTGAGCCCCAGGGTGCCTATTTTGACCTGATAGTCGCCCCTTAGGGTGACTTTTTTGGCTCACCATCCACGCCTCAGGACCAGGTTTTCTCCCGACATCCACGTCCCAGGACGCTTGTTTCGGCCCGACAGTCGTGTCCCAGGACAGCGTTTCGGCCTGATAGCCGAGTCCCAGGACACTTGTTTTGGCCCGGCAGTCACACCCCAGAGTGCTTGTTTCCACTCGACTGACGCACCCAAGGACGAAGGTTCCATCTTTACAGTTGCGCCCTATTCTCTGTCCCTGTCAGCCATTTTTTCCCAATTTTTCTGCAGTTTCCCGTACCCTGCAGCTAGTTTTTCCTTTTTTTTCTACCCTAACAACCACTTGTTTTGATTGCATCCCCATTTTGTAGCTGTATTTTTATGCTATCTGCTTGCTGTACTATTTCAAAAAATGATATTTCAGCATTTACATTTCACCAAGTTTCTCAAAGTTTTACATAGCAGTTAATACTTGTATTTACAGTTCTAGTTAGTTTATTTTCACTGGCTTGGCATTTGTTGGGTACATAACATTTTCTTCACACACTCTATCACCTTAACTCAAGTGATAAATTTACCTAAATCAACCATTATTTTACCCCATTTGGGGAACAAAAAATAAATTTTTAGTTAGGTAGGACACTGGGCATAAGAATCCAAATAACACCCCTTTGTCACTTACACTTGAGACATAACAGTTGACCATTAGGGTACCAAAATATCCTACTACTTGTTGGCACGATTAAAAACTGATTTTTTGGAAAAGGCCTCTCCCTTAGGGGGGTAAGTTGTGAGACTGGTTCTAGAGGACTACGTGGACTGGTGCTCTCCACTTAGTTCCAAAGGAAACCTACTCGTTTTCCTCATTGAACTTCCATACCAAGGGTCTAGCGACCAAAGGAATGACACGACGATTCCTTTTTCTTGACATGCCATGAACTGGGTAGCCTAGTTTTGATTCTCCTAGGGATCTTTTACCTGGGATCCCTCTCGGTAGAGGGATATCCCCCACCTACTTTGTTCTCCATTTCGTATTGTCTGACAACGTATTTCATCACTATTCAAAGGATACGATTTGCATGAGCTTCCAAATCGTCTAGTTAGGTGTTTGCATGCTCTTATACCTCCATTGGGTTATCGAGTCTACCTTCTTTCTTTTTTGTTTAGGAACCCTGCTTTGTTGTAGCACAGTTGCTACAACAAGTGTTTTGCGCTTGTTATTGGCCTAAGTGCAATATTTTTTGCGCTCTGCTTTTTGCACACACAGTTGCATTAAGATTTTTGATCATTTCACTCACCACAACCCATTTGTCTTACGCCCGTATTCACCATTGAGTCTCTGAGACATTCTCGATGCCTACGAGGCTAGTCCCCGCGGCACGGTTCACTTGACACCACTCATCACAGGTGTAGAGCCTCATCACCAGATCCTGACTCCCCTTATTTCACATCTGATTTTGAATCAGAAATACCCATATTCACAGCCTTGACTATCCCCATGGTTGGCTTGCCTTCCAACCCCTTTTTCGGTAGGATCATTGGTGGTGGATCCACCACTAGCCCAACTACCACTTCAGCATTTATCCCTACCATACCCTCCGTAGGACCTACACCTAGTAATCATGTCACTACATCCATCCCTATGATAAGTGGATTGGTTACAACTACAATCCCATTAGTGACTAGTATCACAATTGGGGGCACGGGCCCTTCTTACATAATTCCCCCACCGTTGACTGGAGGTCCCACGATCCCCATCATGGCTCATACCATTGCTCTCCACATTGGGGGAATTAGCCCCACCATTGCCACTACGACTCACTCATACCGCCCTGCAACCATGCCACATCCTTCTTCCATTTTTCCATTCATGGCCAGTCTCAACCTTCTTACCTGGCTAGATTGACCAATGACCCCATCCGAAATGACCCCACATGGCATCCCATTCCCACCAAGCTCCCATTAGACATACCCAAATTCGAGGGAAAGGGAGGGGAGGACCCCCAAAACCACATCATGTCCTTCCACTTATGGTATTCCTCTAACTCCATTGTGGATGACTCTATTTGTGTACGGTTATTATAATGAACCTTCACTGGAGCTGCAGCCAAGTGGTACATTGACCAGCCACATGGGACCCATTTCACATTCATGTCCCTCGCTTCAACTTTCCTGTAGTTCTTCCAGTTACCAGTTCATTATGATGCTGGTGTCGAGATCCTTCTTTATTGCAAACAAAACACAACCACCCATATCACGAACCATATCCATGAATGGCACAAACGACACAACTTATGCAAGATTAAGTTAGATGATCGCATCTTCCTAGATTGGTTTTTGAAATCTCTTGTACTAGTTATTGCCAAGGATGTGGCATCTGAACAACCTCAATCTGAAGAAGAGGCCATCCTAAAATCCCAACAATTTGATCTCATCTATGCTCAGTTTGGCTACTTATATTCCATTTTACTTGATGCTCCCCACGGCGACTCCTCCTAGAACAACGCGTCGGTGGAATCCGACGTTACCAATGGCATTATCGGACATGTTGCATCACATAGTTAACCTTATACTGCTATGCCCCCTACTAGTGGCTCCGACCTTTCGCATTCCACAACCCATTCTGGAGAGACGACCTTGTATGCTCCCATGACCCAAGCCCCTCAAATCCATGGACCTTCGTGTCCACCACAGTGTTATGGTCATGCATCACCAACTTACACCCCTCCAGCTGCACCTACTTCCTATTACCATCAACAGGATACACCAACACCTACACAACCTCAAGCCCCCCCGGCTTACTATCCACCACAGGAAGCACCTACACAACCTCAAGCCCCTCCAGCTTACTATCCACCACAAGCAGTTCCTGCACAACCCCAGCCCCCTCCCACAAGCAACAACAGTGCCTGCTCAACAACAGAATTCTCCTAACCCCCAAGGGAAATTTTACACCCAAAAAAATAAAAAACAAAACCAGCCTTCCCAACGAAACCAGCAAGGCCAACAAAACTAGGGAAGAGGCTGTAACCATGGGAACAACCAACCCCAAGATCAAGGCAGCCAACCCCCCAATCCCCCAAACAATAACAACTTTTCCCCAACCAATCAAAACCCTGACATACCACCTTGTCAAGGGAAGAACCCCAATTTACGAACGAACCACCCATGTTCTATATGCGGGGTATACAAACATTATACACACACTTGTCCCCATTTGGAGAGAGCTCACCAAATTTGGAATGATGATGCCAAACTCCAAGGACATGCTGCACTGCAAGCACCACCTAACCCCCCGCCACCTCATACACAACCCATGGTATTGCAGAACCCCTTACCCACATAAGGAGTAGTGAGCACCCAACCATTGGCTCCCCCTCAACGGGCTACACCACCACAACAACAAATCACTTATGCTACACCTTCTAGTCAGCCCATGGACTTGGGTACCGATCACCTTCTCATGATGTCATCGACTAATGTCAACCTTTAAACATGCCAAAATTAGTATGGTTCCACCACTGAAACCATTCTCACCGACAAGGCTACTAATGCTCTTCCCACTGATCAGTCGTTATGTATACTTGTGGAACCATCTAATGGGGTCCCTAAAGCTCCCTGCTTCCCATTATGTCGCATTAATAACAACCCCAATGCACACACTTCCTCCAATTATAATATCGTGGATGACTTAGCCCAGTCCCCTACTGTTATGTCAGCCCTCGAGGATTTGAAAAACTGTCCTTCACAGCACAAAACATTGTTATCCGCCATTGGTGCAATAGACCCTTCCGACTCATGAATGATGGCATTCGATTTGGACCAATCCAAACCATGCATGCCTTCTACACTAGAATTCCAAATTTCGGTATCCATCCAGAATCTTGTTATCCATCAATACATCATAGATGAGGGTGCCTCAACATGCGTTATGTCTACATTCATGTGGAAGAATCTCGAATCTCCTACACTACAACCATCCACAACTTCCTTACGAGCTTACGATGGTCGCTCAACTCAACCCCAAGGCATCTTGACCAACATTCTCGTCCAGTTAGATGGTAAAACTATCCTTATCGACATTGAGGTCATAAACGCACAACTTGATTATAACCTCCTGCTTGGACACAGTTACATGTATTCCAGGAAGGTTGTTGCTTCATCAGTCTTCTACATCATGATGTTCCCCCATGAGGGACAGGTTGTTGAAATCAACCAAATTACGTATTATGACCCAAATACCCCCATTGCACCAAAAAAAATTCTCCTGATGGTTGAACAACCCATTCTTGGTGCACCCACCTCTTTAGTTTCCACTGTTGGACCTGGAACTTACTTGGATACTCCCATGATCTCTACTTTTTAGTCCATTCCACCCCCTCCACTGGAAGTGAAGATATCTGATCTATGCACCATTTCGTCCAAACAAATGATGCCTAACCCACAACCACCTTTGTTGTCGCAACCACCATTAGTACCTAGTCATGTTGGAGCAACACCTATCCACACCATATCGTTCTTGTTCCCACCTTTAGGAATAGTAAGTACCCCAGTTATGGCTACGTTGAATCTCCCCGAGTTAACACTAGGATTAACTGTGTGGTATCTACCTGCTCCTACTCCCCCACCGACACCGCATGTTGTTCTCCAACAAGTCCAACCGATTAATACCACTAACCGCCCACCTCCTAGTGTGGATACCACAACTACACCCAACCCTACCCCCCACCACCCAAAACCATTGGGGGAAGAGGCCCACAAACTTACATTGCCCCACAAACAACGAAACCAGTAAAAAATCCCACTCCATTTTGTGCACCTCCTAAGTGCTCTTTATGTGATGACTTGGACCATGCTATCCATAACTATCCACAATTGTCATACCTTCAACAATATATGAAAACTTTGGATGATGATCCTAACATTCCGGTGGTCGAACTAGATCTCACACCTCAAAAGCGCAACAATTCACTATGCACCAACCATTCCTTTTCCATATGTGGAATCTATGGTCATTACTCACATCACTTCCTGGATCTACTCAAGTACAAATTGGTTCTCCATGAGTTAAATCAGTCTTATTTAGAGTTGTCCATCACCACTATTGAGGAGATTCATCTCCCTACATCCTCCTCCTTGGGAGAAATTAACACCATTTACATGATTTCCATGGCAGGTGAACACATTTCACCTCCAACATCTAGTCTCCCCTCTACCAATTTGTTAACATAGTTCTTTTGTAGCGAAGAAGAAAAACTCAAAGCACTTACCGCACCCGACTACCCTTGGGATGATATGCACCATCAATCCTATTTCATTCCTGATGCATCTACCACTACTGCGACCAACTAACTTTTGATCGAGACAAAATATTTCCTCCCCAATAAGGTGGATTGGTTTAGAAATCCCATCCTAGCTCCGGATGCCTTTGAGGAAGGTAACATGCCAACATTTCACCTACCATACATGTTGACATTTTCACCACACCTGGTGCACTTGAACTCATTACATTAGGCGCTTCTTGTACTGAAGATGAGATTCATGCCTATAAGAATCTCTTCCAAGAGTTTCGCGATGTTTTTTCTTGGTCCTATACCGAGATGCCTAGCCTAGACCTTGCCATCGTTGAACACCATATTGATATTTGGCCAGATGTCCCACCCGTTCGCCAGAAAGAACGACCCATCCACCCATCCAAGATCCCCGCTGTCAACATTGAGATTGAGAAACTACATAAATTTAGGTTCATTTACCCCATCGCTTACACCACCTAGGTTTCCAATCCAGTGCCAGTTAACAAAAAACAGGGCACCATCCGTGTCTGTATTGATTTTCGCGATCTAAACTGAGATTGTCCCAAAGACAACTTCTCTACACCTTTCATTGACCAACTTATTGATGCATGTGTAGGACATGAAATTCTGTCATTCATGGATGGTTTCTCTAGGTATAATCAAATTCAAATTCGCAAGGAAGATCAATACAATACTGCTTTCACTACCCCATGGGGCACCTTTTCCTATCGCGTCATGCCTTTCGGCCTTAATAATGATGGTACCACATTCTAGTGGGCCATGACATATTTCTTTCATGATTTGGTTCATATCATTTTGGTCTACCTAGATGACCTCATGGCTCGATCCAAGAAACAGTTTGACCATCTAAACGACCTCCAACAAGTTTTTCTGCGTTGTCGTAAGTATAGAATTCGCTTGAACCCCCTCAAGTGTGTATTTTGCATTCCTGCAGGCTGGTTGTTGGGTTTTATCATTTCCCAGAAAGGAATTGCCTTTGACCCATTGAAGGTTCAAGCCATCCTTGACCTCCCATCCCCATGTATATTATGCCAATTTTAGAGTCTTGAAGGGAAAGCCAACTTTCTCCATCACTTCGTTCCAGACTATGCTACGACAGTTCATGGTTTCCTTCACTTGCTTTGTACCCCCATTCCTTTCGTTTGGGATGAACAAGCGCAGGTGGATTTTGCAGATGCCCCGTTTATTTCACCTTTTGATTTCTCAAAGGATTTTATCCTTTATGTTTCGGCATCTGCCTATGCCGTTTCCGGGGTGCTCATTCAAGAAGATAGTGCACGACAAGAACACGTCAATTATGTGAGCCAGACCTTATCCAGTCCACAACTACGCTACCCCCATGAAGAGAAGTTATCCCTTTCTGTCATCTTCTCAGTCCAAAAGCTTCGTCACCATATATTATTAAGCCAAACTACAGTTGTGGCAGACTCCAATCCCATGGTCTATCTCCTAAGTCACCACCTTCTTCAAGGTTGCGTGGCTAAATGGGTCATCATACTTCAAGAGTACGAACTCATGTTCACTACACCCAAGAGTGCCAAAGCCCTCGTGTTGGCACAACTCATGAAAAATTTACCATCTTCTTCTACATCACCATCAATCAATACCAGCTTACCTGACGACTACTTGTTTATCATTTCGTCGAATGAACCCTGGTACGATGACATCCTCATGTACGCACATAGAAGTTCTGATCCCATATCGGTCATGACGATCATCGTCGAATATGCCATCATGCCTCGCATTATCTCCTCCTGGGTGACGTCCTGTACTGGCATGGTGTATACACCATTTTACGTCAATGCCTAACTCGAGACAAGGCTGAACAAGTTCTCAACGATTTTCATTGTGGAGCCTATGGCGGTCATTTCTCGAGGATGGCCACTACTCAAAAAGTTATCCGTGCAGGGTATTTTTGTCCCACCCTCTTTACTGATTGCATTACAACAGTCAAACATTGCTGAAATTGCCATATTTTTTCCCCCAAGGTGAGGACCCCTCTGTCCCCTCTCCATCCAATTGTCACTGTTGGTCCTTTCTATAAATGGGCCATTGATTTTATGGAGTGTAATCCACCCTTGGCGAACGGCCACAAATACATCATTGTGGCTGTAGATTATTTCACCAAATAGGTCAAGTCCATGCCTACTTTTAACTGCAAAGCTGAGACTGCATCCCGCTTCTTTTTCAACCATGTCATCACTCAATTCGAGGTCCCAAAGCAAATCATCTCTGATTATGGCAAAAATTTTAAGGACTCCATCTGGAAGGAGTTGTCAACTTTTGTCAAATTTGAACACCAATACACCTCTTCCTATTACCCTCAGGGGAACGACCAAGTAGAGGCTATCAATAAAATTTTGAATACCATCCTTCAACGCACTATGGATCACCACAAGTCCAACTACTATCATATGTTATTTCCTGCACTTTGGGCTTACCATACATCCACTAAGACCGCCACCGATTTTACCCCTTTTCATTTAGTCCATGATGTTGAGTCTATACTTCCCATCGAATGTCATATTCCCGCCTTACATATTGTTGTTAAACTCCCCCCAGACACCTCACCTCTTGATAAATGCTTAATCCTTTTGGAACAAGCCAACGAAGATCTTCAAACAGCCCTCCAAACCATTGAGGCATCAAAGAATCGCTCCAAATCCAACTATGATAAACATGTCCACCCACATAATTTTCGAGAAGGAGATTTAGTCCTTGTTTATGACCAAGCACATGACAAAACTGGGAAAGGAAAGTTTGAATCCATGTGGCAAGGCCCATACATCGTCCACACCTGCCTAGGACATGGGGCATATATCCTCACCGATTCTGAAGGAAACCCCTTGCGCAACCCCCATAATGGGTTGTATCTCAAACGCTTCTACCCTTATCACTTTTTGGACCCACTAGTCCATGTTGTACAGTTTCATTTCTTCTTTTTTTCACTTTTTGCATCTAGAAACTTACACTTCGCTTCCCTGCATGACCACAGATAGATCTTGTTCCACCATACTATGTCGGTTTCGTTGACGGTGCAAGTCATTGGTCCCCAAACCTCACCCTTGTAGCTTGGGTATTATATTCCCCCTCACATGAGTTGATCCACCTCGACGGAGTGTGTATAGGCACTGCTACTAATAACCAAGCTGAGTACGATGTTGTGACCGGTCTCTTAACTGCTGCCCTCCAGATGGGTATAATCCACTTTCGTGTATTTCTTGACTCCCAGCTTCTTCTCGCCCAATTCAACAAATTTTACTAGGTACGGGATGCTTGACTTTTTAGAAAGTTCTTCCACACTAAAAAAATGATCAGACAGTTTGAATCCATTTCATTCACTCATGTCCCAAGAGGTCAAAACAATGTAGCAGACCAAATGGCTAACAATAATCTAGACTGGCACATAAACCACAACATGTAGGAGGTAAACCATAAACATGCATCATCATATCATCCACATGTATCCATCCATCATATAGGCATACATAAACATCATAAAAAACAAAAACAAACCATCATCATAGGTTGCATCCACATGCATATACATAAACATCATTAAAAAAAAAGAAGCCATCATCATAAGCTGCATCCACGTGCATATATATATACATCATAATAGAAATGTCATCATTCCCACGGCACCCCCATACACATACATACATAGAGGATCCCCAATAGCATCATCGTCCTATAATACAAGCCTAATACAAAAAATCCCATGCTCATCGCATGGGGGAAGTTCCATCAAATTCCTGGTCAATCGGAGCCCTCTCCATCATCATCCTCCTCCTCCTCCTCCTCCTCATATGGCTCATCAAAATATGTATCATCCTCCTCATCACCATAATAGGGGTCATCCCCTCATGCCATGGATCTCACAGCCTCAGTCGCCATTGCAATACGCCTCATAATGGGCCTCCACTCCCGTGGAGCATCGTAGCAGACATCGATCAAGTCTAGGTCTAAATTTTGCCAGTCGTCCTCCACCACCCCATCCAGAAGACAGTCAATCCAGACCTGCAAAGAAACGAACTACTCTACCGTCGACCGTGTCCATGCCCACGGGAGTATACTCCCTCTACACGACCCCTCTGGGACTGGTATCCTCTAGGGGGCTGTGGCCCCATATATGCACAAGAAAAAATAGATCTTCAGTGTCATAAAATCCTCTAGCTATGATATAAGCTATCGAGTATATAGAACATGATACTGTAAAAAAAAAAAATACATACCATCTCGTCCATCCCTAACCAGGGTGTAGTGACAGTTCTGGATCCCCTCTATAATCCATCCTGTAGTACGGGTAGTCATCAATCACCACCGTCAACTGCATCCAATGAGTGAACAACTCCTTAGTGAAGAATAGACCCACCATCCCTCCACCCCCGTGAGTCATCATCTCACCCCAGCGCCACATTCGTGGCTCCATAGGCCCTCCATCATGCACCATTGTATGTGGCCGCAGCATCGACACTCGATCAAAGATAAATGAGTAGAGGAATGAGGGGAAACATAAATCCCCTCCTAGATGACTCACATTGTTCAGCTCCCGCTGAACCACTGTCAAGTACATCTGGCCCCTTCCATAATAAGTACCCGCCAGGACCCGCTCCATTAGCACCATCTATCCCCCTAAGATCTGGTGGGGGGCGTGCGACCCCAGTATACGTACCACTAGCGACACAATCACTTGAGTCTCCACACTCATAATATCTCAAGTCAGTAGAGCATTGTCATGGACATGAGTTGTCCCATAACAATGTATCTCTAGTAAAGCATCCATAGATACATCCCCTGAACTGCTCGGGAGAGTATCTGCAATCATGCCTAGTCAGGGCAACCCGGTCAAAAAGTACACATCTGTGAGCGTGATCTCTAATCGCTCACCCTGAATCATGAATGAATTGGCACACGCATCCCAAAACCTGACCAGCTTGTTCAATAACAATATGGCTGACTGCATCAGAGGCACCTATGCGAACTTTAGTAGTCCACAACGATCCAAGCATTCCTGCACATCCTCATTCTCCTGGATCGCATCTAGTAGCGTGCTCCCCAGCTCCCACTCTCTCCATGCAACTCTCATCATCCTGCCAGTCAAACCAACAAAACCCATCACGATCATATCAACCCTACCTCGATCCCCTCCGGATCGATGCACCTGCACTTAGGAAAAATGATGCGCTTCACAACACACCTTTTTGCCTCATAGATGCACTATGGAGTGCACTTTTATCCTCGAAAAGTGCACCCCTAGAGTGCACCTGTGGGGCCCACAGTTGCATCCTGAAACATGATTTTCTCTAGGAAAGTCGTGCTTCAGAGTGCAGTTATAAGGCCCAAAAATGCACTCAAAAAATGCGGCTATCAAACCTAGAGCCATTCTCTAAAGCGTGGTTTTTCCCTTGAAACCCGCGCTTCAGCACAATGGTTCCCAAGCTACGCTTGGCATGCCTCCCCATATGACCAAATCCCCCCAAAAATGCATCAAAAACATCATAAAACACTGCAAGACTTACCTGCAAGTCGCAGAACTCAATTCCACCAGTCGGATTGAAAGAAATCTGAATTTTCTCTTATGGGCCCCTCCACACTTCTCCCAATTTGCACAGTGACAATGACATGTGTCATGAGGGTCCCTTTGTTATTTATAGCCATTTTTCCCCAAAGCTTGTTTTGACCATTCCAGAGTCTTATAATGTTCGTTTTTCTTGCTGTTTGCACCACCGGATTCAGGTTTTTGAGCCCGTGATGATGCTTGAGATCATTTCTCACTCTCACTCAAACTTTTTTCAGCCATTTTTTCCATGCCCCTCGCCACCTCGATTTGCATGCCACATCATTCACAGCCATTTTTTGTCATTTTTTGCACCACAACCTATCCATGAGCCCTCCACTCCATCCACACTGCAGTCATTGCGTTATTTTAACACCATTCATCAACCCACAAGGAGGCCCCATCAGTGTTCCCCCATCAACTCTGCTCTTGGTTCACATACTTGTCCCTTGATCAAACACTTCCTCCTTGCTTGGCCATTACTTTCTTTCGATATAATTTTATCCCTTTTTCGGGCCGAGCAATTACTTTACGAAAAAGGCACTTAGGGAGTTTCTGTTAAGCTCTTTTCTGACTCCTAAAACAATGAAAATATCGTTGAGCAATCTTTCTTCCTTTCATGCTCACTAAAAGTATATGAAAGGGCATCTACCTGATATAATTTTAACCCTTTTATGTCCCTTATAGACTAATTACAAAAAAGGAATACTCTAGTCACATCGGTTATAAGAGTTCTTAATTGCATACTTTTATGCTTTTCTGAGCCTTGGAGACTAACACATGAAAAAGAACCCCCTCGGAGTCTTCTTACTACTTTCAGACTCTAAAATTTAAAGCAACCACAAGCATGCACTGTCCTGGGCTCGTATAAATCCGGACGACAATACCATTTTGAGAACACTTCTATCCTTATTTAAACCCCTTAAACCATGAATAAAAACCAAATGGTACCTCTCAGCGCCATGACAGATCATATATAGTGCCCAAAAAATGGCAGCACCCCTAGTATGGTCTCCTTTGTTCAGAGTATTCTGCGATGTGTCACCCTTTGAGTCTTTTGATATCACTCATCAGTTTCCACCTTGATTCTCCCCCATTGCAGTCACATTCCCTGGTCCCTTAAGTTATGATCCCCTTCCCCGAAGTTAGTTTCATATGCTTCTAGGTCAGCCTTTCCACCATACTCTGAACAAAGGAGATTTGAGTCCCTCCCCCACTCTGCGACCTCAGTTGTCCCCCTGCAGTATGTCAGTCCCACATGCAATACTATCACCTCTTGGTTGTACACCTCATGCTCCTATCAACGAAACATTATTGCCTTGGTAGTTGCGGTTCTCCCTCTATTGACACCATCCCATCTATTCTGGAGGATAGACCCAAAGGTCCCTGTGCCTTGGACTCATCACCATCAATGGTGAGTGCTTATGGAGCATTTTGAGAGAAGTCCTTAGTGCCTCTCTAAATGGTTGTTTCTCACGTGCTCGAATTCAACACCGGGATCACACTGTTGAGATTCGTGCAGGGTATTGGTCCCTTCAGTTATTGGTCGAAGACCCTGGATGTCCCCTGACTCTAGCACATTGGTGAGTCTATTTGGAGCTCCCCCAATTGTATGTTCCTGAGGATATTCGGGCTGTGCTTGGCTACAATATTCAAAATCACCCCAGATATATGCTTCCTTGAGTACCTAGCTCAGATGCATTTCAGTGTACCTTTGATATTCTGACTCTCAGTCATTGAGTCCATCCAGTTGTTGGACACCTTCAGGTCCAGGAGAGCATCAGTTATTCTGGTACCACTTTCAGTATGGATGCCATTGTTTTCATGTATCAGTTCTTCAAATGAGTCATGGCCAAAGCATGAGTATGTACCAGATTTGTGTCCCCTTTGGACCATTATGATGTACACAACAGTTCTGCATGTATTGTTCAGGTCCCCTTTTGGGCCTTGTTATTATTTGTATATCTTGATACGAGCATGGGTATTCCCGCCTCGTCGATATATTGAGATTATTCCTCATCCATTATTGAGGCCATGTATTTTTAGTTTTTTTTTTTCAGTTTATATGGAGCCTATGTTCCGGTCTCCAACCAGTTTCTTCTCCTCTCCATCATAATGCTCATACCCTTAGGAAAATGACATAACCTATTATTTCTATCGACCATATGATGAGCTCCTTCCCTCACACATCAGGGGGCAATCTGTTAACACCCAAAAATTGTTCACTAGCTCATGTCTCTAGTCACACTACCCATTTGTCCACTTTTCCTACCATTTTGGCCTCCAAAACCTTAAAAAACCCTCAAATGGTTACCAATGTTCGGATATCCACATCATCTTTTTCAGGATCTTGCATGCAATTAGGGTTTGCATGCACCTGCATGCACTTGCATGCATCCCAGTCACCAGTTTGATGCCTCCAGCACCTTAGCCACCTCATTCTAGCACCCGGGAGCCACTTACTACAGAGTTTTAGCCCTCCTAGGCTGAAAGGCGCCCACTTCTCACCTACTGCCAGAGAAGGGCGCACTTGTTCACCTACCACTGCATTTCCACTTCAGTTACATTCAGTTAGCTCCGATTCTCCCTGATTTGAGGCTAGTTTCACTCCCGACTGACTGTTTCACTTCCGTTGGACCTCCAGTTTGACTAGATGACTTGTTCTAATTTCAGTTAGTCTCCCATGCACCCCCCACTGAGCCTCCTTCCCTTAATCAGTGCTACACACTTCAGTTACACATGACACACTCAGTTAGACTCAGATTGACACCTGGATGACTGGTT
The DNA here is from genome assembly GCA_027924585.1 of Larix kaempferi. Taxonomy (NCBI): domain Eukaryota; kingdom Viridiplantae; phylum Streptophyta; class Pinopsida; order Pinales; family Pinaceae; genus Larix; species Larix kaempferi. Next base: position 256,366 of record BSBM01000983.1, on the reverse strand, counting down.
CTTGTGCATTGATGACCACCACTGATTGATGATGAGGACTCCTAGTTGGAGTCAAGCTACTCCATTTAGTGATTCGAATGGCCTACTTAGTCAATTCGAATTGCTCATTGACAAATATTGTATTCTATTGTAATTCATTCACCCTTATTGGGATATTGAGCACTGCTGCATGTTTTGCACAGTTTTACACCATATTTTCTATGTTCATTTGTTGTGATTGATTTACTTGTTCATTAGATCTGCTGTGACTAATTTTACATGGTATTAGAGCCATTGCAGGGATAATATCTCTTTTCTACAGGTGTTTCTACAAGAAGATTTGACTGAATTGCTCAAAATTACAAAAAGTTTTGGCATGAGATATCTCAAGGGCATTCGCTCCTGTACATGCAAAGCTTAAAAATACTTCCAATACCACTCCAGAAGCTTGAGTTTCCACATAATTCCTGGATTTGATACATTGGACCCATTCAACATTGTTTGATCTCCAATCCCAGGTGTGATGCAACTCTAAAAGGGTGGATTGTTCGACCTTACGGTTCTTGGTTTGATTGTGATTTGCAGGTTATCAAGCTCCTCTTTTGCATTCGCTACACTGTGCATGCAAACTCCTCTTTTGCATTCACTACACTCTGCATGCAAGCTCATCTACATCAGTTTGACTCGCTCCTAGCAATGGAATACTCTTCTTCAAAGCCTATCCTCACCCCATTCAATTATTTTGATTGGAAAGATGATATGGAGATCATATTACGTTCAAAAGGTTACTACCGAGTCACTCTTGGTCTTGAATTGGAGCCAAACAATGTGTCAGATCGAACCAAACACTACAACAAGCTTGATGAAGCTTATGGTCTTCTTTGTCTCTCCATCTCCAAAGATCTTCACTTCCATCTCAACGGATTGAAGACTCCAAAAGCCATATGGGAGCAACTTGAAACACTATTTGGCAAGCAGGATGAGCTTAGGGCTTTTCAATTAGAGAATGAATTGATTGGCCTTAATCCTGAGAATTTTGAGACCATCAATGAATTCTTCACAAAATTCAAGAACTTGAACTTGCAATTGAAGAACAGTGGAGTTATCAAAGAGGATAAACAATTGATCCTCTCAATTCTAAGCAAGCTTGGGAAAGATTATTCGGTATTTGTCTCTACTTTCAATTCCGGTCGGCTAACTACCCCGAATTGGAAGATGCCTACCTTGAATGCCTTCATTGAGTCCGTCACAAAAGAGCATGACAAGTTGATTCAAATGGGGTCCATAAGCTCCAAAGATTCAGCCCTATATGTTCAAGGACCCAAGATCTCGAATGGTAAAAGAAAGCAAAAGAAGGAGAAGCCCAAATTCGAGCCTCACAAGCAAAAAGACAAAGGCAAACAAACGGATGCACCATCCAGTTCGAAGTTCAAGCAAAAGGGCAAAGAAGGTAACCAAAAATCTAAATGTACTTATTGCAATCGTGGATTTCATCCCGAAATTTCATGTATGAAGAAGACTATAGATCAAATGGCCCTCCTTTTGGAAAAGAACAACATAACTCTTCCCGACGGTGCAAGGAAGAAGGATAGGAATGATGATCATGAAAGAGGATAAGCACTCATGGCAACGGTTTCGAAGCCCACTACTCTCTTGATAGATTTAGGTGCATCAAATCATATGGCTGCAAATATTGATTCTTTTTCCTCATTCGATCCAAACAGCTCCATCCCCATCCATTTGGGAGATGACTCAAAAATTTCTTCAAAGGGAAAAGGTACGATTCATGTAGATCATGGAAGCTTTCAGAATGTTCTCTATGTGCCTTCCTTGGCTTCAAATCTTCTTTCTGTGTATCAAATGACACACACTGGTGAACTGTAGCAAGTTACATTCAGCCCTAATACAGTTGAAATTTCTGATATCAAAAGTGGAAGACTAGTTGCAGTCGGAAAGGCAAATCACACTGCAAAATGCTATGAGTTTTCACACTTTATTCCGCTTGCAAAGCCCACTGCTCTTCGCACACATGATAATGAGGTTAGTAGGATTTGTCATGAAAGATTTGGACATATTAATTATAAGTATTTGCTGCTGCTATCAAACAAATCCATGGTAGATGGCCTTCCACAACTCAGTTCCTCGAAGGGAATATGCACCGGTTGCATCATTGGGAAGCACCCCGAGCACAGATTCGACTGCGGTAAAGCTAGCAGAGCTTCTACTATTTTTGGGTTGATCCATTCTGATATCAATGGTCCACTGCCCCATATGTCATTAAATGGTTCAAGGTATGTTTTGACATTTATTGATGATTCTTCCCGCTTTACATGGGTATTCTTTCTCAAAAACAAGTCAGAAGTGCTTGGAAAATTCAAGGATTTTAAGGCTTCTGTTGAGACCACCACTGAGAGCAAGATCAAAGCTCTTAGATATGATAATGGTGGAGAATATATCAAGTCCGATTTTCTGCAACTTTGTTCCCAAAGCGGAATTCAGATCCAACATACAGTTTCCTACACACCCCAGCAGAACGGTGTAGCGGAAAGGAAAAATCGGTCACTGAAAGAGATGGCTACATGCATGATTGAATCAAAAGGTTTGGCTGCAAATATTTGGGATGAAGCAATCAATGTTGCTGCATATATACAGAACCGTGTTCCACATTCATTCGTGAAAGGTATGACTCCTTTCGAAGCATTCTTTGGTCACAAACCGGATGTGTCAAATTTGAGAGTTTTTGGCTCTACTGCATGGGCTAGAATTCCTTCTGAGAAGAGACGAGCTTTGGATCCACAAAGTACCGAGTGCATACTGATAGGATATGGGGAAGAATCAAAAGCATATAAACTCATGGATATCAGATCTAAAAATATATTCATAGAGCGCAGTGTGCAATTTGAAGAACCGCTTCAAGAATTGCAACTAGTCGAGGAAAAGACTGTCGATTCACTGCCTTCACCAGAAGAAGATCCGTGCAGCGATAATGAGGGTATGAGTTCTGATATTTCTGATATTTCAGCAGCATATGATGATCATGACATATCAGGTTTGGAATCCAACCATTATGATCCTCCTCAGTTACCAAAGTGGGCCCAAAACACTCTCCAATCTGCTGGTTCGAACCTTGGAAATCCTACTGATCCGAGACGAACAAGAGCAGACTTTCAAAGAGCAGGTATGGCACTATCTATTGCTGATCAATTACTTCCTGAGATTTTTTATTTGATGGCTGGTTCAGATCCCACATCATACTATTCTGCTCACCGAGATCCGAGATGGCAAAGTGCCATGGATGAAGAGTACAGTTCTCTTCAAAAGAACAACACATGGGAGCTAGTTTCTCTTCCACCTGGAAGAAAATTAGTGAAGTGTAAATGGGTCTACCACACGAAAGTTGCTGCTGATGGCTCTATCAGCAAATACAAAGCAAGGTTGGTGGCAAAAGGTTTCTCCCAAGTCCAAGGAGTGGACTACACTGAGACTTTTGCACCGATTGCAAAGATGGATTCCATCCGCCTTGTTTTAGCTGTTGCCGCATCCAAGCACTGGGAAGTGCACCACATGGATGTGAAGAGTGCATTTTTACATGGAGACCTTGCTGAAGAGGTATATATGCAGCAGCCAGAGGGCTATACATCAGATCCATCATTAGTTTGCAGATTGAAGAAATCTTTGTACGGGTTAAAACAGGCCCCAAGAGCTTGGTACGCAAAGATGGACTCCTTCCTTCTTTCTCAAAATTTCCAAAGATGCAAATCTGATCCGAATGTGTATCTTCAGCGAGTTAAAGGTAATTTGTTGGTTATTTTACTTTATGTTGATGATCTTCTCATTACCGGTAGCACACTTACTTCAATAAACAAGCTAAAAACTGCCTTAAATCTAGCTTTTGACATGAGCGATTTGGGCTTGCTGAGTCACTTTTTGGGCTTGGAGATAGCTCAAAATTTTGATGGGATCACTATATCTCAGAAAAAATATGCTTCCGACCTGTTATTGAAGTTTAATATGGCTGAATGTTAGGCAGCCCCATTCCCATTCCTCTCAGGAATCAGTCTTGAGGAGGGAGATTCTACACCGCTTGCAGATTGCAGTATGTATCGACAGTTGATTGGTTCACTACTTTATTTGACACACTCACGGCCTGATATCTCATATGCTGTGAGTGCCATGTCAAGATATATGCAGCAGCCACATGAGCTTCATTGGCGAGCAGCCAAGCGGATCTTGCAGTATGTGCAAGGTACGAGACAGTTTGGCATACATTATGCTGCAGATTCTGAGCTAGATTTCATTGGTTTTACTGATTCAGATTGGGTAGGTGATAGCATTGATTGGAAGTCCACTTCCGGTTATGTTTTCATGATTGGTCATGGTGCTATTTGCTGGTCCATCAAAAAGCAAGCATCCATTGCACTTTCTTCAGCAGAGGCAGAGTATCGAGGGGCAGTCAATGCCTGCATTCAGGCAGTTTGGTTGCAGGGTATTCTTTCTGAGTTTGGTTTTGGTGGCACTACTTCGACTGTCCTATTTTGTGACAATCAAAGTGCTATCAAGATCTCCGCAGATCCAGTTCAGCGACAGAGGACCAAACACATTGAGATTCATATGCATTACATTCGACAGTTGGTGCATGACCGCACCATCATTCTGCAATATTGCCCTACTGATGAGCAAATTGCAGACATCTTCACCAAGAGCTTCACTGAGAAGAAGTTCTCTTACCTCCGTTCACTGTTGGGGGTGAGTTCCATCATGGTGGAGGCAGATTGATTCATTATTATGCTTTAGCTTGAGGGGGGGCTTTCTTCCCACTGGGTTTTCCCTCTTTCCTCACTTAGTTATTTTCAGCATTTTTTTGGATTATTGTATTGGGGTGACCTTTGGTCTTAGTTACCAGGCCCCACATTATTTTTTGCACATCATAGTCTAGCTTGAGGGGGGGTGTTTGGATATCCACATCATCTTTTTCAGGATCTTGCATGCAATTAGGGTTTGCATGCATCCCAGTCACCAGTTTGATGCCTTTAGCACCTTAGCCACCTCATTCTAGCACCCGGGAGCCACTTACTACAGATTTTTATCCCTCCTAGGCTGAAAGGCGCCCACTTCTCACCTACTACCAGAGAAGGGCGCACTTGTTCACCTACCACTGCAGTTCCACTTCAGTTACATTCAGTTAGCTCCGATTCTCCCTGATTTGAGGCTAGTTTCACTCCCGACTGACTGTTTCACTTCTGTTGGACCTCCAGTTTGACTAGATGACTTGTTCTAAATTCAGTTAGTCTCCCATGTGCCCCCCACTGAGCCTCCTTCCCTTAATCAGTGCTACACACTTCAGTTACACATGACACACTCAGTTAGACTCAGATTGACACCTGGATGACTGGTTCTTGTGCATTGATGACCACCACCGATTGATGATGAGGACTCCTAGTTGGAGTCAAGCTACTCCATTCAGTGATTCAAATGGCCTACTTAGTCAATTCGAATTGCTCATTGACAGATATTGTATTCTATTGTAATTCATTCACCCTTATTGGGATATTGAGCACTGCTGCATGTTTTGCACAGTTTTACACCATATTTTCTATGTTCATCTGTTGCAATTGATTTACTTGTTCATTAGATCTTTTGTGACTAATTTTACAACCAAAAAGGCAAAAACTCAATATTTTCCTCCTCAAATAAATAAAATTCCTTCAAAAATGTCAAAAAACCCTCAAAAGGGGTCCAAAATTCACCAAAATAAAATAAAAAGGGAAAAAAGTCAAAATAAATTCAAAAAATGAAAAAAGAGGGAAAAGAGAGGGAAAAAACCCTAAAACCATTTTGTGCCTAAAACCATGGGTCAATACTCCACCACCCAAAATATATATAAAAAGGTGATGGAGGCCCCCCATTTTCCAACGATTATCCACTCTAACCTTATGCTGCCAAAATTCCCCCAGAACCCTAGCCCACCATTCGAGCTTGATTTCTCCACTTTAGGTGAATCCCTGGCCACCATTGAAGCATTTGGAGAAGATAAGGAAACATTGGAGCACTAGTGTATCACTCCCATATGGCTGCAAAGGCTCCAACAACCTCAACATTTGAGGTAAAAAACTCATGCAAACCTTTGTTTGCTATTAATAAAAAAACGTAAATCTTTATTTACAAAGTTCTCATGAATGTTTTTACTGCTTACTGTTATATGATAGATTTAGATTTTAATATTTCCATGCACATGTTTAGCTTAATGTTTAATCTTTCCTTTCTTTTACATTTAGTTTTTACTATTTACTGAACTGCTACTAAGGATTTCTTAATCCTTAGCAGTTTCTCTTTAGCACATGCTAGGGTGAAAACCCTATCTACATGTACCATGGAAAATTCTTGTGGCATTGTACCTAACACGATGACTACATAAAAAAATTTAAATGTGCCAAAAATATTTAAGATGGTGCCACAAGCACAAAACAATTTCAATTATAAAAGAGAAAATTTGGTTATATATCACCCATTACTTTCATAAAGATGGAAATCAAGAAATATTATGATCAAGTATAGAGACAAAAAGAACTGTAGCTTAGTCATGATGAGATCTAGGAACACGTGTTTGTCTTAACCCACAAATTAAATCTATAGACTACCATTTTAAATATTTCTCAAATAGCGAAGCTTGGAAACAAAAAAGTAACTACTGGCTCATCTATGAATATCAAGAAGCAAACTAGCTAAGCATACCAAGATGAATAAACCTGGCCAATGAGGATGCCCGTTCTATGCTAGAGGAGCCTCTTGATTCCCATTCTCTTTGTGTTGTTCTTTCACTTTCTGCACTTTTTTTTCAACTAGAAGTTTCTCAATCCCTTGGTTTAACTGTTGCTCATCTTGTTCATCATTCCGTGGATACTCTGGGGTCCCATTTTTCTTTTCTTATTTACTTGATTCAAATTTACAATTCTCATGGTCTGCATCTTGTTTATCTAGTTTATTTTTTTCCAGACCATCTGTAACAGTATGTCCTTGATTATGTTGTTATAAATCCCCCAAAGCCCCTAATTGCTTGATTTCTTTGCCAGCACTCTACACCATCTCTTGGTCCTCACTCTTATGTCCAGTATCTGGAGAATCAAGCCACTCTACTTGTTTTATTTGTTGTCCCTCATCTATGGACATCTGATGTGGATGACTTTGTTCATCTTTTCCATCTATTTCTAATGTATTCTCTGCAAATGTTATTTGTTTTGTTTTCTATCCATCATCTATGGGCATCTGTTGTGGATGAATTTGTTCATTTTTTATATCTATTCTTGATGTATTCTCTAAAGTTGTCTGTTTTCCGTTCACAACAGTGTTTTCCCATCTCTTGCCCATCCTATTTTTTTATTGTTTCCTCTTTTTAGTCTTCACACATGTTCGCTCTCTAGAGGGTTGGTCAAATGCTCTTTCCCTCTTTATTCCAGAAAACACATTGACATGTGTGCTATTTGTGACAAATCCAACGAGGATGCTTGTAGGATTTGTGACAGCTCCAACGAGGCTACTATAGTTACAAATTTTCCATGTGATTATAAAGATATGATTGATCTATCTCATGTACAAGTTACAAGACAAAATGTTTGCTTTGTCTTAGGTATATTTGTCGATATAAAATATGACTATGAGATAGTTATTGACCTTAACATGACTATGGAATTGCCTCTTCCTGGAAGTTGTATTCATGTCTACAAGATACCCTTTTTTTCTACAGAATGTTGTATAACAGTTGGGATTCCACTCATGAGCTATAAAATGCCAAATTGATTGTTGTTTTCATTTTCATTGCATAATAGGTGTAGCAAATAGGAAAGATAGAGCATTAATGTAGCTAGATTTGGATATTTTGAGGTGCTTAGTTCATCATTTCATCGTCGCCTTTACTTCTTACTCTCGAGACATGATTGACTTCTCAATATATTGTTCAGTTCTTAATCTCTTTCAAGCCTTGCCCTTTGTATGTTCAGTTTTGTTAGTTGAACGTGCTTAGTAAACTTTTCATGGTTTCATCTGTTTCTCTCATTGTCATATGCTCCTAGCTCATGTAATTGCATTATCCCATGTATAAGGGCATTTTATCTGTAGATTTTACATATAAAGGACAACTACAGATAATTATGGTTTTCAATTTTTTATAGCTTGTTTATGAGTTCTTGATTGGATATGACTAGCCTTTTTTCATAGTATGTAGTTTCCCGATCCCATTAACTATTGTGTATCTTATGTGGCATGCTTACAAATACATTTTTCCTAATACAATTTCAACTTAAAGTGTTTTCTCTAGTTTAGACAAGTATTTTGAATACATTTGACATAAGTGACAATTTTGTAATAATCTCTTAATTCCTTTGGAAGCCAGCTTCCAGACAAGTGTCAAATCAGTAAAATTTATGAGAGTGATGAGCCTACCTCTGATTTCCAGAAAGAGATTCTGGGCACTGTAGATTAGGTTTTGGAGGCCTATAAAGTTCATGATAAGGCTTGGATCCCAATTACCCATATCACAGATGACCTGAAGCCTTTCCTTCATGATAACCCAGGGCTCCTGGTAACCTATAAGGAAAAAGGCATTATAACCACAACCATGGGGATTTTTAGGTGACTGGTAGCACTCTACCCGAAAAGACAGAGATATTTGATATTCCGATGGGTCTTAGTGAATGGTAGTCATTGGAAACAATATTATGACCCATCATAATGAACGACTGTGTAAGGTAGACATTTGTAGTTACGAGTAAAGTGTTTTGATGGTTAGATGTTCTTTGGTTTCGCATAGTTGACTGTGTACAAAGTGGTAGAGTAGTTCTGTTGGTTTTGTGTTGAGTTAACTTGCATGTTGGGATTGGAGTAGTGGATTTTGATAAAAAGTTTGCATTATTAGAGTATGATTTACTTTGTGGTGGTTGGTTGAATGAAGAGGTTAAGAGTTTTTAAAGTCAGAAAACAAGTTTAATTTTTTTTTTATGGGTGGGTACTATATGAATGAGTCAGTGGTGGTGGCATGACATCAGTATTAAAAGAAGACCGTGGGATGAAATATAAGGAAATGATAAAAATATAGTTTAATTAAGGTGAATAATAGTTCAAATTTTAAATACCATGGTAATAATTTACGATGGCACATCCTGAATCAAAATGTAGTGGGCATAGTTATCATTTGGCCCATTGCTAGAGTCTCCATTCCAAGAAAGCTAAAAGTCGAAGAGCTAAAAATCTACAATTACAACAGTGGTAATATGTTGTCTATTCATTTAATATACTTGTGTTGCAAACAAACAACACAATAGTAAATGGTCCATCGTATTTTTTGAGAGACGGAACAAATCAAGCAGTTGCAATATCAATATTGCATTAACTAATCCTCCACATTGAGTCTTATGTCCAAGGTTCAAGATTGTGAAAAGGAAGAAGAAAATTTTGCAATTACAACAATGGTAATATGCAATTACAATAGTAGTAATATGTTGTCTATTCATTTAATATACTAATGTTGCAAACAAACAACACAATAGTAAATGGTCCATCATATGTGTTGAGAGGCAGAATAGGTCAAACAGTTGCAATAGCAAGAATGCATTGACTAATCCTCCATATTGAGTCTTATGTCCAAGGTTCAAGATTGTGAAAAGGCAGAAGAAAATTTTGTAGCAACACAATTATGGAATGATGCAACAGGGTGAGAAAACAATGAAACAAGGACTAAACTTACCTGCCCCAAAACCCAGATATCTACAAAAGAGATAGGAATGTCACAATATTAATTTAGTGTTATTTGTCATTTTTTAATATGTGATTAGGTAGTGATTATTATGGAGATTAGACTAACTATCATACTATATTAGGGGTCTTAAAATATATTAGCATCTAGCAACTGTACTTGAAATTTAAATATGACCACTATATAGGACACTTGCATAAAAGAAATCTAACCTACACTCTAGGATTCTGATAATCATCCATAGCTCTAGTGAGTACATGCAAAACTTGCTAATGATATTGTTGTTGCAAATCCAGGTCCAAATCATTGACAGTTTCCCAATGGCATTGATGGCCTCCCATCGTACACCAGGATGTGGATATTGGAATGAATTCAGAACTATTGAGACAAGTTGTTCAAGGTTTTTTAGCATCGCCTGTTTACAAATAAAAAAATTCACAAATAAACCTTAATGCTATGTACACATTTCCATTTTTAAACGCAATAACAAAGTACATAAATAAAATATTTAAATAAAATGAAGCATTCCATTCCAGAAATCAAAATTGTTGAATATGTCACTTAGTAAAAAAAAATTCTATAAAGTAATGACAAACAATGAAAGGACCTCTTCTTTCTAGCATAAATTTTCATCTAACTAATCACAAAACAGAAATGTAACAGATTTGCTGAGTGTAATTATTGAAACTATGTCCTTTATATCAGAATGTTTATAGCAATATGCGTATACACAAACTTACAAAATAATAAGTTCACATATGCCTTACAAAATAATAGTACCTATGCACAATCCACCCTGAAGCCATCGTTATTTGCTGAGTTTAATTATTGAAACTATGTCGGGTATATCAGAATGTTTACAGCAATATGCATATACACAACCTTACAAAATAATAAGTTCACATATGCCTTACAAAATAATAGTACCTATGGACATATCTCCTTGGCTGGTAAGTTCATATAGTACTATAAGAATCCATACAGATACTCCACGAGTTCCGAGAAGATCAATATAAGCAGGATCATTCCTACTTTTGACTAGCGAGAGACCGAGAATAGACTGGGTCTTGAATTATTGGTTTTGGGTGAAAACCCAGATATCTGCAAAAGAGATAGGAATGCCACAATATTAATCTAGTGTTATTTTTCAATTGTTTACATGTGATTAGGCAGTGATTATTATGAAGTTGTTATTTGTCAATTTTTTATATGTGATTAGGCAGTGATTATTATGGAGCTGTTATTTGTCAATTTTTTATATGTGATTAGGCAATGATTATTATGGAGCTAAGACTATCGCATTGTATTATGGGTCTTAAAATATATTAGCATCTAGCAACTGTACTTGATATTAAAATATGACCACTATATAGGACACTGGCAGGAAAGAACTCTAACCTGCACTCTAGGATTCTGATAATCATCCATAACTCTAGCAGACCACACCCCCCAAGCTCTAGAATGAACAAATATTTTAGCAAAACACAAATTGCCTGCCTGCAGACTCAAATGTTAACAATAGCTATAGCATGCCCTCTGCTAGGAATCCATTCTTATGGTCGTTGGGATTTTCACATCCTGTTTTACTTATAGGATCCCATTTTTTGTCACTCTGCTGCTTGTTACTGTATTTTTATTCTAATGTTAGGTATGAGGCTACCACAACATAGGGGATCCACTCAGGGCATAATATATTGCTGGTAATTTGTCAACATGTTTGAAAAAAACTTATCAAGCTTGTTGATTCCTTGCAATTTGGGAGAATAAAATATTTCATATCAAAGAAACAAGCGACGTAAATGGTGGTTCAAAATAGTTTTGGCATTTGACTGTTCAAATCAGCTGGGAGATGCCTTCAAAAAATCGTGTGCAAACATTGATATGCGGATTGGTAGAGAGGATATTAGTGATGATCATGTTGCTACAAAATAAATACTAAGCATGGATAATTCATTAAAATCCTTGAACTTAAGGAAGGGCTAAGAGAAGGAATGTAGAGATAGACTAGGGTTTCATTCTTGGATTGCTCCAGTTTTACAGGGATATTTGAAGGAAAGAAGGGTGAAAGGTATTGTAATTTAGAGCGGATGGGTAGCAGAAAGAATATGTTATCAGGAGGATATTGTTGATATTTTCATAATATAGATGGTGAATATATTGGGAGGAAGTTTAATAATGCACTAGCGGAGGCTGTAGGACTTGGGCATTAATTTATTCTCAACATCCAATAGATCAATACACCAGAGCGAGGGGCTAAATAAAATCATCCATCCATTCATTATATACCAAATGTTAAAAAAAAAGATAGATATTGCAAGGTTTATGTCTTCAAAAGAGGTTGCAACAAAATTTGTTCTAATCCCAAAGAGAAATCTTATTAAAGTGATTCATGCTTTATATTAGATCCCATTAATAGCTAAATAATGTAGCCATCACCCTATGAGAATGACTAAGATGAGTAAACACACTTTCATCTTTGAAGTGCAACAATCATGCGTCCTTTAACTTGGTACACAACAATCTCTATTAGAATATATAACAAACCCTTCCAGGGGTCTATTAAAAATCTATGGAGAAAATAATTAGAATCATATGCATTCTAAAATAAGATCATTTCAAACCCTTAGGAGTACTGCTTGCAATTCCATATAGTAATACACCTTTATGCTTATCCTTAAAACTCTAATAACGATAAGAAGCTTTATACCTCTATAATGAAATACAATTTATGTTAAGTAATAAAATCTCAATATTTAACAAAATGAAAATCTTTCATAAACAAAATAATATTCAAACACATCAGTCATCTTGCCACATGAATTCGTTCACATCTTTAACCATAACTTGTAACCTATGAACTAAAGGTATGTCAAATTCATTCTCGCTATCAATACTCAAGAGTAACAATTACTTAGGCTATATTCTAGACGAACTCCATACTATTGGATTCACAGAAGAAAATGAAAGAGAGTCAACATATATTTTGCAATAAGCATACTACCAAAACTTAAGTAAAATGATCTACATTTTATCATTGGTACTTGAAGACCAACCTTTAATTAGAGGGATGCATCTATTCATACGTAGCTATAGCTTCCTACCTACTAAATCAAACAAGTGTTTTACCCAATCATATTCCATAACATCTATGAAGGAAAATATTTTTCTATAAAGCATCCCATGAAACTGTCAAAAGAATACGTAACAACTATGTAATACCAACTAGAATGTAGCTATTATAATTGAAGATGTTCAAGTGACTTCACCTAATCAAACAAGCTTACTTCTTGGAGTATACTAATAATACTACACTATAACCTAATGAAGCTCATAGGTAGTGCACTTAGCAATTATCAACAAACTATAATGAGGATCTACTTGATACTCCTATGCAATTTGAAATTACCTATTAAGTTAAGCTGCATGCTCAAAACACTTATTCATAACCTTTAAGAGAGAAAAAAATTTCACGTATTCATACTAACATAACTCTGAATTAATTACAATAGGAATCTACATATCTTTAATGGATTCTCATTTAAAAACAAAAAATGGTAATACTATTATCTAAACAAAGAGGAATTTTTATCAATGAAAACGTTAATCAAACATATCAGTTACATACAAAAACATTCATGTCATGCTTTTCATAGAAATGTCAATAGTATCATAAACTTATGAAATAAATGTAGGTATCTCATAACATGGTTTTGAACAAAATAGACTGTCCCAATTAATTAAAGATTAATTGATCATTAACATATACAATTTACCCTTTCCCGACATGGTATCTTTTACAAGACACACTTACATCACACTAAAAGGAATCCAAGCTTACACAAGTGAAATACTTCTTTTTAAATGTTAGAATGTCGGACAAGTATTTACCTATTGTATATTTATATAAAAGGAGACAATTTCCTAAACTTTAGCAAATGTTATACCATTATAATGCTTCGGTAATGGGACATAGTTACTTGAAATTCGAAAACAATTTTGTTGGTTACCTCTTGCCGATCTTTGGAGATGAAATTTTCTGTTGCATCTGTATAGATGGAGTTCCCTTGCTAGTTCAACCAAAATTTAATTGTTTCCTCTGGCTGAGCCCAAATAGACCCGAGTGTTTGTAACCTGGCTCTGATACCATATGTCACATACCCAATTTTCTGAGTTAGTAATTTAGTGAAATATTAAAATATATGTTAAAGATCTCTACAAATGAAAAATCAAATTATGGTAATGACCAAGAGTCGCCATCCCTGCATCAATAAACTGACGATTAGACAACGGAAATATTCCACATACATAATCATTTATTTTTAGCTTTCCTATAATCAATATTTTTACATACCTTGCTTACTTATGTAATATCTTAGTCGATACCTCCAAGACTTGTGTAAACGTCAATTTACTTATGACATTAGGGAAGTCCTTATACAATCTTCTTGCATAATATATATAAATGACCATTCCAACTATATAGTGATTTGCTTCGTTCTACTTTATAAGTCAAATCAAACATATTAACTCATATTCTAACATTTACATCTCCATGCAATTCTTTAGCCTCTAGAGGTAACGTAAATGTGCCTAAACAAAATAAATATATTTGCATTATTATTATATCAATATATGCATAACAAGGAAATATCTTTTAGCATGGCAAGGAGACTTGACAAAGTACGCTTATACATCTATATAACAATAAAGCCATCGACAACATAATATAAGACACATGAAAGAGAGACCAGAATAACGTGGTTCACCCAATCTAGGTCTACGTCCACAAGAACTAATGCATCATATATTATTGATTCAGAAAACAAAAGGGATTACATTCTCGCAACACAATCATTGCCATAACTTTGTTCCACTCATTGTAACCTCTCTTATCGAGAGTAATTCAAGGCATTTCAATGCAATATCAAAACTGTGACAGAGATCTGAAATACTCAACAGGGTTTTGTTTTGGCACTTACCCAAAATCCAACCATTACCGAGTTCTATAATACCTTAGCCAAATTCCCTACATACATCTAGTCAAAGCATAAAAAAATAGACAATACACATATACTATTCCAACTATATACAAACTTGTTTTACAATCATCTCTTATGGAGCATAAATGATCTATATATATATATATATATTAAATATATAAGAAAATACACATTACTCATGTGTTGGGTCCACGCTTGATCTTTAAATTGTGACTACAGAGTTTATCTCTGATTACCATATATATATGTTCGTATATATACTAACATAATTATAGAGAGATCATCGATCCAACTAGATAGGATACATACCGAAAGAACGCAAAAGGAAAACAAAAACTTGTGAAATACAGAGTTTATACTTACCCGATCACAAACACAAAATTGTATGAAAATATGTCTATATAGGGTTCAGCTCTACAGAACCTTCCCACAACTATGCATAGCCACATTTGAAGATGAAAACCGAGATACAAAACTACAAGAACATAGTAATGATATTATGGAATAAAATACTGACTTATCAATGTATGCGTAGAGATCTAACTCTGTCAAATTGAATAGGACCTCGCCTATTCAACATAAGGTTAGTAGGGAATAAACGTTGTGGTATCGAGCATTCTCACTTGGGCCATCTCTTACCCTTGGGAGAAATCTATATTGAGACACCCAATATTTTAAGCTTATTGGTTAGGTGCTTGTCTCAGCAAGATTGATGGTCTACAAAAAGTCTATCATAGTCAAAGGGGATCGATCCGTTATCTAAAATTTATACTACAACCCTCCCAACCAAGGAATTCATTATTCTTTAACCTCATTTCCTCTGTTCATACAGTGTAGACGCATACCCAAAGGAGTGTTAATAATACATATAAATATTATATAAAGGTATCTCCCAGGAAGCGATATGTTTCTGTCAAAAAGATCATAATGAAATACTACCATACTTCTAAATAAATAAATCACGACTCTATTTGCAGAGATGCACAATAAAGTGAAAGATGCAGGAGATGCATAACTTCACACCTACTAAGAAAGGTTTGACTAAAACCTATAGGTACTTATTGCTGAAAACAAACCTCCGTAATTAATGTAAACAAGGATGGCACCAACTATATGCAGACATCTATACAAATAAGATGTTGATATAGTTCATAGGAAGGATTTGGGCTTCAACGTCTTTCTGTCAACAAAACAAAATTGGTTAATCAAAGTAACGACAAGGATTAACTACCGTCCCTTCTTGTCTGCAGAGGACGCTCAAAATATAAACAACATGACCACGACACAATCCATAAGAAAGGATTGGATTCATCATTTTTTTGCTCACAAAACAGACGTATATCGCAGGCATCTATGCCGCCAACAATCTGGCGTATAAAACTATGCTTAAAAGGAAAACAAAAATCTGGGATTAGGCTCTGTCAAGCCATCCTCTTCCCATCGCAACAGACAAAGTATATATATATATACATAAATATCTAAACAAGGTAAGTCGCAGGGATCTACACAGTCAATCAAACCGACGTATACAACCATGCTTAAAAGGAAAACAATGATCTGGGATCAGGCTTTGTCAAGCCATACTCTCCCTATCAACCTAGTACCAAAACAAGGTCCCCTCTCCAATCCGAGCCCCTTTTTAAGGTTCTTTTCTTTTCTTTTCTTTGGAATGTTCGCCTTGAGGGAAATAACCTAGGGTCCCTCTTCTGAGGTGACAAATGGCACTATCATTCCACTAGGAGACAAGTTAAAACTGTACATGGCATCCCATTCTACTGAGGTAACAAACTCGTATCCATTTATCCCTTGGATTCCTCCACCAAACTTTTTCTAATTACTTTGTATTTATAATACATTAAGTTCGGTAAGGTAGTGCGCCCTTGCGTCATATGTTCATCATTTTTTATTTTACATATTCTTTATATGCATTTATATATATTTAAGTCTTCCTTCCATAATTGTTATTGTTGATACAATAGTATTTCAAGTAGACCCTATTACATTTTGGTGAATATATATATATATATTTGTAATAAATTATTATTATTATTCTCTTGAATCATTTTCCCCTTAGGAAAATCCTCTTTTTCTTCCATATTTTGGAATTTTAATAATATTTATTTTGCTATCCTTCGTCAAGTACAAGATAAAATAATTAGGATATTTAACCATAGTTAAGATAATTAATATTAATAATTAACTAGTAGAATAGGCCCTAACATATTACTTAGATACTTGCGGTGAATAGTGAGTTCTACGAAGGTGCTCCTTAAGACTACTATAACTGAAGTTTAACACTTAAGACTAAGTTCAACCACTCATGGCTTTGGTGATGACCTTATTGACATATTTTTGTCGAAACTAGGATGTCAAATACATCCATATATGTTTCTTGATTTTACATAATAGCTCTTAATAGTAATTAACTTTGTGTTAATCTTTAGGTCCTAGGATACTTTTACTGCCTTTCGGCGATCAAGGGTACCTTCGGTATCCCTATCCAGGAATAACTGCTAATCAAACTTAAGTGACTTCTGGTGAATAACAATGTCTACTTGAGTTCTTGTGGTACCTAGATAACATTGGTTATCAAACTCATGGCTTCCAAGCCATTTCTCCTCTTCCCTTTAGTGAATTCAGTTACTCATCTTTAGTAGTGTCTACCTTTAGTCTCCTAAATCATAGAAACTAACCACATAAGTTACAAAGTTTTCTGGTGGGGCCTTGGCCTTGAGCTCCTCACCAAAAAATAGTACAATTTAGTTAGTTACATATATAAAAATCACTAGGGCTTAAAGGAGGGATGTTACATAAGATGATTTTGGATGGTAGATCACATGAGTATGGACTGACACAAGGTGTATGGAAAAGTGTAGTTGAGAGACTATTCCAGGGATGACCGACATGATGGATAGCTTGATGACTGCAAATTTTGACTCAAATGTCAGAAGACTTCCCTTGAACATTGTATGGCATGATGAATGACCTGGAAACATTGAATGGAAATCAAGACATAACACAAAATGAACGGATCATTCTTTGGATGACCCAAAGGAGTAGAGAGACTCGTGGACTTAACATGACTCGGAGACAAGCTGATTACCCAACTGTTTGGATGAAATAAAAATAGGTTCCATGTTCAAGGGAGACAATAAGCTTCCATAAATACAAATTCAGATGCACTTCCCTTCCCTTATTCCCCATCATAATTGACTAGTACCTCTTTTTTTATTAACAAGCTTGAGGAGGATAACAGATGCTCGGTATAGCTCGTCCTCCAGACGAGTCCAATCTCACATGTTTTACAAACTTGTAAAATGAGGGGTTTTGTCCCAAAAGGATCCTTCCATGTGTAATTTTATGACTCCAAAGAAGGTAAACTCGGTGATGTTTCACATTTAGAGAGTCTGAAACGGTCAAAAGAAGACTCTAGGGTGAATTTTTTCGTAAAGTTAGTCCCCTAGGCCCAAAAAAGTGTAAAATAATGCCTAGAAAAAATATCCTAGTCAATGGTTGACTAAGGTATTCCTTTTTTCGTAAATAGTCTACATGGTCTGAAAAAGGGGTAAACTATCAATGGATAGATGACCCTTTAAACCATTTTACAAGCGTGAAAGGGACAAGTTCGCTTGGAAATATTTTCCTATTTTAGGAGTCAGAAAAGAGCTTAAAGACCACTCCAAGGGTGTTCTAAAGAATGGAAATACTTTTGGACCATAACTTCATCATTATGTTTGACCTGAAATCTTAAAACAAGTGTGAGAAGACATAATAATAAATAAACAAAGGGATATTATTAACAAATGGTAAAAATTAATAAAATATTATGATGTAAAATAATAAAATATTATCCTTCAAGTCAATAAATAGAGGTGAAATGGACTCATTTTACCATTGGATTCTTACCAAAGAGGGTAAAAGCCATTTGAGCTAGAAACTTGTGTTGGAGATTTCGGGCATTCCAAGCAGTAGTTTTTCATCTCGTTAGCTCTAGGTACCTAATCTCATCCTCCATTTAATTTATTTAGTTAAATCACTGCTATTTTTTTTGTTTTGAATGAATTTGGGGTTGGTTTTTTGGGTAAAAATGCGCCTTTGGGTCGACGCGGCTGCCTCTTTCGAGGAATGCGTCGATCAAGGTCGACACAGTTCCCTAAAGGGAAAACCACATCAAAGGCCTGTTGTATGTAAATCCAGATCGCATCGACCGTGAAATGCAGCCCCAAAAATTAATACAACAAAATTTTGGGGTCTTCTTTAGATGAATAGTTTCTAATGCCCCATTTTATGGTTTTTCATGTCTCAATCGAGAAAATGTCGGAGTGGAGAGAGAGATCATGAGTTGGAGGATCTAGAAGGGTTGAATGATGACAACACTATGTTGGCCCTCCAAGAGTGTGGACTCAAGAAATAATTTCTCACTCCAAGCACGAGGGCCCAAGTCCCTTTGTTGGAATATTTGGTGGGAATGTGGGATCTTGTAGAACTTCATTTTCAAGTGGGGGCCCATATCCTCAGTTTGGAGATAAATGATATCTATTTTTTTAATAGGCTCTCAAGAAGAGGATATCATGCATCTCTATATGGGCATAGTAGTGGTGATGAATATGTTAACACACTCATTGAACAATATTGTGAGCCTAGGACTAGAAAGGCCGGTGGGAAGATCCCGATTAAAAGAGTCTGTAATTTGTCGTTGAGGACCATTCTCTTCACCATGGTCTGAGTAGCAAAAACCAAGTCCAACCACCAAGCAACCAGATATTAGATGTTGTGTGCTATAGAGTGCATGAAACCCACTATGTTCAACTGGTGTGAGAGTCTATTGAGTATCATGAAATATCAGCTCACCAAGTGTCGGTAAGGAAAGACCAAATAGTTTGGGTACGAGTCCATTTTGGTATCTTTCTTCATGGAGCGGTTTCCTCACTTTCATCCACAACATATAGAGATAGCTAGTTTGGATCCACAGAAACCATGCATGAGGAGATGGGTTGAGTTGTTCGGCTATCATGGTGGTTTGGTCCATATTTATGGGTCAACCTTCTTCTAATGGGTGCATAGGCAGCTTCTCATGGTAAAGGATTATGCCTATGTGGGCACAGATTTTCAAGGAGATCCCAACTTGGCACTACCAGAGGGGTCCTCTTGGTGAGAAATAGGTAAGAAAGGATTTTCATGCTTTTCAAATTTTTATGTGTTTTCTGAATATTTCATTTTTTTGTGCACTAATACTTTTTGTGTTTCACTAATGCAGATATTGGGTCGAAGAGGCCACCTTGAGCTTCCCCCATTCAACGATGGGGAGAAGACAGGACCATTTGCGCTCATGAATGAGAGGCAAGCGAAGTGCTCTTGGAGAATGAGGTTAAACTGGAAAGGTTTACTGCCAACATCCCATATATATCATTGGATGATATGCCACGGCGTTATCAGCGCGACACAGTGCGATTTTCCGCGAGTATTGGATGTTTGCTTTGTTGAGTAGCTTGGGTCATGATATGTTATCACAAGAGCCAAGATTAGCCTTATTATATATATGTAGTTATTTCTGAAATCCATGAGATTCATAATTTTGTCAGCATGATGTACTGAAATCTATGCGCTTCATATTTTGTCCTAGTACTTTTTTGTGAAACGCTTATCACACTTAATATAAAAAATATTACTAGCGATTTTATATACAATGTTCCTATGGTGGATATGGATCTCGTATGGACTGCTTATTTATATGTGAATAATTTACATGTTATGCTTATTTACACATTTTTTTGATGAAATGTTTAAGAATGTGAGATGTACCAATCTAAAATAAAATTGGCTAATAAATTGGAAACCATATTCATGCACCTCAGGATGTGTTGATATTGGATAAACTCAAATGATCTCTCCAAGAGACGTACTCATCGAAAAAGACAGAGTATTGTATGGTCACGAATGTCGTAAAATCGGTTTAAGTGGGAGACCACAAATTAAGAATCCATATGGAAGATAATATGGTCCACACCATGCAAAGAGGCGTCAATTAAAAATCAAATCACTGCTTGATACTCAGGGGTATTATTAGTTGCAAGACCTAGGAAAACTCCTCCTAAACTTATAAGTTCATTTCCAGGGGAATACAATATCCAAGCATCCAAATCAATGTTTTGAGTGTACGAGATAGCACCGTCTTCGAATCCGAAATAGGTTTCCATATGTGCATTCAAGAAGAACATGACATAAGTAGTCATAGTGGAGATGAGACCCTAACCTATGAAAGGGAAGAAAAATTCACACCATATAAAAAACACATTATATAAAAAATATACAAGGAACTTATGCAGGATTTCCCTAATCATAGTGGATTTTAAGGTAGATCCCATTTCTAGGCTCTTCCAAAGGTATCCCATCATAATCGACTAACGCATCGGCCCCCTTTTCTAAGACATGCTTCACGATGTAGGGACAATGCTACATGGACTCGAACTTACCTAACCCCAGTTTATCATGCATTTGATCATATGCTAAGACAAAATTACCCTTATTGAAAATGAGAGTGTAGCTAGGGTTTTACCCCTAGCTTGTGCAAATGAGCACCTACTAAGGAGAATGGGCTCCTTAGTAGCAGTTCAGTAAATGTAAATTATTAAGCTAAAACAAAGACATAAACTACTTTAAACATTTGCATGACACATAAACAAAAGATGTAAATAATGGCTTTTTTGTATTAATGTTACCTTCAATGTGAAGGTTGATGAAGCCCTTGCAATGTCCAAGAGGGTTGCTCCAAGCTCCAATGTGCTCCTTCTCTTTCTCCAATGGTGGGAATGGGCCAAAAGTGGCTCTCAAGGTGAAAGTAGTTCAATGGTGAACTAGGGTTTCGAGAGAGATTTTGGCAGAGTAGGGGTATACTTGATTGTGGATATGGAATAAGGGATCTCCATCACCTATTTATAGTTTTTTGGTGGTGGAGTGCTGACCCATGGTTTTAGGAAACACATGGTTTAGGGTAGCTGTATAGGGTTTTTTCCTCCTTTTCCTCATTATTTTATATTTTTTATTCCCTTTTTAGGGGATTTTTGCTATTTTTGGAGGAAAAGGGGGTTTTTTAAGGGAAATATGGTAGGAAAGTGGACAAATGAGCCATATAATGTGGTAGATGAGGTAGTGAACACTTTTTGGGTGTTAACAGATTGCCCCCTGATGTGCGAGGGCAGGAGCTCATCGTATGGCCGATGGACATCATAAGTCATGAATGGTTTTCCTGGGGTGTGGAGAGAAGAGAAGAAACAAACTGAAGCCCGGAACAACGATCCCGAACAACTGCAAGAACTAAAAGGACATAACCTCAATAATGGATGAGGAATCATCTGATCATATGGACGAGGCGGGCATACCCATGCTCGTATCAGGATATAAAAATAACAATGGGGTCCAAAAAATGGGGACTTGACATATACATGACCTCAAAAACTGAAGGAGGAATAATCTCAATATATGGACGAGGCGGGCATACCCATGCTCGTATCAAGATACATAACCAGAACTGTGAGGCCCGAAAAGGGGGACCTGTAAGATACATAGCCACTGTGTACATCATAAGAGTCCAGAGGGGACACAAAATCTAGGACATACTGCTGAGCTGATCATGTGGTAACTGAAGAACTGGTGCACTGGAACATCAACAGTGCAACTGACTGGGGTACCAGAGGAACTGATGAGCTGCTGGATCATAATGACTGGGAGTCATAACCTCGATGGTACACTGAGCTGGAACTGAAATGGGTACTCAAGGAAGCATAGAACTGGATGGCTTCTGAATACAAACGCCAACGCAGCCCGGACATCCATAGGAACATATAACTGGGTGTTCCGAAGTGACTCACCAATGTGCTAGAGTCGGGGGAAATCCGGGGTCTTCGACACATAATGTAAAGGATGTAACCCTGCGCGATTCTCGACGATGCGATCAAGGTGTTGAAGTTGAGCATGTGAGAAACAACCGCTCGGAGAGGCAATGATGACTCCTCTCAGAACGGTCCGTAGGAACCTACCACAGATGGTGATAAGTCCAAGGCGTAGGGACCTCTGGGCCTATCCTCTGGAATAGAGGGGTTGTCGTCGACAGAGGGAGACCTGCAACTATCAAGGCAATGATGTTTCCTTGATAGAAGCGCGAGGTGGAGAACCAAAATGTGATAGTACTGGTGGCAGGACTGACAAACTGTGGGGGGACAATTGGGCAAGTAGAGTGGGTGGACTCGAACTTCCTTTGTTCAGAGTATGATAATGGGAATGATCTGGCAGCATATGAAACTGATTGAGGGGAAAGGGATCATAGCTGTAGTGGATCGGGGAGGGTGACTGGTCTGAGGGAGACTCAAGCTGGTATAAAATGGCAAAACACTGCAGAATACTCTGAACAAAGGTGACCTGATTGGGGGTGCTGCCGAGATGATCGATCGTAGTGCCAGGAGGCACGGGTGGGGACTTCTTCATGGGTTAAGGAACTAGAAGACGTTTCTGTAAAATGATACTATCGTGTGGATTTTACGAGCCCAGGACAGTTCATGCTCGTAGTTGCTTTCAATTTTAAGGAGTCTGAAAGCGATAAGAAGACTCTGAAATGATGGAATGGTACTGTCGTGTGGATTTTACGAGCCCAGGACAGTTCATGCTCGTGGTTGCGTTCAATTTTAGAGAGTCTGAAAGCAAGTAAGAAGACTCCAGGGGGTTGCTTTTTCATAGATTTAGTCTCCAAGGCCCAAAGAAGCATAAAAGGATGCAATGAAGAACTCTTCTAGCCGGTGTGACTAGAGTATTCCTTTTTCGTAATTAGTCTACCAGGTCCGGAAAAGGGTTAAACTTATACCAGATAGACGCCCTTTCAGGTACTTTAACGAGCATGAAAGGAAGCAAGATTGCTCGGCGATCTTTTCATTCTTTTAGGAGTCAGAAAAGAGCTTAACAGAAACTCCCTAAGTGCCTTTTTCGTAAAGGACTTGTCCGGCCCGAAAAAGGGATAAAATTATACCGAACAAAATGAATGGCCAGGCAAGGAGGAATTGTTCAATCAAGGATCAGTAAGGATGACCAAGAACGAGGGTAGGGGGGAACACTGGTGGGCCTCCTTTCGGGGTAGATGAAATGGTGGCAAAATAACGAAACATTTGCAGTATGACAGGAGTGGATGGCTCATGTAAAAATGTGGAACAATCCGATAGCGGTCGATGTGGCACGCAAATCGAGGCAGCAAGATGTCAGGACACAATGTTGAAATTGTACCAAGTGAGAGCGAGAAATGATCTCTAGCATCATCACGAGCTCGGAAAAATGAATCCGATGATATAAAGGGTGTCAAAAATGGGTAACGGCCGATGTGGCACGCACACCGAGGTGACGAGGGCGTTTTGGAAAAATACCCAAAAAATCGAGGGGTGAGAGCGAGAAACGATCTCAAGCATCATCACCAGCTCGGAAAAATGAATTCGATGATATAAAACATGTGAAAAACGGAGAACGGCCGATGTGGCACGCAAACCGAGGTGACTAGTGGCGTCTAAAAAAAGGGCAAAAAATGATGGGTTAAAAATGATGCAACTAGGTGACCATCATGACGGTCTCGTCGTGCTGATTCCAGTGGTGGAAACGGTTCGTAAAACGGACTCCGTATGGGGTCAGAATGGCCAAAACAAGAAAAAGTCAACTGACTATAAATAGGGGTGGGTCCACATGACATGTGTCATTTGTACGTTTTGACTTTGACTTGTGATCGGAGTGGACCAGAGCTTAGGTGGCATTTGTGGACGATCCGACCGGCTGATTTCAGATCCGAGAGATACAGGTATTCCGTCAAACTCATACCTGCATGTTTTTTAGGGTCGGGGGTTGGGTAGTGGGTCCCAGGGTTTATTTGTACGGTCCACGTGGGGTGGACCGCGGGTTAGGGGGTCGAAACCGTGGTTGGCGACCGTGAGTTTCAGGGTGAACCACGTGGTTGGGGACCGCGTGTTTCTCGGCGGGATACGCGGTCGAAGACCGCGCGTTCCAAGGAGGAACACGCGATTCCGGACCGCGAGGTTAGGGCTGACAGTCGCGGTTAAGAACCGCGACTGTAGGTCTGACAGCCACGGTCGGAAACCACGGCAGGAAGCCCGAAAGCCGCGGTTTTGGGCCGAGATAAGAGGGCTTCTGGGAGAGGGAAAAGTACTTATTTAGTTGAGATGAGTCTGACGAGTCTGTTGTGTGTGATTGATAGGATGCCGCAGGTGCTCTGGAGAGAGCGGGAGATTCCTGATGAGATCGTGGCTGTGATCCAAGGGGATCACCATGTGCGATCTGTGCTGGGACTGTGCGGACTATTGAAGTTCGCACAGATACCCATGATATGGTCAGCAGTGTTTCTACTGAACCGACTGATCAGCTTCTGGGAGCCGGACATACAGGCTTTCCGAGTACAGGGTGAGAGGGTGGACCTCACCCTGACTGATGTATATTTTCTGATGGGGTTGCCCTGTCTAGGCAGGGTAGCAGACACACAGCCGCGGGTTGCCGCGGACGTCGACATGGAGGAAATGTTGGAGAGATACTCTGGTCCTGATGCGAGGGTGCATAGGAATGCACTCCTGGTGAGGGACCTACAGGAGCCGGCGGTGCAGGCCATGGCGGCATGTGTGGTGCGGGTACTGGGTTCCCAGTCACCTGAAAAGGTGTCTGGGGGCCAGATGCAGATGATAGAGCACGTAATGGATGGGGTGTACTACGCGTGGGGCCAGATGTTCCTGACCTGCGTTCAACGGCAGCTGACGGCATCGAAGGAAGCTAGCAAGGGCTTTTGTTTTGGTTCCTTCTTGTGTGCCTTCTTTATGGAGAGGGTACCCACACTGCGGCCACAGGTGCCGATCAGGGCAGGAGGTATGAGGGAGCCGCGGATGGTGCGGTGGGGTGAGATGATGCGCCGCCGTGGTGGAGGCGACGTGGGGAGGTATTTTACGCAGGAGTTGTACCTGCAATGGCTCCAGATACCATTGACACTGGACGACTTCCCGTATCGGGACATGGACTTCACGGGAGATCCGGAGGCGCCACGAGCACCAGTACAAGCATGGGGTCCCGACGGTACGTATGTATTTTTGCTTGCATGTTATGTATGTCAAGTTTTATTTATATGATAGTATTTTGATATACTATGATTGACATATGGGTGATCTTGCAGATGTGGGTCCGAGGCTGCCTCCAGGACATGTGGCACGGAGGGGTATTGTGGTCGTCCCAGCTCTGCCTAGGCGAGGTGAGGTCCGTCGCCGTGATGCGGAGGGGACACTGGAGTCGGTGCGGGCACTACTAGATTGGTTGTTGATAGGGGTGACCGACGAGGGATGGCGGGATGTCGACCCTGACATAGTTCAGGAATGCATGAGGGCACCCCGAGAGTTCAGATCCATCGCGATCCGGGTGGCGATCTTGGTGGACCGGGTACGGGCACAGGAGGCCGGAGGAGATGAGGACTTGCCGGAGGAGGAGCGAGGGGAGGACTCAGAGGCAGCCGATACAGGCAGTGATGCAGGATACGACTCCCATTAGGGAGTGCAGGGGACTCCCCCCGAGTTTTGTAGCTACGGCATGTATTTTGATGAGGCGTTAGGGATGTATAGCCATTTTTTTTTATAGCTGAGTACAGGGGTACTCAGGACATGTATAGCACTGAACATGTATATTTTTTGATATATATATCTATGCACGTGGATGCACCTTTTTGTATGATGTTGTTGTATTTGTACGCACGTGGATGCGCTTTATGAGTTGTGATATGTTTACATTGCACATGGATGCAAGTAGGTTAGGATGTTAGGCACTTGGATGCCCCTTGTGTATTGTATGTGATGTGACATGATATATGTATGTTTGAGGCACGTGGATGCCCCGATGGATATGCATGTGGTTTAATGGTTTATGTACATAGATGCAAATGTTGATGCGATGCAATCTTTTTGGGTTTTTATATATTTTTATGAGATGTTATGGGATGATGATGCATGATGTTACATGGTGTGATTGATATGCCATTCTAGGATGTTGTTGGCCATTTGGTCTGCGACACTATTTTGGGCTCTGGGGACATGTGTGAATGTGATGGATTCAAACTGTCAGCTGAGTTGTTTTGCGCGCAGGAATTTTCTAAAAAGGCAGGGATCACGCACCTGGTAGTAGTTGTTGAGCTGGGAGACGAGTAGCTGGGAGTCGAGGAACACATGAAGGTGACATATGCCCATCTGGAGGGCAGCAGTCAAGAGACCGGTCACAGCATCATACTCTGCCTGGTTATTGGTAGCAGCGCCTATACATATTTCGTCAAGGTGAATCATCTCGTTGGAAGGGGAGTACAAGACCCATGCTGCAGAAGCCAGGTTGGGAGATCAGCGGCTTGCGCCATCAGCGAAGCCAGTGTAACAAGGTGGAAGATGGTCCATCTGGAATCATGCAAAAAGGATGAATGTAAGATGATGGTAAAAAATGTGAAAAACAAAAAGAGAGCAAACTGTACAATACGGACCAATGAGGATGCGGTTTCATTTATGGGAAAAAACGCTTAAGATATAACCCATTGCGGGGGTTGTGCAAAGGATGGCCTTCGGAGTCGGCGAGGATGTATGCCCCCTTGCCTAGGCAGGTCTGCACGATGTAAGGGCCTTGCCACATGGATTCAAACTTCCCTTTACCGGTTTTGTCGTGGGCTTGATCATATGCGAGGACAAGGTCCACTTCGTGGAAAGTTCGAGGGTGAACATGTTTATCATAACCGGCTTTGGAGCGGTTTTTGGCAGCTTCAATGTTCTGGAGAGTGGCACGACGGTCTTCATCAGCTTGTTCAAGTGTCAGCAGACGCTGCTCGAGGGGGGAAGTGTCGGGGAGAAGCTCAACGGCGATCTGTAAGGCAGGAATCTGACACTCGATGGGGAGGACAGACTCTACACCGTGAACTAGATGAAATGGTGTAAAACCAGTGGCGGTCTTGGTGGAAGTACGGTAAGCCCATAAGGCAGGGAACAACATGTGGTGCCAATTGGACTTATGCTTGTCAACCGTTCGTTGGAGGATGGTTTTGAGAATTTTATTAATGGCCTCTACTTGACCGTTCCCTTGGGGGTAGTAAGCAGAGGAAAATTGGTGTTCAAATTTGAGGAGGGTGGATAACTCACGCCAGACGGCATCTTCGAAGTGTGAACCATGGTCCGAGACTAACTGCTTAGGAACCCCGAATCGAGTGATGACATGGTTGAAAAAGAAACGGGTAGCAGTGTCGGCGGTACAATTGAAGGTAGGCATGTCTTCCGCCCATTTGGTGAAGTAATCTACGGCGACAATGATATATTTGTGGCCGTTGGCAGACTGGGGTCTACATTCCATGAAGTCGATGGCCCACTTACAAAAGGGACCAACGGTGACAACTGGGTGTAACAGAGCAGGAGGTGTCCGGGCCTTGGGGGCAAAAAGTTGGTAGTTATGGCAGTGTTTGACCACAGTGATGCAGTCGGTGAAAAGTGTGGGCCAGAAGTATCCGGCGCGGATGACCTTTTGGGCAGTGGCCATCCCTGAGAAATGGCCTCCGCAGGCACCGCTATGACAGTCATTAAGGACATGTTCCGCTTCCGCGTGTGTAAGGCAACGATGAAGAATTGTGTCAACCCCGCGCCGGTAAAGGACATCGCCTAAGAGGAGATACCGAGAGGCCTGGTGACGGATGCGACGGCGTCCATTACGAGTGACTTTGGGTCTGAACTTCTGCGTGTGCAGGTATAGCAAGATATCACCGTACCATGGATCATCGGACGAGATGGTGAACAGGTGATTGTCGGGTAATTCATCGGAGATTGGGTTGGCCAGGAGAAGGGAAGGGAGATCAGTAATGAGCTGGGCAAGCGTGAGTGCTTTAGTGCTCTTAGGTGTTTTGAAGGTAAGGTCATATTCCTGGAGGATAATGACCCATTTAGCAACACGACCTTGCAGGAGTCGCCGATTTAAAAGGTATACCATGGGGTTAGAGTCGGCGACGACTGTGGTATGACTCATTAAGATATAGTGTCGCAATTTTTGGACGGAAAAGACCACTGCTAGGGCAAGTCTCTCCTCATATGGGTAACATAGGGGTGGACCAGACAAGGTCTGGCTGACGTAGTAAATGATGTGCTCTTGGTGAGAAGCGTCTTCTTGAACCAAGACTCCGGACACGGCATGCTCGGATGCCGAGACGTAGAGGATGAAGTCCTGGGAGAAATCCGGAGGGGAAATCAATGGGGCTTGGGTGAGAGCCTTCTTGAGGGCTTCGAATGCAGCTTCTGCTTGCTCATCCCAGACGAAGGGTATGTGGGTACGGAGCAGGCGCAAGAAACCGTGAACGGTAGTGGCGTAATCAGGAACAAATCATCGAAGGAAATTGGATCGCCCCTGCAAACTCTGGAGCTGTCGGAGCGTGCAAGGAGAGGGAAGGTCTAAGATGGCTTGGACTTTTAGAGGGTCAACTGTAATTCCTTTATGGGAAACGATGAAACCCAACAATCGGCCTGCCGGAATGCAAAAGACACACTTGTGTGGGTTCAAGCGGATTTGGTATTTGCGACAACGCAGAAATACTTGCCAAAGGTCGTTAAGGTGGTCAGATCGTTTCCGAGAATGAGCTGTAAGGTCATCAAGGTAGACTAGCAGGATATGGACCAAATCGTGGAAGCAGTAGGTCATGGCCCGCTGGAAAGTGGCACCAGCATTTTTTAGGCTGAAAGTCATGACGCGATAAGCAAAGGTGCCCCATGGGGTAGTAAAGGCAGTTTTGTACTGGTCTTCCTTGCGGATCTGAATCTGGTTGTATCCGGAAAAACCATCCATGAAGGAGAGGACTTCATGCCCCGCACACGCATCGATGAGCTGGTCAATAAACGACATGGGGAAATTGTCCTTGGGACAAGCGCGGTTTAAATCGCAGAAGTCAGTACATACTCGAATGGTGCCTTGTTTTTTGTTAACGGGAACGGGGTTTGAAACCCAAGTGGTATAGGCAATAGGGTAAATGAACCCTGCCTTGCGCAGTTTCTCAATCTCAGCTTTAACAGCTGGGAGCTTGGAAGGATGAATGGGGCGCTGCTTCTGACGGATGGGGGGTACATCAGGCCATGTGTCAATGTGGTGTTCGATAATGGCGGGGTCAAGACCAGGCATTTCGGTATAGGACCAGGAAAAGACATCACGGAATTCTCGGAAGAGTTTTCGGTACTCCTCAATCTCTTGTTCACTACAGGAGGCTCCTAAGGCAATGCATTCATTGACGCCAGGGGGGTCAGAGATATCTATGTGGATAATGGGTGAGATATTGGCCATGTTACCCTCCTCGAAGGCGTCAGGAGCAGGAATAGGGTCCTTGAACCAGTCGACCTTGGTGGGGAGGAAGTCTTTGGACTCAACTGTGAATTGGGTAGCTGTGCTAGAGGAGGATTCTTCTGGGATGAAATAGGAGCGGTGGTGCATGTCATCCCAGGGATAATCCGGGGCAGTCAGGGCCTCAAGAACTTCCTCATCGGTACGAAAAGTTTGCGTCGTCAAATCGATTGACAAGGGGGTAGTAGTGGAAGAGATCATGTAAATGGTGTTGACCTCCCCGGATGGGGGTGAGATCGGGGGGTGAATCTCTTCAATAGTAGTTGGTGCCGTCTCAAGATCCAGATTGTTCATCTCATAGAGAGCTGCTCTGTAATCCGGGAGATCGGGACAATGATGTGAGTAATGCCCGTAAACACCGCATATGGCGCAGGAGTGGTTGGTACGTAGGGACTTATCTTTAGGTTTGGGAGTGGGGTTTAGTTCGACAGTTGGGATGTTGGGGTCATCGTCGAGCATCTGCATGTGTTTCTGTAGGGCTAGTAACTGTGGACATTGGTGAGTCGCATGGCCCAACTCATCGCACAGCGATCATTTAGGAGGAGCGTAAAACACTGGAGGGTTTTTGACTGTCTTGGGAGGTGGTACAGTAGTGTAAGGTTGTGGACCTCTACCTCCAGTGGGGTTGAGAGTAGGAGGAGGAGTCGTGGAGGACGAAGGGGTAGAGACACCAGGAGGTGGCTGAGAGGTAGTAGCCATGGGTTGCACTGGTTGGAGGACGACGTCTGGTGTCGGCGAGCGAACGGGAGGTGAAAGATACCATACAGGTAATCCCAAAGTTAACCCAGGGAGACTAAGGGTAGCCATGACCGGGGCGCTTACTACTCCCGATGGAGGGACTAGGAAGGGGATCGTATGGATAGGTGTAACACCAATGTGGCTAGGTACCAATGGTGGTTTAGGCAACAAGGGCGGTTGATTGTTAGGTGGTTGGTTGTCGTGGGACAAGGTACATAAGTCAGACACTTCGGGCGTAGATGACGGGGGAGGAATGGATTGAAAGGTGGAGGTCATCGGCACATCTGAGTAGACTCCAGGTCCTGTAGATGAAACAAACGAGGTGGTGGCACGAGAAACAGGTTGTTCAACCATGGGGAGAACATTTTCAGGTGCCGCGGGAGCACTGGGATCATAGTAGGTGAGCTGGTCAACCTTAACCACGCGTCCCTCATGGGGGAACATCATGGTGCGAAAGACGGAAGAGGCAACTGCCCGCATGGCATACATATAGCTGCGGCCAAGTAAAAGGTTATAATCCAATTGGGCATTGATTACCTCAATGTCAATGAGTACAGTTTTGCCACCTAACTGGACGGGAACATTGGCTAGGAGGCCTTGGGGCTGAGCCGAACGACCGTCGTAGGCGCGTAATGCAGTGTTGGACTGTTGGAGAGTGGGGGATCCCAACTTCTGCCATACGAATGTAGACATGACGCATGTGGAGGCACCTTCATCGATGATGCATCGATGGATGACAAGATTCTGAATGGAAACAGAAACTTGGAATGCTAGGGTGGAAGGCAGGCGAGGTTCAGACTGGTCTAAATCAAATGCCATCAAATTCGAATCATTTGGGTCAATCCCCCCAATGGCGGAGAGTAAATTCTTGCGCTGGGAAGGGCAGTTCTTCAAGACTTCTAACACAGACATGGCTGCGGGAGATTGGGCTAGGTCGTCTACAATGTTGTAGTTTGACACAGCGCGCGCATTGGGGTTATTGTTGATACGGTGAAGTGGGAAACGAGGGGCTTTGGGAGCGCCATCTAGTGGAGGTGGAGGAATACGTAACGCTTGATCGGTGGGATGAGCGTTAGTAGGTTTATCAGTGGGAGGTACGTCAGTGGTGGAGCCATACTAGTTCCGACGAGTCTGGAGGTTGACATCAGCGGATGACATCGTCAATAAGTGGTGAGTTCCCGAGTCAAACATGGGTTGATCGGGAGCAGCGTACGTGATTTGCTGTTGGGGTTGTACGTTGGCTTGAGGGGGAACCAACGGCTGAGTGTTCACGACGCCTTGGGTTGGTAATGGGTTTTGTAGCACCAAAGGTGGCTGCTGAGGTTGAGGGGGGTTAGGAGGCACCTGAGGAGCTGCCTGCTCTTGGCGGTGGGCATCGTCAACCCAGAGTTGCCGCGCTCGCTCCAAGTGTGGGCAAGCATGTGTGTAGCGGCCATATACCTCGCAAATAGAACAAGGATGGTTTGTTCGCAGATTGGGGTTTTTAGCCTGCTTGGGCGGGCGATCAGGGTTTTGGTTAGTAGGGGCTGCATTATTATTGTAGGGGGGATTTGCCGGTTGACCAGCTTGGTCTGCAGGTTGGTTGTTCCCCCAATTACGGCCCTTGCCACGGTTTTGTTGGCCCTGGTTGCATTGGTTGTTCTGGTTTTGCTACGGGTTTTGTTGGGCGTAAACTTGCCCTTGGGAAGTAGGTGGATTCTGAGGTTGCGCAAGTGCTGGAGCAGGATGCGGTGGATGGTATGCAGGTTGAGGCTGAGCAGGTGCAGCAACTTGAGGAGGTTGCTGATATGGCTGCGGAGGAGGTTGTGGGTTTGCCGCAGGGGCTTCCTGTGGCGATAATAAGCGGGTTGGGCTTGTGAAGGCGCAGGAGCTGGGGCAGCCTGCTGATGGTAGTAAGGCTGAGGCGTGACTGGGGCGGCATAAGCGGGAGTCGCATGACCGAAGCATTGAGGAGGACATGAGGGTCCATGGTGGTGGTGATGTGTCATGGGAGCATACGAGTTGGTTGCTCCAGACTGTGAGGTAGCCCGCGAAAGGTCGGGGCCAGGGGTAGGACGTGCTATGGAAAATGGTTGGGGATGTGAAGAAACACGACCAATGATACCGTCTGCAGCGTGGGATGCCCCCGGTGGATCAGGTATAACAGTATAAAGGTAACCCGACTGGGCGTAAATGAGGTCAAACTGTTGGGCCTTAAGGATGGCTTCTTCTTCAGACTGGGGTCTTTCTGATGCCACATCCTTAGCAATAACAGGGAGAAGGGATTTGAGGAACCAATCTAGGAAGATACGGTCGTCTAGTTTGATCTTGCATAAACTACGGCGTCGACGCCACTCATGGATGTGGTCCGTGATATGGGTAGCCGTGTTTTGTCTACAAGATAGGAGGATCTCAACGCCCGCGTCATAGCGGACAGGCAACTGGAAGAACTACAGGAAGGTCAAGGCGAGGGAAGCAAAGGTGGCGTGGGTCCCATGAGGTTGCTCAATATACCATTTGGCTGCAGAGCCAGTGAAAGTGCGATGTAAGAGACGGAGGCGAACAGAGTCGTCCACTATGGAGTTGGAGGAACACCATAAGTGGAAAGACATGATATGGTTTTGTGGGTCCTCACCTGCCTTACCCTCGAACTTAGGGATGTCAGAGGGGATCTTGGTAGGCATATGAGGCCACGCAGGGTCATGGCGGATAGGGTCGTTGGTCAATCTGGCCAGTTCAGGTAGGTTGAGGCTAGCCATGAATGGCAAACTGGAAGAAGGATGTGACACAGTAGTGGGTTGGACCAAGTTGGGGCCAATGCCCCCAAGTGGAGGGACAGGATTTGGGATGGTGCCCCCAAGTGGGGGAACTAAGGTGGTGGAAGATGGTCCAGCACCACCATGGGTAGTGTGAGCCACTGATGTAGTGGGGATAGGGATTCCCGCTGCGGGAATAGGTACCATGAGGGGAACGGTAGATGGGGGTCCCATGGAGGGCATACCCAAAACAAGTGTAGTAACTGGTGTAGTGGTGTATGTGCCACCAATGGTCCCTATAACAAAAGGAGTGGAAGTCGTGCCAGCCATGGGGCTAGTAGGGGCAGTGTAAATAGGGTTCTCAGACTCTTCGTCAGAATCGGAGGTAAAGTAAGGAGCGTCAATATCTGGTGATGGAGTCCTATGTCACTGATGAGTGGAGTCAAGGGACAAGGCTCTAGATCTGTGATGAGTGGTATCAACGGATGATGATCGGAACCTATGACGGGTGGTGTCAAGAGAACCGTGCTGTGGGGGCTCGCCCCTGAGGCGCCGAGAATGTCTCGGGGACTCAATGGTGACAGATGGTGGCTAATCTCTGTGGGTTGAGGTGAGTAGAAAAACAGCTCAAAAATCCTAATGCAACCGAGTGTGCAGAAGGAGAGCTAAAAAACAAGGCACTCAGGCCAACAACCAACTCAAAACACCCACTGCAACAGCTGTGCTACAGTAGGTGGAGTAACAACAAAGATGGTCAGAATACCAACAAGCAGCAGGTTTCCTAGAAACATAAAATGGTGGACTCACTAGACCAAAGGGAGGTAAAGGAGCATGCAAACACCTAACTAAAAGTATTCTGACTCAACTAAACATATCCTTTGCAAGGTGATGAAATCCAAGTCAGACAATATGAGTAGAAAAGCCAAGTGGCTATGATATCCCCCTACTGGGAGGGACACCGGGTAGTCAATCCTAGAAAAATGGCAACTAAGATACCCCATTCATGACACATCCAGAAAGGTGAATCTGCCATTTAGTCCGTTGACCGCAATACCCCTATACAGGAATATCCTGCGAACCGTGAAAGGTAGCCCTTCGGTTACTGAATGGAGTGCGGTATTCCACTCAGGCCTCCGGAACCAGTCTCCCGACTTCAACCCTCCTAAGGGAGAGGCCCTCTGATAAACTGGTCGTGACCGTGCCAAAAAGTACTAGGGGATTTTGGTTCCCTATTTGGACAACAACTATGTCTCAAGTGAAAGTAACCGAGGGGTGTCATTGGAAGCCTATCCCCCCGATCCTACCTAACTACAATGATTCTTTTGTGTTCCCCAAGTGGGGTTAGAATGTTGGTTTAGTTAGGTAATTTTTAAGGCTCACTTGAATTATGTGACAGAGTGTGTGCTCGTGAGGTGACGAACCCAAAATAGAAGTGCCACAAGGGGGGTAACTTCCAACTATCAATAATACTGAAATTGAAACTTTCACTTGCAAAATTTTCTGATTTAAAAATGCTGAAATTTTAAAAGAATTCTGTAAAGGGAACAGAAATTAGGTTGCAGAAAGGCTGTACTGAAGTGGAACTGCAGGCTGTTCAGATGCAGAAAAGATTGCCGCAAAAGGGGTTGGGCTCAAAACAGGAAAAAATGCAGAAATCAGACCGCGGGTCTGTGGCAAATCAGAACATGCAGACCGCGGGTTTGAGGGAAACAGACGCAGTCAGGTCGCGGCTTTTGGGCCAATAGACGTAGTCGGGACGTAGGAAACGGGGAAAAATACTCAGTCGGGTCCTGGCAAAAGGGCTAACAGACGCGATCGGGACGTGGGAAAATGGCCGACAGGCGCAGTCAGATCGCAGCAAACAGGCTGATTAGCCGCGGTCGGATCGCAGGTATCAGACTTGAATCCGCCGGCAGGGCATCGGAAACAGTCTGAGAGCCACGGTCGGGTCGCAGGTAAGGGCCTGAAAGACGCGGTCAAGACGCGACTGCAGAGGGAAAAAATGCGATGTATGGCGGCCGAAAGGGACAGCCGAAAGGGAAAAAATTTTAAAACGGAAACCAAAAATTCAAAATCGAGGGGAGTCGCCAAAACTGTAGCTACGGTTTTACCCCTAGCTTGTGCAAATGAGCACCTACTAAGGAGAATGGGCTCCTTAGTAGCAGTTTAGTAAATGTAAATTATTAAGCTAAAACAAAGACATAAACTACTTTAAACATTTGCATGAAACATAAACAAAAGATGTAAATAATGGCTTTTTTGTATTAATGTTACCTTCAATGTGAAGGTTGATGAAGCCCTTGCAATGTCCAAGAGGGTTGCTCCAAGCTCCAATGTGCTCCTTCTCTTTCTCCAATGGTGGGAATGGGCCAAAAGTGGCTCTCAAGGTGAAAGTAGTTCAATGGTGAACTAGGGTTTCGAGAGAGATTTTGGCAGAGTAGGGGTATACTTGATTGTGGATATGGAATAAGGGATCTCCATCACCTATTTATAGTTTTTTGGTGGTGGAGTGCTGGCCCATGGTTTTAGGAAACACATGGTTTAGGGTAGCTGTATAGGGTTTTTTCCTCCTTTTCCTCATTATTTTATATTTTTTATTCCCTTTTTAGGGGATTTTTGCTATTTTTGGAGGAAAAGGGGGTTTTTTAAGGGAAATATGGTAGGAAAGTGGACAAATGAGACATATAATGTGGTAGATGAGGTAGTGAACACTTTTTGGGTGTTAACAGAGAGGCTTGACTGACTTTTCATACTGGGCTTTGATGTACTTTTTATGTGCTTTGTTAGCAAGGAAGCATCACGATGAGTTTCATCGAGTTTGGCTAAGTATAGAAATATTTCTTCCTCAATCATAGTGTTTAGCAAAAGTTCATTGGCTAGTTTTAAGGATGGTAACTTGCACTATGTAGGCTGTACTACTTCCAAACCATACACCAATTGAAAAGGTGTGAATATGGTAGCGGTTTTGACGAAGGTTTTGTAATCCCAAAGAGATGAAAAGAGAATTAAATACCAATTTGATCTATGGGCCCCTACCATGCATTATATCATAGTTTTCAAGACCTTATTGATGCCCTCTACTTGTCCATTTTCTTGGGGATAGTAAGGCGTTGAGTTCTCATGGCAAAAACCAAACTTGGCACTCAATTCAATTACCATTTGGTTTTGGAAATGTGAGCCATGGTTGGTGAAAATGGCTTGCGGAACCCTGAATCTAGCGATGACATGATTAAGCATGAAGAGTGCAGAAGCTTTGTGATCTTATTTGTATGTAGGCATAGACTTGGCCCATTTTGTGAAGTAATCTACAGCTCCAATAACATAGCCATGCCCCTCGACCGAGGTTGGGTTACAGTGCATGAAATTGATGCCCCATTTTGCAAAGGGGCTGATGGAAATAATTGGGTGTAAGGGGGAGGGATGGGCACTCTTTTTAGAATGAAAAAGATGACAGAGAGAAAACTTCTTTACGGATTCCATACAATATTTAAAAATTGATGGCCATAAGTATCCATTGCGTAAAGTTTTCTAGGTTGTAGCCATCCGAGAGAGGTGAATGCCACATTCCCTGGAGTGGCAGTCATTCAGAACACGCTCGGCCTCATCATGGGTTAAACAATGTCATAATATCGAGTCAATACCACAATGATATAGGGTGTCACCGATGCTTAAATAATATTTCGCATGGTGGCGAATACCACAACGTTCATGATGAGATAACTGATTCCTAAAATGTTGGGTTTGGAGACATAAAGTAATATATCCATACCATGGGTCAGAGGTGTTGATCATGAAAAAAGATTCTTGAGCAGCAAGGGGAAGTTCACAAATAATTTTCGCTAATAATAATGATTGTTTCGCTTTTGACTTCTCGAACTGTAGGTCAGACTCTTGAATAATTACGATCCAACATGAGTATTTTCCCCAAATACTTGACAAGTCAGAATGTGGTACATGGGGTTTGAATTTGTGATAATAGTAGTTGTGTAGAGAAAAATGTAATGGCAGAATATCTGGATGGCTATAAAAACTTCCAGAGCCAACTTCTCAACATGTGAATAGTGTTGTTCAGAGTTAGAGAGGCTCTTACTAATGTAATAGATCACATGTTCTTGCCCATTATTATCTTCTTTCACTAGCACCATACCAACAGTTGATCTGGAGGCATCAAGATAAAGGAGATAATCCTTGGTATAATCAGGCGACTGCAACACAGTTTATTGGGTAATGGTGTGTCTAAGATTTTCAAATGTGCTTTGCACGTAGTCATACCAAACAAAAGGAACTCCCTTTTTTAACAGCTGCATATAACCTTGTGTCTTCTCCGCATAATTACACACAAAATGACACAAGTAGTTTTCCCTCCCCTGCAAACATTGAATTTCGGTCATATTGGTTGGTGGGGGTATAGATAGAATAACCTCTACCTTCAGGGGATCAATACGAATCCCATATTTGGAAACAATGAAGCCAAGAAGGCATCCGGATTCAATGCAAAAAATGCATGTGTGAGGATTTAGGCAAATATTATAGCGTCGACATGTGAGGAAAAATGTCGTCAAATGATTGAGGTGAAACTCACGATGATTTGAATGGGATGGAAAATAATCAAGCTAAGGATCCACAAAATCCTTAATGTCATGAAAGGCATACAACATAGCTCACTGGAATGTGCCACCAACATTTTTTATGCCAAAGGGTAATTTGCGATAGGCAAATGTGCCCCATGGGAAGATAAAATTAGTCTTGTGTTGGTCAGCTGTGTGGATCTTGATTTGATTATAACCAGAGAATCCATCCATGAATGAAAAGATGACACTATCAGCACAGTTGTCGATAATTTGGTCGATGAACGGGGTAGTGTAATTTTCCTTGGGACAATCCTTGTTTAAATCCCTGTAATCGACACATGCTATAATAGTTTCTTGCTTTTTTGTAACAAGAACAATGTTAGAGACCCAATCTATCAAGGGGACAGGATAAATGAAGCCAGCTTTCAAGAGATTTTCGATTTCTTCTTTTATAGCCGCAATCTTTCGGGGGTGTATAGGACAGAGTTTTTGTCGGATAGGTTTAGCCCCAGGATAATTCTTGATCTCGTGAATAACAATGGTGGGATCAATTCCTGGTATTTGTTCATAGCTCCATGCAAATATGTCACAGAATTGTTTGAATAAGGCTGTATAAGCTTTGATTTCTTCATAAGAGCAGGTTTGTGTTGATGTATATGTAACTTCGGAATGTATTTCATATATGTATATTGTATTCCTATAGATATGTTATTATTCCTCTATACGGAAGTGTCGTCATTTATATTGTAAGTGTCGTAACTTATACTTGATGGGTTATTAGACCACCTTGTTGGGGTCAGCCTTGTATAAGTCATGTGGGTCGAAGGGTTATTAGACCACCCTATTGGGGGTCAGCCATGTGGGTCAAAGGGTTATTAGACCATCCTATTGGGTGTCGGCCCAATCAACATTATGTTATGTGGTTAAGTTAAGGACAACCTAGTAAAGGTTATTAGGCAAGTCAAGTCAAGTATAAATAGAGTGCGAGAGGCACTCTCTTTCATCATTCTATTCTCTCTCACACTCTTGGGAGAGTGGCGCACTTGTGGAGGAGGAGAATCTACTACTAGAAGATGTCTATCTCTTATGCTTGGGTTGCATCATTGCTCTATCTATCTCTGAGGAAGTTATTGGGGTTTTTCACCTTTATGGTTTTCCCCAAGTAAACTCTGTGTCTCTTGTGTGCTTGCATTATTGTGTCCATGATTGATATGTTGTAGATATGATATGTTGTACATGTTTTTCTCTTAGTTAATATCCTAGATCAGATTAAAATTCTAAAAATCTAACATGGTATCAGAGTTAGCCTGAAAGAAGGCATGGTCTGGCATGTATGACACTTGTTGCACTTGCGATGCTAGGGCTTGATATAGTAAAACTCAGTCATCGTATTACTTTCATATAAATACATTTAGGCGAGATTTCAGGGTATAAAAATCGTACAGGGAGAATATAAGATCCCCATGTACCTGGTATCCAAAGAACAACCTCTAATTTGTTCTACTTTGTGATTTATGATCTGTACAATATAGGGTTTCTGCCTCTTCCAGATCTCAGTCATAATCAGGTGACCTTGGAAAAAAGGTCATAACTTGGGCTAGGAAGCTCTAAATGAAATTTCGTAAAATGTAACAAGTAGTTCATGGACTTTACTTTCTCAGGTAATGTTTTCAGAGACCGATACGGAACCAGTGACACGTGGCACGCTGTACAAGTTCGCTCTCCTGTTTTATCCCATAAATAGGTCATGTTGCGACACTTGGCATAACTCTCTCTCAGAGAATCCATTTGAGGTCAGACCTATGGGGTTAGAAATATGATAGGTCGAGCTATCACAAGAAAAATTTTCAGACCCTATGGATTGAAAAGTTCAGAGTTACACCAGAAACAATCAGGTACATATTTCTGTCAAAACAAAATTATTTCTGAGCACCTTCATTCATGGCTTCCGGAATGTAGGGTTTCAGAGAAAGTTGGAATTTTTGTAATTGGAGACTACAGCTGAATGCTACTCATAAAAATATAAATTTAGAGACCAATATCAGAATTTTTGGTTGGGAAGAAGGCCAGGCTTGATCAGACCCTAGTTCGGGACTTTGATCGGAAAAGTGGAAAATTAGGGCTTCTGCAAAAATGGGAATTTTTGAAATCTGTGACCACGGCTGGAAGCTCCTCAGAAAATTAGAATCTTAGAGATTTGGATTGAACCTTTTGATTGGGAAAA
This sequence comes from Larix kaempferi, assembly GCA_027924585.1. Taxonomy (NCBI): domain Eukaryota; kingdom Viridiplantae; phylum Streptophyta; class Pinopsida; order Pinales; family Pinaceae; genus Larix; species Larix kaempferi. The sequence continues at coordinate 215,966 of BSBM01000983.1, read as the reverse complement.
AGAGTGGGATTTTGTAATGTCCCTTATTAGGAATTTTATTAAAATGGTAATTTTCCACTTTTTTTCCCTAGTTCGACCTTTGACTAGTTTTGATCTCTAGGTCCCAAATTTTCTCCAAATGATTTCAAATATTCTGAGAAGGTATATGAATGAGATTAGAACATAAATATGTGTTTTAGGGATGCCTTTGGACCTTTAAAATACTTCTTCAAATACTCTTTCAATTCTGGCCAATGTAGGGAACTTTACTAGTAATTTGCCTTTGACTAGTATTGGTCTCTATGTCTCGAATTGACTCCAAATGCCTTCAAATCTTCAAGGAAGGTGTATGAATGATATTAGGACTTGAATATGATATTCAGGGATGATATATGGCCACCAAAATACCTCTGCAAACTCTCTTAAGATTCTGGACCAAGTATGCAATTTTACTAGTAATTTGGGGTTCAAATCCCCCTGGGGTAAGTACTGAAAATGGCTTCCCAAATGCCTCCAAAGCCACTCAAATTTATGAACAGAGGTAGGGAATGTATTAAGGATGTTATTAAGGTCTCTTTTGCACCATTAATTGATTATTATATCTGTTCCAACCCTCTCCCATTGAACTGAAAAAAATCACCAATTCAACCCTTGGGGAAATGGCACTATTTCTTCTCCCAGTGCAATTAAACTAAGTAAAAATACTTCAAATGCTCAAGTACAGTACATGAAACTTGTAAAATACATCCATGGCAGTCCATTAATCACAAATTCATCATAGAATCATCCATTCATTCGAAATCATCATCAATACATTGGTTCACAACAAGGTAGTGGGGAAATGGCATTGTTCTTCCATTAAAAATGAGATTTATACATTTCTACTTGGAATTTCGACCTGAAACTTTTTGGATATGAAGAAAAGAGTATTTACTTCATATTACAAAATAAATGGGGCATTAAAAGCTTCCCCAAAGAGTACAATAGCTCACCAAAAACGCCCTCCCTCAAGGATCAAGAATATGCCATCAAAACCGGAAATGGTTGAAGGAGTGAGCTGCAATAGAAGAAACCATGAGCTGCCCTGTAGCTTACACATGCAAATAAAGACTCCATTAAAGCTCCAAATGAAAGGTCTGAATGGCCTTTCCAATTACCAACTTGGATGGGAATCTTTCACCCTCGAAATTGGCTAAGGCAAGAAACTAGTCATCCACTAGCTCTCCCTCTTCACAAATGCAATTGAAAATTCTACAAATGATCAAAAGCTGGTTTCATTCTTTTTTATTGACATTTATAAACTTCTAATGTCCTCCATGGGTCGAATTAATTCCAAGAGACTCATTCCAACTCATGTTGGGAAGAGATTCCAAAGAATGCCACTTGTACAACAATTCCTAGTCTCCCACTTCCACCAAATCACATGTGGAAGCATCTTAGCTTCCCTAACACCCTTGAGCGCCCTCTTGGAGTCTATTTTTAGCCCTGACATGTCATATATGTCATATTTCAGCCTTCAGGTCTGATTTGTGTCATAGGTGTTATAGCATCTTCATCATTGTTGTCATAGAGCTAGGGAATCTAGCCCAAGTGTCTCACTAGCTCCAAATTGCCTCTTCCTCTTCCATGGGAGTTACTCTTCCTCTATATTTCGACCTTGGATGAGTCATGCAATGAATAATACATTTTGGACTCCCCCAAGTATGTTACCATTCACCTTGAATTCGAATTGGTGAGAGAATGATGCCAAATGTAGTGGGGAAATCTAGCCATATGTGGGTCCCACTTCCTCCATGTGTCTTCATGATTAAATGCCACTTTGATTTTCACTTGTATATATTTATTTAGATCATTTATTAAATATTTATGCCATTCTAATGTTCAAACATAATTTATTATCCCCATTATTCCAAATCCCAAAGCTTCCACCCCAAACCTAGGAAACTAGTAATTTTCCTCCTTGGCAATTATTTGACCTTTAGCATCAATTTGACAAACTATAATGAATAAGGCCAATGTGATTAGGCCATTGTGACCCAATACCAAATTTGGGACATGACAAATCCTCCCTTCCCAATATTGCTTGTCCTCAAGCAATTTTAAATGTGGGTGTTGAAGAACCTGCTTTCTGTATAATTCTTTGAAGTTGCCATTGAATTGCCCAACCTTGAGTCTTTGAGTTTCCATGAAGATTTTAGAGAGGAACCACCATGCTTGCTGCTGCACTACTCTGATTAAAATCACTTTATTAAGTGGGGAATCCATCTCCCATACTGCTTGCTTCCCCAAAAAATATGAAACCCATGAGATAAAAATTATTCCAGGGTCCCATTGCTTGTATTGCACCCCAACAATTAAGAGTGCTCTCCAACCTACACCATTAGATAAGAGGATTCCTGGATCCCATTTTCTTGTATGCATTCTTCCAAACAGTATGAGTACCAAATATATATCATCAAAGTACATAACAACATAATTAAAATGTACATCAAGGATATGCTTCATCAAAGAGTCATGAAAGTGCTTATACCTCCAAGCAAGTAGACCACCATTTTCCAAGTGCATACAAGCTTCAAGTGACCAATCAAATCTGCTCCAATGACATAGGTGAGGATCCCATGTCCTATAATGCTGCTCCAAAAGGATGTGATATGCATCAAAATATTCAGCCATGTATTCTTTCATCCAAGAAGTGAATGAAGAATCTCCACTAAAATCTGAACCAAATAATGAGCAGAAAAAACAAGGAGACTTCAAATGACTCAAAGAAGTCTCACCCATACATCCATGAATGTGAGAATCATAAAAATATAACAAAGTATGTGGCTGCCAACAAAAATGTTCTCCAATCATAAATCTATTCTCCCAAGTGTAGGATGAAGTTCCTCCAACATCAAATGAATCAAATGTTGAGCAAGAAAAACCATGAGTCTTCAAGTGACTCAAATGCATATCATAGGTGCATCCATGTAGATGTGAATCATCATAAAGTGACAAATTATGCTGCTGCAAATGTGAATAAGAATGTGCTCCAACCATGTCATCATGAAAGTTAAATCTAGGAGTTCCATACTCCTCATGTGGCACCATAAAAAAGAACCCTTTCACCCATACTTCATTGAGACTAATGTTGCAAAACATGGAATTGTAGGATGTAGGAGAATGAACTAAATCACCCAAATGATCAAAAAGTGTAGAAGTTTCATCATGGGAAGGATCCATGTGGGTAGTATCATGCAGCTCCTTCAAAAGTGGGAAACCTTTGTCATAGATTGGTTCCAATGTAGAGGAATCATGCTCTTCTGATTCTCATGATGTGCTTTCAAGGTAAGGATATCTTGTGCCATGTCATCAAGATTTCTAGCAGTACAGTACTGCTGGAGATTTCCCCAATTTGCAAGTCTGATTTCATCAGATACACTCTGATCTGCTGTAGAAGACTTGATTGGCAAGAATTCTCGGCGGGACTGGCCATCAGGAGTATACTGTCTAAAGGGGACTTCAGGAAGATTTCTTCCAGGGATATAGGATTTTTGACCCTGGACAATTGTTTCCATGGCAGAATCTTGTCTAGGCAGGGAGAACATACCTAGAGAAGGAAAATCATGATGAGACATACGATTTTCTTTTTGTTTCAATTTTTGTTTTATTTTATTGCATGCAGGACATTTTGCATGCTGACCCCTATGCTCAAAATCAGACAAACCAGAAAATGACTCAGAAGGATTATTATCAACTGGCAAATCAATATTTACAGAAGACTCTTTTTGTACAGAGGATTGTCTAGACAACTGATTAGACAATGCTTGACGCCTTGCATTATGATAAGAAGACAATGATGCTGATTTTATCAAAGGAGGTTGGAATCTAGGAATAGGTTCTTGTGCAGAAGATCTGAATAGAAAGGGTATCTACCAAAATAGAGCTGTTAGATCATTTGCTGCATGATACAACCGAAATAGAGAGGGCAATCAAAGTAGCTTCTAATAAGCTACACAGAAGATTGCAGGCCCTTGAAGATATGATAAGATCCACACAGGAACTTAAGAAAAAAGAATACAGAGTTCCTGATCATGTGTTGAAATTAGCAGCCAAAGGCCATACTAAGTCAGCCTCTCTGGGAGCACTATCCCTTATCCCAGAAGATGAAAAACCAGATTGGGATTTTGGTGAGTCAGATATGGAAAAAGACAGAATTGCTGATATGATCTCTGAGTTCAAGACCATGAAGCCTGTCCTAGATTCTAAGTATATAGGAGATGTTGATATGATGGCAGCTGAATCCTCCAATCAAAGGGTTCCCCCAAGAATTGAGTATGATACTCACATGCCTGATGTACAGAGTGTATCTTCTGTTCCAAGAGTCTTTACTTTTGGAATAAATAATATGAGCAATTTGATTTCTCAAATGCCAGAGCAGCCTGTTTTGAATATTCAATGTCAGAGTAGAGAAGAAATAAAAAATGCTATTCAGCTGTTGACACATTGGATATTATATAAAAAGCAACAAGATCATAATATCACTGGACAAATGCTTGGAGCTCAGTTACTTGCTGGTCTTTCAGGGCTAGCATATGAATGGTGGCGATGGTTGCCACAGGAAACTAGAAATGAAATCCTTGCTTCAAATGAAGCAGATGAGCAGATTCTCTCTGCCCTAGGAAGAGAGTTTTATGGTCCAGAGGATCATGAAGATACTGATCATCTAGCCTCTTTATTTATGACTGCAAGATTATGTGATCTTGGAAAGGCTGATGAATATTTCTGCTACATGCAGAAATTATTAATTTCCTCTGGTAAATCTGGTGATCCTGCTTATTTAAAGCACTATCTTCGTAGTTTCCCTGGTCATGTCCCTGATGCTGTAGAAAGGGCCCTTAAAGAAAAAGGTATTCAGCTTCATACACTATCTTTGGCACAATTACAACAACATATCCTTGAAACTTGGCAAGAACATTGTTTAGAAATAAGAGTCAATAAGGATATCAAAAGGCATCAGAAGATGTTTTCAGCATCTTTCTGCAAAGAAGTTGCTGGGATGCCAGATTGGGGGTGTGGTGCCCACAATAGAGGTCATTTTGGCAAAGAATGCCATTGTAAAAAGAAGAAAAAGTTTTCTACTTCTGAAAAGAGGTATCATCCAGACAAGCCCTATAAGCATAAGTCAAAATTCAGAAAACCTTTCAAAAAGAATAAATATGCTTTTGGGAAGAAATATGTCAAAAGAAGAAAAGAAAAAGGTTCTGGTGATGTCTGTTTCATCTGTGGAAAGAAAGGCCATTGGGCTAGCAAATTCCCTGATAGAAAATCTCGTCCAAGGTTGGCAGCACTTTGTTCTACTCTTGACCCAACTTGGTGGGATTTATGTAAAGTTTCTTCGACGCCTCCTTCGTCTGATGATGAAATTGTTTATCTCCCTGATTCGGAGCACTCCTCCTCCGATTCAGATTCTGAACCTCGCCTTGCTAAATGTGATCCCTCTTTCTCTTCACCTTCTAGTTCAGATTCAGAGAGTGATGCACATTTAGGGGGGTGTGAGCTCCCAGATTTTGATTTCAGTTTGTATATGTTTTCTAGAGCCATTTCTCCTGCACAGATTCAAAAGAAATTGGCTGATATTGATTTACAGTTGTCTACAATTCCAATTTTTAGACATCAAGAAAGAACTGCTCTGCGTACAGAAAAGAAAGCTTTGCAGAACCAGTTGCAATCTTTAGAAAAGGGAAAAGAAAAGATTGATCTCAGTTATAATATGGCAGCCCTTTATCAAGACTATCCTGGTAGTCACAGAGACAGACAAATGCACAGAGAAGATAGAGAAAATCTGCTTAGAATAAAACTGAAAGAAAAACAAAAGCAAATAAGGGCTTTGGTAAAAGAAGCAGATGACATTAAAAGTGCTCTCACAGCACTGGCTTTGGAAAAAGAACAGTCTTCAGAAGAAGAACTGTCTAATGAGATTGAAAGAGTTTGTGGTCATGAAACCCCTGAACATTCACCCTCACCTGAGAAGTCTCCCTCGCCTCACTCTCAGAGTATTAGCCTGTTAGGAGCTGTCCAAGGTCCTAAATTATTTGTTACTCTAAATTTTTGTCCGAATGAATTCAAAGCCTATCCTGTCCAATGTCTCTTAGATTCTGGATGTCAATTTAACTTGGCGAAAGGAAATTCTATACCCAGTTTTTATTGGGAGAAAACTGAAGAATTCGGGTCAGCTATTCAGGGAACCCCTGTATATATGAATGGCAAAGTAGATAATTTTCCAGTTTCTTTGTCTGGTTCGAAGATATCTTTATCTTTGTTAAGGCTTGATTTAATAAAGGAAGATTGTGTGTTAGGTTCTGATTTCATGCAGAGTGTCAGCCCGTTCTCTGTCAATACCAAAGAGAAAATCTTCCAATGTACAGTTGGTAATAAGTCTGTTTCCTTACCCCTGAGCTTTACCTCAATCCATCATTGTAAAGCCATACCAAGTCCACCAGAAAAATCTGCAAATCTCTCCTCATTGCATAAGTTAGAAAGATGTGTTTCTTTTGCAGAACTTCATGGTGAGAAGTTTTTAACTGGGATTGCTGAAAAGCTTAAGAAAGATTGTTGCTCAGAAAGTCCAAATGCTTTTTGGACAAGAGAAAAATATTTTGTGTCTTTACCTTTTGATCCTTTACAAAAGATAAAGCCTATGAAAGCTTCAGCGAGATTGATGAGTCCCAGTGAGAGAGAATTCTATTCTAGTGAAGTCCAAGACCTCTTAAAGAAAGGATTAATAGAACCATCTAAAAGTCCATGGGCATGTCGGGCTTTTGTGGTTAACAAGCATTCTGAGCAAAAAAGAGGTAAACCCCGTCTGGTTGTTAATTTTAAGCCCTTGAATGCGGTGCTTCAGAAGATCAGGTACCCTTTACCTGATAAAGCAAGCTTACTCCAGAAAATCAATGGGTGTGCTATTTTTAGTAAGTTTGATTTAAAATCAGGATTTTATCATATTGGGATAGAACAGAAGGATAGATATAAAACTGCCTTTGTTGTTCCTCATGGGCAGTATCAGTGGAAAGTCCTTCCATTCGGTATCAATAATGCACCCTCAGAGTTTCAGAAGAGAATGGAAGATATTTTTAGGGATATTCCTTGGCTAGCGGTCTTCATTGATGATATTCTGATTTGCTCTAAAAATTTGCAAGATCATTTAAAGCATTTGCAGAAATTCTATGAGCTAGTCTTTAAGCATGGTTTGGTTTTGTCTGAAAGTAAAATGGAGATAGGCAAAACTGAAATTGAGTTTTTGGGTTTACATATCAAGAATGGTCAGGTAGTTTTGCAGAATCATGTCCTCCAGTCCTTTGAACATTTTCCTGATCAAATAACAGAGAAAACCCAACTGCAGAGATTCCTTGGGTGCTTAAATTACATCAGACCTCTTTATAAAGGTCAAGCAGCAGATATCCATTGTCTGCAGCAAAGGCTTAAGAAGAAGCCAATTCCTTGGTCAGAAAAGATGACTCTGGCTGTCCAGCAAATAAAAGCCAAAGTAAAACAACTTCCTGCTCTTAGTCTCCCACAGGGAACAGGTAAAATGATAATTGAAACTGATGCTTCTAGTACAACCTGGGGTGGTGTACTAATAGAAGAGATTGATGGGAGATCTAACATCTGTGGTTATGGCTCCGGATCGTTTAAAGGCGCTGAGCTCAATTACCCTTCCAGTCACAAAGAAATTCTTGCTGTTAAGAAAACAGTGCAGCATTTTATTTTATATCTGAAACCAATGAGATTTGTAATAAGAACAGATCTCAAAATTATGCCTGGTATATTTAAGAATGAAAATTTGATGGCAGAAAATAGCAGCAGGATCTTAAAATGGTTTTTATGGTTAAGCAATTTTGATTATGACATTGTTTATAAACCTGGTTATTTGAATTGCTTAGCTGACATGTTAACCCGTGAGACTGTGCAGAAAGAAGTTCCAGGTTTGAAAATGTTTTCTGCTGGTCCTTCTGGTTCTTCTGGTTCGGGACAGAATCCTAGATGGATTCCAATGAAGGATAAGATTGTTAGTGACAAAGGAAAAACTCCTATGGATGAAGAGGAGTTAGAGAAAAGAGCCCCTCCTAAGTCCCTGTTCCTGGCCCCATGGGACAAAGATATTTCTGAAGAAGAACGCCAGCAGTTGTTAGACTATGCCAGTAAAGAAGACGCTGAAAAATACCTCAGTCTAACTTTAATCAGACAGATTCAGGCCAGCCCCTGTAAACTGCTTATTCTTGAGCGTTGGGAAAAAGATGCTTTTTATGGGTTAACAGAAGCTCAAGAACAGCTAGTTCAATGCAGAGAACTTTGGCTTGACGGCAATGAAGAAAAAGATGGCTGGGTTTGGTATGTTGATATTGGCCAAGGGGATCTAACCTGGAGATCCTATAATTTAATTCTTCAATTCTGCAGAGAGCAGAAATCTGTAATAATTTGTGCTGATCCAGGAAATATGAGGAATAGAAAGTGGTCAGGATGGACTCAGGTTTTCTTAGAAAAATTCTGCCCAAGGCATGAATGGGTTGAGCGTAAAGCTAATTTTATTCTCCATCTTGAAGCATACATGCAAGCTGCTGACCAGGCTAACCAATGGTTCAAATTCCTTCTAAGGCATCATGGAGGAAGATACACTCCACTTGAACATTATGTAACTGTCACACAGAAATTTATTAAAAGAGACAGTCAAGGAAGAAGGTTGGATGCAAAAGTCCATCGAAGAACTCTGCCGCTCAACTATCGGGTTGAGTCTAACTTTGCCTCTGAGTTTATTTTTGGTCTTAATGAAGCATTGAAAGGATCAGATGTAGACCAGTGTTTTGGAGAAAAGCTTTATCCAGATATGTTCGATGATGAACCTGCAAATGAATATTGGCAGTTTCCCGAAACTCAGCCTGATTACATTGAACAAGAGCTGGTTCGCAGAGAAATAGAAGAAAGCAACTATGATGACGGCATCCTTGATTGCGTCTGTGGAGGTGTTCCAGGTCCTGATGGTGAGACACACTGTGTCTGTGGCTCCGACTGATGATCTGAATTGTTTTCCCGTTGACTGTTTCCGGGAATGAAGCCAGTCGGTCCGAAATTGTTACTTTAATTTGTAAATATTCTGTTCTTTACGGAATCCGTTGGTGGGCCTCTCCGCTTTTGATTTGTCTGCCATGTTTGCCTCGGGATGATTACTGTTCCCCGAGTGACTTGTAATAATTCATAGTTTTAATCTTGTCGGCCATAAGCATCTTCTTTTGTAAGTGGCTGTCAATTCTCTGTGTCGGTAGTACCAGGTCCCCACATGGCGCTGCCTGATGAAGGGATGAGATAACATCGTGTGGTCCCACGATGCCCCGGGAATCCAGTTAGTGCGCTTATTTTGACTGAATGGTGTAAGTTCTAAGTGACCGGATGACCGGCTTTAGAATTATAAATAAGCGGCTTTGAAGTTCATTTAGGGGGGGTTCGAGTCGGCATGAGCAAGTAGTCCGCTCTGCAAGTTAGAGAGTCGTCTGAGCAAGTAGTCCGCTCGACAGTGTCTAGGTGTGTGAGAGCCGAGCCCGTATGCTCTGCAAGTTGCCCATTTGGGTATAACATTGCACCAGAAAGGCAAAGACTCGTTCTGTAAAAAGTCTGTGTCTGTAAGAGCCGAGCCCGTATGCTCTGCAAGTTGCCCATTTGGGTATAACATTGCACCAGAAAGGTGAGGACTCCCTCTGTCAAAGTCTGTAAGTGAGGGTATGCTAGTAAGCATATCTTGGGACTCCCAGGAGCTTGAAAGTAGCTATATGCCTTCGGGAAATAGTGAAATCTAAATGGACCCAAGACATTGTGCTTAGGCATAAGTCCAGAGTGAATATTGTGGTGACGAACTTCGCAATCCGAGGTCGATCCACTGTGTCTGTAATGTTGTGGCATAAATAATAGCAGCAATTGCAATCTGTATCGTGTTGATGGCGTTTCTCTCAAAAGCTGTTATTACATTCCCAATGTGTTGAACATTTCGGCTCAAGCAATGTTTAATTCCGCAAGATCCTGATATCTGCATAAGCTTCATCAAGAGACAATTCAAGTTCCTCTTCCACCACATCAAGTGTTTGGATCTCTTCAAGTTCATCTTCAAACACATTAAGCACATTCAAATTTCCACATTTCTCATGATCCACCATGTCATGAGAATCCTCCAAACAATCTACCATTTGACAATCTGAAACATAGGAGGAAAAACAAGTATCTTGCAACTTTTCAAGGAGTTGCTCATTTTGAATTGTGAGCTTATGATTATCCTCATTATTCTTCAAGTATGCATCATGTAACAATTCATTAAGCTCAAACAAATGGTTTCTATCAAAAATTAAAGACATGAAATTACCTTTGATGTGGCACATTGCTCTTTGAATCTTCTCCATGTCTTCAAGGAAGGATGTTTCCTCCAATGAAGTAGCTCTCCAACAAGAATTTGACACCAATGCTTGAGTGTCATGGAGAATGCTGAGGGACTCTTGGATCTTCTTTTCATTCATCTTTAAGGACCCTTCAAGAAAATGAGGTTCTTGAAAATGAACCTCCTCATATTCTTCATTTTTTCTTGGACCAACTTCATGAAGCTCAAGTGGTGATGGGGAAGTTGATCTTGGTTCTTCTTCAACTGCTACAAGGTCTTCATTATCATGCTTAATGAAACTTGCACTTGTAGAAACACTTTCAAAAGTGATCTCTATGTCACCAACATAGAGGTGTGAGCACCCATCAGTAGGTACTCCTTCATAGTTTAAGCATCCATCAGTAGATGCTCTTTGGTTCATGTCTAAGCTAGAAGGTGTCTCGAAATGGTCTTCCATATTTTCAATAGAATCTTCTTCATGCTCTTGTGATGTCTCTTCCTTTTGCTCTTTAAAGCAAGCTGATGCATTTTTCCCCTTGTCTTCCTTAGGATCAGTATATTTGGCATCTCTTCTTGAATAAATATCAAAAGCTCTCCTCAAGGAGGACATCATTTCATGCACACATATATGATACTCACTCCAAGGGTTTTCACAAGAAGGGCATAAACCTTTCTTCACTAACTCCACATCTTCATTTTTGGGCCTATTTTCAAAAACATGTTCAGCATAGTACTCAAAAGACATGGCATTTTTTGTATTTTTGCTCGAAGCAAGATATTCTTGATATTTTTGATATTGTTGGGGCAAGGTTTTATATTTTTCTCTCCATCTTTGGAACTCGCTCATAGAATTATCCTTGGTTGGTGTGACACACTCATATTCATCAGATCTAAAGTCATAAGAATAATCTTCATTTCTCTTGAAATTGTAATAAGTGTTGCATGATGGCACCTCTTCCTCATACCCCTCACATTCTGCTTCATATTGCTCATAAGCATCTGCATATTCCTCATAAGAATTGTACTCATATGATTCATCATAATAGTAAGACATGGCTGCCAATTATTCTTGAATGTATGTACCTAATACACAGGTGCAAGAACCATGTTCTGATACCACTGTAATGTCCCTTATTAGGAATTTTATTAAAATGGTAATTTTCCACTTTTTTTCCCTAGTTCGACCTTTGACTAGTTTTGATCTCTAGGTCCCAAATTTTCCCCAAATGATTTCAAATCTTCTGAGAAGGTATATGAATGAGATTAGAAAATAAATATTTGTTTTAGGGATGCCTTTGGACCTTTAAAATACTTCTGCAAATACTCTTTCAATTCTGGCCAATGTAGGGAACTTTACTAGTAATTTGCCTTTGACTAGTATTGGTCTCTATGTCTCGAATTGACTCCAAATGCCTTCAAATCTTCAAGGAAGGTGTATGAATGATATTAGGACTTGAATATGATATTCAGGGATGATATATGGCCACCAAAATACCTCTGCAAACTCTCTTAAGATTATGGACCAAGTATGCAATTTTACTAGTAATTTGGGGTTCAAATCCCCCTGGGGTAAGTACTGAAAATGGCTTCCCAAATGCCTCCAAAGCCACTCAAATTTATGAAAAGAGGTAGGGAATGTATTAAGGATGTTATTAAGGTCTCATGTGCACCATTAATTGATTATTATATCTGTTCCAACCCTCTCCCATTGAACTGAAAAAAATCACCAATTTGACCCTTGGGGAAATGGCACTATTTCTTCTCCCAGTGCAATTAAACTAAGTAAAAATAATTCAAATGCTCAAGTACAGTACATGAAACTTGTAAAATACATCCATGGCAGTCCATTAATCACAAATTCATCATAGAATCATCCATTCATTCGAAATCATCATCAATACATTGGTTCACAACAAGGTAGTGGGGAAATGGCATTGTTCTTCCATTAAAAATGAGATTTATACATTTCTACTTGGAATTTTGACCTGAAACTTTTTGGAGATGAAGAACAGAGTATTTAATTCATATTACAAAATAAATGGGGCATTAAAAGCTTCCCCAAAGAGTACAATAGCTCACCAAAAATTCCCTCCCTCAAGGATCAAGAATATGCCATCAAAACCGGAAATGGTTGAAGGAGTTAGCTGCAATAGAAGAAACCATGAGCTGCCCTGTAGCTTACACATGAAAATAAAGACTCCATTAAAGCTCCAAATGAAAGTTCTGAATGGCCTTTCCAATTACCAACTTGGATGGGAATCTTTCACCCTCGAAATTAGCTAAGGCAAGAAACTAGTCATCCACTAGCTCTCCCTCTTCACAAATGCAATTGCAAATTCTACAAATGATCAAAAGCTGGTTTCATTCTTTGTTATTGACATTTATAAACTTCTAATGTCCTCCATGGGTCGAATTCATTCCAAGAGACTCATGCCAACTCATGTTGGGAAGAGATTCCAAAGAATGCCACTTGTACAACAATTCCTAGTCTCCCACTTCCACCAAATCACATGTGGAAGCATCTTAGCTTCCCTAACACCCTTGAGGGCCCTATTGGAGTCTATTTTTATCCCTGACATGTCATATATGTCATATGTCAGCCTTCAGGTCTGATTTGTGTCATAGGTGTCATAGCATCTTCATCATTGTTGTCATAGAGCTAGGGAAACTAGCCCAAGTGTCTCACTAGCTCCAAATTGCCTCTTCCTCTTCCATGGGAGTTACTCTTCCTCTATATTTCGACCTTGGATGAGTCATGCAATGAATAATACCTTTTGGACTCCCCCAAGTATGTTACCATTCACCTTGAATTCGAATTGGTGAGAGAATGATGCCAAATGTAGTGGAGAAATCTAGCCATATGTGGGTCCCACTTCCTCCATGTGTCTTCATGATGAAATGCCACTTTGATTTTCACTTGTATATATTTATTTAGCTCATTTATTAAATATTTATGCCATTCTAATGTTCAAACATAATTTATTATCCCCATTATTCCAAATCCCAAAGCTTCCACCCCAAACCTAGGAAACTAGTAATTTTCCTCCTTGGCAATTATTTGACCTTTAGCATCAATTTGACAAACTCTAATGAATAAGGCCAATGTGATTAGGCCATTGTGACCCAATACCAAATTTGGGACATGACAGCTTTATCAAACCCTAGTTCGGGGTCATGTCCAGTGAATCCGGAAGTGTCAAAGGCAAATTTGAGGGATGAAACTTTGCAGTTTTCAAATTATGAGTATACTAGCTTGATCAGCTCATCAAGGCACATATTTCTATCCTTTCGGAAGTTTCAAATTCATAGTTTGAATTTTTAGGGTTTCTCTAACAAAACCTAATCCATCTCTATATCTAGTTCCTGCATATCAAGTGGATTGGCTTAATCCTAGAAGAGAATGGATTGGTCACCTGCATAAGTAAAGAAGTTCCTGTTTCAGAGGGAGATGAGGCTAAGGTATTACATAAGAAGATTACAAGCAATATCGATAGGTATGGCTTATAGGTATGTTTTGAATTCTATTCATGGTTAATTTTATGATATGTTTGTCTTCATATCATTACGATTAGTAAAATCTTGATTAATTACTAGACTTGTCGTATCACCTTAATAGAAGATATTCATTGATTAAGGTTTTGACACTTATGATTGTACTAATGCATTGTGATGTTGTATGAGGTTTATGTTGTTTGCTAACATAAAAGGTACACCAAGAAAGACAAATCATGTTCTACTTCATGAACATATGATCATGGTGACATGAAGACAAAGATTCATCCCTTGTCATGGATCACATAGAATATCTACTTACGAGGTATGTATAACTTGGTTCTACAATGGTTAACTTATGAGACATGCAGGTTACTAGCACAAGTCATTGAAGAGAACCAGAAGACATCATGCGGGTATGTTAGACATAACTAGCTAACATACCAATCCAGGTTTGTTTTTCCTATATCAAGTTAGAATCCTACCTTGTGTTAGGATCCCTTATATAAGTATACTTGGTATGATTGGTTATGTTTATTTAGAAATGTAAGTAATCAAGGGTTTATGCATGAGTAAAAGAAGACTTCCTTGAATCCTTGAATACTAATGTTTATTATCTGTGTTTGAAATGATCATGACTATACATGTTTACGATTATTGTGTTTTGATAGTATTAAGATTATACTAATGAATGTGTGATTATGTATGAGACCTCGAGGATAACACAATAATGATACTAATAAGCATGCATAGTGATGGATATAAGTTCAAGGATAGGTAATCCAAGAAGCAAAGATCAAGAGGGAGCACACTCTAGTTGTTCCTGCAAGGAAGTAAAGATCAAGAGGGAGCACACTCCAATTGTTCCTGCAAGGAAGCAAAGATCAAGAGGGAGCACACTCCAATTGTTCCTGCAAGGAAGCAAAGATCAAGAAGGAGCACACTTCAGTAGCTTCTGCAAGGATGCAGATATTCAGAGGGAGTTGACCACTTCTCACAATCCACATCAGAATGGAGTTGCAGAAAAGAAGCAAAGACTGAGAGGGAGTCAACCCAACAAACAAACAAAGATAAGTATTTGAATTATCATTCCTTGCATATTTTATTGTTTAAATAATACTATTCAATAATGTATATACTCATGTTCCTAGAATTAGGTTGTGTATTACGCATATTAGAATAGTTGCATTGATGAACAGTATACTACTAATATACATGGGTAAGTGGCCTATGGCACTGTACAACATTCCATTGTTGCTTATCTAGAATGAAACCTCTTTGCTGACATGTTGGGAGTTGTGCACACTCTTAACAATGTTATGGTAGAGATTGGGAGGCATCTAGAAAGTTACAGGATATGGATAAATGTTGTATTGAAGCATTGGCTAAGATAATTGCATGACTGTATGACATATTTCTTTATGTGTAAGAATTTGTTCTGAAAAACTATGAGATGTTTTCTAATCATGCAATTTAACTTGTTGTGTAGGAAAGATCGTATACCATCACCTACAAAAGAAGGACTACAACATTTGCTCAGCAACAAAGTTATCTATTGAAAATATTGAAGATATTGAAGTTCCCAGGATCTGGGAAGAATGCCATGATCAAGGAGTACCAGTCGATCATGAAGATGTTTGGGATGCAGTCCCAAGACCTGAAGGAGAATCTGTAGTGACTTCCAAGAGGATCTACAAGATCAAGCATGCTGCAGGTGGTAGCATAGAGACTTTTGCTCCTGTAGCCAGATACACTTCCATTAGATCCATACTTGCTCTGGCTATAGTGATGAAATGGTAGATACACCAGATGGATTTCAAGACAACTTTCTTGAATGGGGTAGTTGAAGAAGAAGTGTATGTGGGACAGCCACTTGGTTCTGAGACACATGATAGGGAGTCATATATGTGCAGAACTTGGTATGGTAGGATAAATAGCTTCTATCCAATTTGGGTTTTACCAAGAGTAAAGCAGATTCCAACCTTTACTACAAGGTTGAGGAAGGAAATCCAGTGATACTACTTTTGTATATGGATGACCTGTTTATTACAGGTAAAGGTAGATTGATTGCTGATACACAAAGGAAGCTTGCTGCCAAGTTCGAGATGAAGAACTTGTGGATGATGCACTATTTTCTAGGTATGGAGGTGTGGCAAAGTGCAGATGGGATCTTCCCTAGACAAGGGAAGTATGCAGAAGATATCTTGAAGAGGTTCGAGATGATGGACTGTAAGGCCATGGCCACACCTATGGCATCGAACCTGAATCTTCTGTGTGATGCTTCATTTAAGCCAGTTGATGTCTCCATGTATCATCAAATTATTGGGTCCTTAATGCACCTAATAAACACGAGACCAGATATTTGCTTTGCGGTGAACACATTGAGCCAGTTCGTGATGGATCCGAGGAGTGTTCACTTGGTTGTTGTAAAGAATATTTTGAGGTCCCTGAAGGGTACAGTTGATTATGGGCTCAAGTATGATGTGAATCAAAAGTTTAACCTACAGGGTTATGTTGATTCAGATTGGGAAGGCAATGCTACAGATAGGAAGAGCACATCTGGGTGCTACTTCAGTATGGGATCAGGTGTGATCTCTTGGTTTAGCAGGAAGCAGTCCTGCGTAGCACTAAGTACAGCCGAAGCAGAGTATGTTCTGACGGATGAGCAGGTTGCAGATGTATTGACCAACCCGTTGGCCATAGTGCAGTTTGAGTACTTCAGAGAGAGGCTTGGTGCACTTTAGATCGAGGTTCCTTCCAAAGGGAAGTGATGAGTCTGGAAGATGCAGATGCACATGAGCTTTTCTAACATGGTTGATGTCTTCTCCCATGGTTGTGATGTAATTGCTGAGCCATTCTCACATGGTGGTAGATGTGTTCTCCCATGGTATAGATGTAAGGGATGAAGCCATTTTTCACATGGTGGTAGATGTGTTCTCCCATGGTGAAAAAGTAAGGGTGGAGCCTTCTCCGAATGGTAGTAGATGTGTTCTCCCATGTCGGTGGTGTAAGTGCTGGATGATGTGCATCTGGGCTGTGCTTCGTGGACAATGAGATTATCTGAAGAGGATGATTCTATGATGATCAGGAGGATCATGGATGATGAGCATCAG
This sequence comes from Larix kaempferi, assembly GCA_027924585.1. NCBI lineage: Eukaryota > Viridiplantae > Streptophyta > Pinopsida > Pinales > Pinaceae > Larix > Larix kaempferi. The sequence goes on along the minus strand of BSBM01000983.1, from coordinate 198,986 downwards.
GATGATGCTCCAGTTACTACTCTGTATATGTATATGCATCATGTTGGATGTTGGATATGATCAGTTGGATCATTTATGTCTGTATTCACCATGTTGGATGTAGGATATGATCAGTTGGATCATTTATGTATGTATGCATCATGTTGGATGTTGGATATGATCAGTTGGATCATTTATGTATGTATGCATCATGTTGGATTCTATATATGATCAGTTGGATCATTTGTATGTATTTTGTATATGCATCATGTTGGATGCTTGGACCATGTATCTGTATATGTATCAGGTGGATACTTTATATGATTAGGTAGATCATGTATATTAATATGTATCAGGTAGATACGTTGTGTGATCAGGTGGATCATGTATCTATGTATGTATCAGGAGGATACATTGTATGATCAAGTGGATCATGTATCTATGTATGTATCATGAGGATACATTGTATGATCAAGTGGATCATGTATGATGATATGTATCAGGTAGATACTTGGTATGAATCAGGTAGATGCATTGTATGACCAGGATGATCATGGATGACGAGCTTCAGGATGTTGCTCCAGATGACATGCATCAGGATGATGCAGTGATGATGATCAGGATGATCATATAATTTGGCCCTGAGAGATTTACAGATAGTCTTTCAAGTTTTTTCCTATGGCATGTAATCTAGCCCTGGGATATCTGGAAAATGCTCTTTCAAGGTTTTGCTTTGGGAGGACATATAATTTGGCCCTAGGAGGTCTGCAAATAGTCTTTTGAGGTTTTTCCTATGGCATATAATTTGTCGTGGGATATCTAGCAGATGCTCTTTCGAGGTTTTGTCCTATGGCATATAATATGTCCCTGGGAGATCTGATAGGTTGGGCTGTGTGCCTGTAATAAGTCCTAGGATGCTCTTGCGAGGTTTTTCCATGACCACATGTAATTTGGCCCTGGGAGATCCTATAGGTAGAGTTGTGTGCCTGTAACAACCTAGGATTCTCTTGCGAGGTTTTTTGGTGACCACATGTAATATGTCCCTAGGAGATCCTATAGGTAGAGCTGTGTGCTCGTAATAGCCTGGGATGCTCTTGCGAGGTTTTGTGGTGAGGTCACATATAATATGGCCCTGGGAGATCCTACAAGTAGAGCCATGTGCTAATAATAGCCTGGGATGCTCTTGTGAGATTTTTTGACGCACGTAATAAGTCCTGAGGATTCCATAGTATGGCCAGTGATGATGAAGATCTGCAGGTGGTGGGCCTACTTCCAGTATGAAAAAGGACTGGCTCTATAGAACTTCCTATGACGAGTAGATTCAGAGATTGATTGAGATAGCAGCAGCACTGATGATGACGATGACTTGATGACGATTATCCAATGACAATGATCCAGAGAAGAAGACTTGTGTTAGAAGACCTGTGTCGAGAAATACCTTCCTAGTTAAGAGGCAGTGTTGATGTTAATGTAACTTCAGAATGTATTTCATATATGTATATGGTATTCCTATAGAGATGTTATTATTCCTCTATACGGAAGTGTTTGTATTCCTATAGAGATGTTATTATTCCTCTATATGGAAGTGTCGTCATCTATATTGTAAGTGTCGTAACTTATACTTGATGGGTTATTAGACCACCTTGTTGGGGTCCGCCCTGTATAAGTCATGTGGGTCGAAGGGTTATTAGACCACCCTATTGGGGGTCAGCCATGTGGGTCAAAGGGTTATTAGACCACCCTATTGGGTGTCAGCCTAGTCAGCATTATGTTATGTGGTTAAGTTAAGGCCAACCTAGTAAAGGTTATTAGGCAAGTCAAGTCAAGTATAAATAGAGTCCGGGAGGCACTCTATTTCATCATTCTATTCTCTCTCACACTCTTGGGAGAGTTGCGCACTTGTGGAGGAGGAGAAGCTGCTGCTAGGAGATGTCTATCTCTTATGCTTGGGTTGTATCATCGCTCTATCTATCTCTGAAGAAGTTATTTAGGTTTTTCACCTTTATGGTTTCCCCAAGTAAACTCTATGTCTCTTGTGTGCTTGCATTATTATGTCCATGATTGATATGATGTAGATATGATATGCTATACATGCTATTCTCTGAGTTAAAATCCTAGATCAGATTGAAATTCTGAAAATCTAACAGTTTGGCCTATGAATATGCTCCACGACATTAAGTTTCATTGAGATGTCAATAGAAATGGTAGGCATAATATTTTCTAAATTCCCCTCAGTTACCGTATCCCTTGTGAAGATAGGAGGTTGATGGTTTTGAACAATATCTAGTGAAACAATAGAGTGAATATCATTCTCTACCATATCTAAAGGTGGGAGGAAGGATGATCAATGGTGATGGTCCTCCCAGCAAAGCTCATCCAAGCTCATAATCTCCATAATGGATTCATCAGAGGGAAATGTCTGGAGGATATAATCCAGCGATGGTGAGGATGACTTTAACCAAGACGGAAAAGAGCATGGATCTAATGCCACCAGGTTATGATCATTAGGTGGGTTTGACACTGATTGGATGACATTATATGTAGCCTTAGTTGGGCTGAGAGGCATATGATCTCCAATCAAATCAATTTAAGTAGAATCGAGAACAACCCAGGGATCAACTAAGTTGGAGGAATGTGGGGCCATGGACGATATCATGTTCACCATGGAAATTTGTGATGGGGGGTCAGGAATTGGAAATAATCCCATAAGTGATGAGTCCTTAAGGAGTCCTACCCCCATACTCTCATACATGTACGAAGAATTCCCTAGAAGAGGGAAATTATCTATAGGATGAGCAGTGGTGTCAGGTATACAAAAATCTAGTTGGTCAATGGTGACAATTTTTCCTTCATGGGGAAACTGCACATTGCAGAAGACTAAGGATGCAACCACAGTCATGGTGTAAAACCATTTTTGACCAAGTAATAAATTGTAGTATAAGGGTGCAGTGAATACTTCCAGGTTAATAGAAATAGTCTTGCCTCCCAAATCAATGGCCATGGATTGTAAAATACCGTGTGGTTGGAATCTGTGTCCGTCAAACGCTTTCAAGGTGGTAGGAGAACCTTTAAGTTCAGGAGATCCAATGGCTCTCCAGTGGGAAAAAGACATAATGGAGGTGGAGGATCCTTCATCTAGAATAGTACGATGGATTTTTTTCCAGCAATGTTGGTGATGATTTGGAACGCTAGTTGATGGGAAATCCTCGGCTTAAAGTATTCCAATTTAAACATAATGATATTAGACGTTTCCAGATCTTTTACTCCAATGGCAGATAGTAGAGTCTTACACTGATTAGGATAGTTTTGTAAGACTTCGAGGGTCGACAAAGCACATTGTTCCTAGTCCAAATCTTCAACTATGTTGTATTTCTAAGTGGCACAGACATTGGGATTGAAAATCTCCTTTTGAATGGTGCTTTTGGGTGGACGCAATGTTGCATCTAATATGGGTTTCTTTATTGTCAGAGTACCTTTTATAGGATAAGTAGTGGCCATAGATGTGGAGGATTTTTCAGTATTACCTCCATTAGATTCTTTTTCAGGAACGAGATCGTATGTATGATCCCTGGTAGATAAATCAATTGTCTCACTATGCATCATGAGCACATGAGGTGTCATCGATGTTTCTCCTTGCGAGGGAGTTTGTTGTTATGTAACCATATGTTGTTGTTGTGGTGTGAAGGGGTCAGTTAAAAATAAGGGTTGAGGATTTCCTTGTAGGAATTTTTGGACTTCTTCTCGACGGGGACATTCTTTCGTGAAGTGGTCATCACTGCATAGTAAACACAGATATTTCGCCTTCCGTTTTGGTTTAGAATTAGTCATGTCTTGATTAGTTTTTTGTTCCTACTGGTTGGAATATTTTTTGGATTTACCTTTATTTTTCTTCTTACCACTGAATTTCTGAGATGAAACAAATTGAACTAAATTCACCTCCGCGATGGGAGTAGGATTGGGTGAATTGATTGTGTTATTACCAGCTTGTGTCGGAGTTGGATATGGAGCCATGTGTCTTTGTGATCTAATTAATTGGGTGGTAGATTGGGTTTTAACGGAACCAATTATGCTATTGGCATGTGATCCCATAGTTGGTTTGGATGGGTCTTTGGTGAGGCGAGGGGCATTGGGAATTATGTCATAAAGTGTGCCATATTGAGCATAGACCAAGTCTAGATACTGGGAACATGCAATGTCTTGTTCCTCTATAACCGCCCTGCCCATGGCTACATATTTGGCTATAACTGACAATAATGATTTGATAAACCAATCAACTAGTAATTGCAGGTTCGGAATAGGAGCCTTAATTAACTGACATCTTCTCCTCCATATATGAATATGATCGGAGATATGAGTGGAGGTATATTTCCAGCATGAGGTTAAAAGGTATGTACCGGTTTCATAGTGAATTGGTAATTGGAAATGCATGAGAAAGGCCATAGCCAAGGATCAAAAGTCCTTCAAAGAATGTGGTGGAAATCCCAGTGACAGTTCTCTGAAAGATCCTCAAATGAATAGAATCATCCATTAAAGAGTTCGAGGAACACCACAAATGATATTTCATCACGTGGTTTTTTGGGCCTTCACCGGGTTTGCATTACTATTTCTGATGGCATCTTGAAAGGAATGGGTGGCCAATTGATTCCATGTTGAATGGGATCGTTCATCAAACGTGATAGGTCTAGAAGATCTAATGTAGCCATAAATGGTAACTATCGGTTTGGCTATAGATACTGATAATATTGGTACAACATTTGAGTACTAGTAGGACCATAAATTTGTTGATTATAAGGTGTAGCCATATATGGCAGTGGTCCTCCCATGGGGGGTTGGCCTGGTGGTGGTTTTCCTTGCGAATGAGGGGGTCCTCCATAATGGGGGGTTGTCTAGATGGTGGGGGTGGAGGTGGCACATGTAGTGGAGGTGGAGGTGGGACGCGTGGTGGGGGTGGGGATGTTGGGGGTGGGGGTGGTCCTCCAGCTAGAGGTCCATCCGAAGGAATTTTTTTATCGCCCCATGGGGTGTTTATATTGATAGGGTAAGGTACTCTGGGATGAATGTTTCCCATAACAATTTGATATATTTGACTCAACGCCATATTTTGATTGCCTGGATATGTGTAACCCCATGTAGGATGACCCCATGTATATGGATCCCATGTATGATGTCCCCACGAAGGTTGTCCCATGGATGGAGCCGGACCTCCAGTCATATTGTAAGAAGTAAATGAAGGTTTCCCTCCAATTACATTATGTATGCTAAATATAGGTTTCCCCCTAGTTAATTTTTTACTACTAGAAACCAAAGTTTTACCCATAGTCATATTTTGACCACTGACCATAGGTTTCCCCATAGTCATATTTTGACCACTAACTAGAGGTTGGCCTCCAATTGTATGTTACCTTGTAATTGAATATTGTGCTCCAGTTACAAAGTTAACATTTGATGGAGGTTTCCCCTCAGTCATTGAGGTCAAAGGAGGTTTAGAACCAACCATTTGATTTTGAGTCCATATAGCCGGAAAAGATGGATGGCCTAATTCATAGGAGGTCATGTTGGGCACGGGAATTCTTAGCGAAGAAAGAGCAAAAGAATAAATGGGAGAATGGTATTCGGGATTTACTACTTTCGAAGTGGATGGTAAAGGAAAAATTTGATGTATTACATTTTCTCCAAGTACCCATAAGATGGATACAGTATCTTGAAGTGGTCCAAAAAATGGCTAGTTTGAGATGAATCTGGTAGGACACCGAGGTGGAGTTGTCTCCACAGTTGATGGTGAACTGAATTCAGAAATAGATTTTCCTAAGGAGGTTCCCCAAAATGAAGCAGTTGCTATGGGGTCATCTAGAGGTTGACTAAATATCCAATCGACGGCTCCAGAATGACCTCTGAGTGAATGGTGAAAAGATGTATCACATGAAGAAGGTTGTTCTACCACCAATAGTCCCATGGGATCGATGATAGGTGGATTTACATTAGGGAAATAATTTCCTCTTGCTTTAGTAACTGGGATCCCTTCTTCGTGTGGACCATCTGTAGTACGTTGGTCCATATTTTCCCCTATGTTTCCCTCCCCGATGGGGGGATATTCAAGTGGAAAATTTTGCATTTTCTGAGATCGCCTTAAAGGTTGCTCAGCCAAAATGTTTAATAAAAATCTCTCCCTAAAATCATTCTCAGAAAAAGACACACTTCAAGTTCTACTCAAGCTAAAGGCCACAAACAAACTTCTGTAACAGGTGGGATAACAAGATGGATCCTCACAGGAGTGTCAATTTGTAGCAATTCACGATATACCATATGTTAAAATTCAATATGCTAAGATAGAAAATAGCAGCATTACATTCCATTTCACAATAATAGCATATACAGGATCACTGAAGAAACAACAAGCACAACATAAACACAAGAGACAGAGATTTATCCTGGGAAACCCTCATGGGGTAGAAAACCCAGCAAAGCTTCCTCAATATAGATGACCAGCAATATACAAAGATGAAACCCCGAGACATGATCTCCTCCTCCACAATAGCAGACCTCTCCTCCACAAGTGCGTTATCCTTAAGTGTGTGAGTGAGTCAAATGAGGAACACACCTCCTCTATTTATACACTACTCTGATATGTATTTTACACAAGTACATGTAGGCTCGTATTTAACCATTAGGTTAAATACCCCATTATAACTGACTGGGCCGACCCCCACATGGTGGGTCTAATAACCCTAGTTACCACACCCAACTCGGAGGAATAAACATCTCCGGATTTATAGTATAATCACATCGGAGGTATGGAACATCTCCGGAATAAATAATATACAAATATAATATTCTTTGAAGTTACAATATTTCAACACCATAGGGTCCAATAGTAATACTCGACCCAATATTTCAGAGCAGTATCTAGGGAGGATTAGGACCGTACCCCTAACCATATTACCCGACTAGATAACAGTACATGCGTAGTAGCTCCCCAAGTGTTGTTCTTGGTGTATTACAACAACAGGATGGATGATAGTTTACTCAGTTGGTTTTGGGATCCTAAAGGGGTCTCCAGATATACGCAAGGTACATGGGAGCTCCAGTCCATAGTAGTCTTTTCTAATTGACAATTGTTTGACAGGAGCCTTCATATATACCGTCGAGTACGTGAAGAACCTTTCTATATACTATTAAGTACATGAAAGGTCGTTCTATATACTGACTAGTACGCATAATAACTACAAGCCTTTGGAATGCAGTGCAAGAAAAAAATGGCATCTCCTACACTTAAAGACTCCATAACACATCTCTAACCTATCACTCAAGTTCCTAAAAAATTTAACTTAAACTAGTGCTTTATTTTATTTTAGATGGTTAAGTGGACCAATGAAGAGTGGACTCATCCCAATATCACGCAAAAATAAAATAAATGAAGTGCAAGCCCTTTCCTTTTGATGAAAACTATCTATGGGAAGGAGAGAGATATTTTCTTCTTTTGCTGAGACAAACGAAATCTTTCTCGAAATACAACACTATTCTTTTCGTTTTTATTCTCAAGGAAAAACCAAAAACACACAACTATATTTTGATTAACCCGAAACCAAAAAATAACACCAAAGAAAAAAAATATTTTTTGTTTTTTCCAAAAGAGATTTGAAACTATAATCTAAAATGGAAAAAAAAGGAATGAACTCCTTTTAATTGCAAAATATCTTACTTTTCGAATAAAGAAACAAAGGAGTTAAAAGACAATTTGAAAGATTGTTTAACAAAACATTGATGTCTTTCAACAATACATTCAAAAAATCTTAAGAATGATTTCGTTCACTTTGTCCTAATTCAAAATGCAAGAGATCCAACAATTCTGCAATTGTAATCAACAATAGAAGTCCACAAAAAACAATCACCCAAAGCATCCAATCTCAAGCTTCAAAATTACTCACACCAATAAAGAATCTCACAACATCACACCTTAAGAGGGCTTAAAACCTAAATTAAAGTAGCACAAAGACTTCTAAATAGCCATAAGACAAACTTCCTCAATGAGGGTTGAAAATCACTCAAAACAAGTAAGGCAACTGCTTGACTACCTAGGACTCACTAAGAAACCAAGACAAGCTTTAAATTTCAAGAAAATGCAAGGAAAAGAGGTAAGTGGTAGATCTGAATGGAGACTGTGACTGATAGAAGCAGAAGACAAGTATCAAAAGAACACCCAATCCAATCCTAAGATGGGATCTTGACCCTATTGCAAAATTTTGCATAGAACCGCGGTTTGCTGTGAAACACGGTGCATCAAAGTGGATCAACACAGTTCAGTATACTGCCCAGGAGCATGGTCGACGCACTGTATCTGAATATGGGCCGCGTCGATGTCAAGAAAGGGTGATTGTTTTAAAGAAAAAAGAACAAACAGGCCCAACCCCAAAGGATATAGGTATCTCTTAGGTGTCAAATCCAATATGGATCACCCAATGACTCAAGAGTGCTAAAATTGTAATAAACAAGACAAGATAAGTGACAAGATCTAAAGGAATCCCAAGGAAATGGAAGAGATATTAATGAGATTCTCCCTAGCGGAGTCACAAATTTTGTTGATGTATTAGTTCTCACTTACGAACATGAGTGAACCTCCCTAGCTCGAATGAGTCGAATCTAGAACAAAATGGGACAATACATGCAAACCTTCACCTAGATCAATCGAAAATCCAAAAGAGATAAATCAGACAAAACTTACCTTTGATACAAAGTTATCCCTTTCTATATTCAATTTGTTGCAATCCAACTTCACATATGAAAGAACATGTTATAGATCCAACACAAACAAGTAGCAAGCAAATTCAACTAGAAACAATACAAATGATATAAACAAATGGCCGAGATTTTTTATACATGAAAATAACAATCAAGTATGGGAAGAAAGTACATCATTGTATTAAATATATCAGCAAGAAATACAACCGTGAGCCTTGGCGTTGTAGTCTCCTTCTGGTAGATTCATCCTATTCCAACATGTCACCCTTGTCTTGAATTGAAACACATCAAGAGTTTAATGCTTCTGGGATAATTTCTCCAGCAATTCCTTACTAACAATTCCTCCTCCCTCATATCCATTCCCAAAGGTATCTTTTATAGGACACTAAGGATAAGAGAGGGGTGAGAATATTGTGAAAAGTGGATGAGATATGATCCCAACAGTTTTGGAGCTCAAGCTAGATCCATAGAAATATGAAGGAAAGGTTATCCAATGAGATTCCACTCTAGAAGCTTCTCGAAAACATATTTTTTTCTCATAGAGAGGTATATGTGCTTTGTAATGGAGCAACATGTGGCAATATGGTTCGACGCGAGTTGATTTGAGGGCAAGTTGCGCCATCGACTAGAGTTTCCAATGGGGCATCCCGCGTTGATGAGATTTCGTCACGGTTTTCTAGTGCAACAAGGCACGCCGAAGTTGCAAAACAAGCAAAGTTGTAGGGTGAGGAGATCAAGGACCATCCACTATGAAAATCACTTCAGGGATTGTGGAAACATGAGGTCATAGGTTTGGTGCTACTGACGAAAATTTTGTGTAACACTAGGGTACTTAGGAAGATAAATATATTTTCCATGTTGAGAAACCTTACACTAATAAGAGTATTCCAAGAGGAATTGATTATAGTAATCGAAGTAACCAGGGATGATCCCCAAGGGGTATCCAACTCCCCAATATTGACATAAGGAATTTTGATGGCAAGGACCCCATAACATAGATATTTCAAATGAAGAAATTCTTTGAGATACACCAAGTACCAAATCTCCAAAAGGTACCTATTGCATATTATATTTAGAAACTAAGCATTTTGTGTGGTACCAATGGATTTGTGAACTCAAAAATAATTCCATTATATCTTGGTCCATTTTTACAGAAGAATTGATATCATATCATGATGGCGTTAAGAGAAATTCCTTCTTTGCCCAATCGATAAATCTAAGGAAAAAGGTTCTAGTAAGCGAGCACATTCAACAATTTCAAAAGTTGAGTCTCAAAGTGGAGGGAATACCATATCATAAATTGTTGGATCTCTTTATTGGAACCTTGAAGGATAACATCCAACATGAGGTACACCTCTTTGAGCCAAAATCCTTAGAGAAGTATTTCATATTAGTAAGGAACTTTGAAATTAAAAACATGGTGATGTTAACTAGAAGAACCACCTCCAACACATATAGAGAAAATAATGTTCCTTCTTCTAACACACCTCAAAGGTTGACACCTCAACAATTGGATGAAAGAAGAGAAAAAGGTATATTATTTAATTGTTATAGCAAGTATAGTAAGGAACATAAGTGCGGTAAGAAGAAATTATTCTACATAGATTGTGAAGAGGAAGAAGCAAAAGAATAAGACCCATATCTAACCAAAGAAATAAAAGAAATTACTATTGAAGAGATTAATCTCACCATATATCGTCATGAATTGGATATAACTATCACTCCTCAAACTCTCAAGATCAAAGGATATATCAAAAAGAAAAAGGTGGTAGTGTTGATTGATTCTGGTAGTACTCATAATTTCATTCATTGTAAATTAGCCAAATTTTTCGATTGATTTGTATATCCAGCACCAGAGTTTCAAGTAATAATTTTATATGGAGGAACTATCAATTTCTCAAGGAAATGCCATAATATCAATCTTACTATGGGGGAATATGAGTTGAATAGACCTATGGTTTCTATCCCAATGGGTGGTGATCATGATATCTTAGGGGTTCAATGGATACAATCATTGGGAACAATGGCTTTTAATTTTCAAGATTTTTTCATGAAATTTTCTTTGGAAGGAAAATAATTTGAATTAATGGGTATCATAGGGAATCCTAGCAAGGTGATAAGCTCTAAGGGTATGAAAAAATTGTTGAAAAAGGGACATCAAGGTGTAATTGCATAATTATTCTCACTAGATGTTCAAACATCTAAGCCTCCTAATCCCTTGGATCTCCAAAGGGTCATTGATAAGAACTCCAAGGTATTTGAAGATATTACAAAAAGACTTCCGCCTACTCGATATTTTGATCATGATATTCACTTAATTCCTGGAAGTGTTCCTCCTAACATCAGAACTTATAGATGCCCCTAAGGTCAGAAGAGTGAAATTGAGCATATGGTTGAAGAAATGTTAGAGGATGGAATCATTAGGCCTAGACAAATTTCTTAATTTGTACCAGTGGTAATGGTACAAAAGAAGGAGGGATCATGGTGTATGTATCCATATTATAGAGAATTCAGCAATATCACCATTAAAGATAAGTTTCCCATTCTTCTGATTGATGAATTTTTAGATGAACTACATGGAGGAATTTACTTCACAAAGTTGGATCTTCATTGAGGGTATCATTAGATTAGGATGAAGGAAGAAGACATCCCAGAAACAACATTTAGAAATCATGAACGTCATTATGAATTTCTGGTCATGCCTTTTGGCCTTACGAATGCACCTTCCACATTTCAAGGTTTGATGAATTCCATTTTCAATCCCTTCCTTAGAAAAATTTTGGTCGTATTTTTTTAAGATATACTAATCTATAGCAAGTCTTGGGAAGAACATGTTCAACATGTTGACAGGGTGCTACAACTACTAAAGGAGGAACAACTATATGCAAAACCTTCCAAATGTTTATTTGGGGTAAAGGAGGTAGACTATTTCGGTCATATTGTATCTCATGAAGGTTTCAAGGTAGACCCTAACAAAATTAAATCCACTATGGATTGTCCGATTCCCAAAAACTTGAAGAATCTTAGATGATTATTAGGTTTGGAAAGGTACTACCACAAGTTTGTTTGGAATAATGGAAGAATAGAAACACCTCTAACGATATTATTGAAGAAGGAATAATTTTTGTGGACTCCAGATGCAACTCAAGCATTTGAACAAATTAAAGAGGCAATATGAAAAGCTCCTATTTTGACCACACTAGAGTTCACAAAAACCTTCATTGTGGAATGTGATGTCTCATGAAATGGAATCGATGTTGTTCTAATGCAAGAAGGATGGCCACTTGCTTTCAAAATTTGACCAATCAAGGGAAAGAACTTACAGAAACCCATTTATGAGAAGGAAATGATGGAAATACTACATGCACTTAAGCAATGGTATCCTTACCTAATAGGTAGGAACTTAAAAGTAAAAACAGACCATGATAGTCTTAAATACTTCTTGGACTAGAGACTATATTCAGAAGATAAAAAAAATGGGTAACCAAGGTGTTGGGATATGACTTTGAAACAATCTATAAAAGAAGGAACCAAAATGTGGTGGAAGATGCACTCTCCATGAAATATGAATACGTTGAGGCAATACTTTATGTGATTTCGATTATACAACTCGATTGGCTTCTAGCAGCAAGTGAAGAATGGAAGAATGGCCTATATGTGTGGTCACTCTTTTAAAAGCTACAAAAGTATCCCAGTGTATCAAATACTTTTGTATGGAAAAATGAATCACTATGGTACTAAGGTATTAAATATGATGTTCAAAGGTTCATGGAATATTTTTTGGTTTTCCAACAAAATAAGGTTGAAAAATTTAAGACCTTAGGTCTTTTACAACTATTAGAAATACCTTATCAACACTGGGAGGAAGTCTCAATGGATTTTATCACAAGTCTACCCAATTCATAAGGGAATAATTTTATTATGGTGTTTTTTGATGGAATCACAAAGTATGCACACTTTTGTGTGCCCTCTCACCCTATTAATGCAAGTACAATTGTTGCATCATTCATGGAAATAGTTCAAAAGCTACATTGGAACTTGAAGATTATTGTAAGTGATAGAGATCCAATTTTCACTGGAAAATTTTGGACTGAATTATTTTCTTATTTGGATACCCATTTGGCTCATAGTTCTTATTATAATCGCCAATCCAATGGGAAGACTAAGATAGTGAACAAATTTTTGGAAGGATATCTTTGCTAATTTGCATCTAATAAACAAACGCAATGGGTGAAATGGTTATATTTGGAAAAATGGTGGTACAATACTCCCTTTTGTCCGTCATAAAAAATGTCTCCATTTATGGAACTTTATGGGTACCCTCCTCCATATATCACATATCCCTTAAATGAAAAATATAAATTTCAAGCTGTGGAAGATCACCTAGAGCACCAACAAGAAGTTCTCTAGATATTGAAGGACAACTTGGCTATGTCAAAGAACAGGATGAAACAACAAGCATATCAACATCATAGTGAAAGGAGTTTTGAAGAAGGGGATTGGGTATTTTGAGGCTACAACCTTACAAATAGATGTCCTTCAAGCAACTAAAAAAAGACAATAAATTAGAACCCAAGTACTATGGTCCTTATAAAGTGTTGTAGAATATTGGTAGTATGGCTTACAAATTGGGGCTCCATTCATCTTCAAGGGTACACCCAGTTTTCAATGTTTCTTTCTTTAAGAATGTAATATGAGACAAGATCCAAACTCAAACTATCTTGTCAGAGCTGGATGAAGAAGGAAAATCCATATTGGAACCTAAACAAATCACAGAAATAAGGACCAAACAAATACAAAATAGGTATATTACTAAGTACCTCGTCAAGTGGAAAAACTTACCAGTTGAAGATTCTACATAGGTTAGATGAGTCCTTCATACATAAGTATCCACAACTAATCAAGTGTTTAGGAAAACAATTTTCTGAAAGGGAGGGGCATGTTAATCCCTAAATGTTGGCACATTACCCCCTATATTGTGGCTCATTACATATTATTAATGTCGATTTGGGTCTATTAGTGGTAATTTTCATTAGTATTATTATATTAGTTATGTTGGATTGGGTCTATTAGTTATCACTGAACATCTTTGTCTCCTATATATAGGAAGGATACCTTTTCATTTGAATAATCTTGTCTTGTCATGTCTTTTGTACTTAGTAAATTGTATAAGGAGGTTTCCCCATCGAAGAGGCTTCCATGAATCATCTCTTTTCTTCATTATTAAGGCGTGGATTACTCTTTTTGGTCTATTTATTCTCTTTTCATTCTTTTTCTTGCACTTGGTTGCATAATATATTGGGCCATTAGGTAAAGGATCACTAGGTATGAAAAATTGAATGCTTAACTTGGTGGTGTATAGGCACTCCTTTAGGCAAGGAAAATATAGCTATGCATTCTTCTATAATCTTGTCCAACTGCTTCTATTATTTCAAGAGACCTTATGCTGAGGTTGTGGTGGTTGTAGTGACATTCCATATACTTTCTAACAAAACCATGAAGATGAGAAATTTTCTAGTCTAAGAGATGACCTTCTGGCATTTCTTTGCAAACATTAAGGAAACTACAATAGTTGGGACTACGTCGGGTATCCTATAGAGTTGGCCTTCTATTGGATGCCAACAACTCCCCTTCAATTCCTAAGGGTCCCGAGTATGAATTTTCACTCATAGGTCAAAATACACTTTAATCTAGCACGTCTTCTTATTAATCCGACTGCATTTAATACTCTTATTTGGCAAATAACACTGTGCTAAATTTTTAGAGTGCCTTTAGAATCTTTGATTCTTAAGGTACTCTGATTATGAATGTTTTGGATAAGGATGATTATATGTTGGTTGCAATGATTATGTTTTTTGTTGGTGATTTATGCAAATATTCATCCATTCATAAGAAACAATGGTGTATTGATTAGTCATCAATTTCTAACATGAATTTCACAGCTACTAAAGTTACCAATTAATGTCTTGGTTCATGTTGTTAAAGGAACATAACATTTAATTTCACACAAAGTGTGGTGAAATTAACCCATTACTATCGTATTTTATATTACCAAGGCCATTCATTAAAATACTTATAGCAACTCCTAAAATTCATAAGTTCTTTTAATTTCATAGTGGTAGGGTGCATTAAATTTATGTTTAAATGAGGTGATCAAATTTGTTCTATCGTGTGTAATGGTGTATAAGATTGTGTCCATTATTATTTATTTCTATACCTCTACATTATCTTTTGATATATCATAATTGACCTCGCGATCCTATAGCTAAGCCCCATAAATACCTGCCACTCATTCACATTATGAAACATGATTATCAAATTCACCATGCTCAACAATAAATCATAGATCGGATTGATCATATGTTTATACCTTGTGAATTATCATTTAAACATTGGATCGCGACCTATGTACATGGTTTTAAACATTTGTCATGTTTATTTGATATCATAATAACTCATGAGGGTAGTCCACCATCGATTTAAATGACTAAAAAAATAAAGGTTTGTCTTAGGTCTATCAAACATGAATTATAATCATTATTTTGTAAGCTTTATCAAGGGTTCTTTGTACGAGGATATCATGGATATTAGTGCATTCTGGATGAGTATTCAACCCAATCCCCACAAGTCAAGGGTAAGAACATATGTATTATGTTGCTCTGTGTTGGTTTGGTATTTTTGTTACCCTTTCCAACCCTCGTTTTTCTTTATGTCTTCGATGAATCATTATGAGATGTATGGGGCTGATATTTGTGAAGCCAATGAAGAACTATTTTTCCAGTTTTATAAAATTGGATAGGTTCCCTTCTTTAGTAATTTTGATGGCCATAATCAGGAAGTAACTAGGTTGTTTGCCTTATCTTTTGATGTTGAATGTGCGCATATTGGCGACCTAAATATACTTTTATTAGAGGATTTTGTTGTTAAAGCAACTGAGCTCCCACGATAATGGGATAAATGGTTCAAAGGGAGACGAGTCCGAGACAACTCACTGAAGCAATTTCTGAAACACCTGAAGCATGAGGTGAACATCAATGGAGGCATTCCCATGAAACTATTCCAAAAATGATGGCAAGATTCCCTTCAAATTATTATAAGGTATTTAACTTGGGAAGGTCGGTTTTTTGTTGTCTACTTTTATCATTTAAGGTTCTTAATGATATTCAAAGGCCATGCTCTCGATATGCCATACTATTTTCTCAGTGTCCTTAGCAATAGGGTTATAGTGAAGAAGACCATGGGAGACAAAGAGAGAATAATTTTTCACAATAGTCTAATTAAAATTTTGATTCAACACAGACTTCATTAGTTAACTAATACATGGGAAAACTTATTAACTCACAATGGATTTGAGTATTATCAACATTGGCCTCGATACAAACCCAAAACCAGAATAAAATGTAGGGCTCGAGCACAAGAAAATCATGAAGGTGATTTACATGTTGATTACATATATACAGATCATGTTGAATCCAAACCCTCTAATGATTTTCATTCTGAAGATTGGGGTTTTGGTATTAATCCAATTATAGGGAAACCTAGGGTTTCTAGTTCTAAAAATCACTAACAATCCACTCACTGTGTGGAAAAATCACAAGGGTTTGATCATGAAAATTAATTTCATCCTATTTTCTCTAACCCTAAGTTCAATTTTTCATCTATCAAAAAAAGGGCAAAGAATTGTTAGGCGAAAAATCTAAAAATCATAAATTTGAAGCTAAAAGGGTCAATATTGAATGTGATGGTCAAACTAGCATACTTTCAGTTGATGTGGCCAAATGTAGGTCAACTGGAAGCATGTTTGCTTCTCTCTTATTGAAAATAAACCTACAAACTTTTGAGCCACCGATTATCAATCCTAGTGAATTTGAGGCAAAGACATTGATTGCACATGAAAATATTGATGTAACAGACCAAATCAATCCTCATTTTATGCATGATTCAACCTCTACTACCAGATATAGGAACACTAGGGATGATAATAATTCTACTCAATCGTATCAGGAGGTGAATCAAGTCGAGAGTGATGATCACGAGCTTTCCCAAGATTAGAATGTTAAACCTATGAAGTTTCCTATAGATGAAACTCAAATACAAAGGATTTCAAGGTTAGAGACTGAGATCAAAGAATCTAAATTGATTAACATTTTTATGAAAGATGAAATTGCTATATTGAAGGTCAATGTGTTTATGCTTGTTGAGAAATAGGAGGCTATGAAGGATAATAAATATAAATACAAGTCCCATAAGAATGCAATGGCTCGGAAAAATAGGAAATGGTTCAAACAAAACAAATCCAACATGACAAAAATAACCACACTTAAAGAAAAACCTAAAGAGGAAAGGAGAGCTACTCATATACATGTGTTAGTTGATGCAACACATAGGGTTTGACAGGCATATATTTTCATTATTTATTTTGTCTTTTTGAATCCTTGTTAATGTATCGGTGTTATTTACTTATGATTTCAATATATGGCTCAAAACGCAGGTAATGAATTTTATCATATGCTTCATCGTTTTTAATTTTGGTTACTAGTATGAGAACACCTACAGAATCATAGATTCTGTAGGTTATGTTTGATAATACATTTATTCCTTAATATAGTAGTTGTTAATTACTGGGGCATTTTAAAGATAAGTATTAACTTGGATTTTGTTATGGAAATTTTCATTTTCAAGTTTTTCCTATTATGAATATGCTCATGTTTTCCAAATCAGCCTAGGAATTTCCTATATTCCTACTTTCATCATGAATACTCAAAATAGCGTTAAATGAGGTTCTCTATAGTTGGTTCTCAGTCATTCAATTGAGTAAGTCCTATGTTGATCATCTTCAATGAACTCCTTCATATTCAAAGACAAGTGGTGTATCTTGTTTGATTATTTATATCCAAATGAGGATAGTTAGGTGTGTCATCACATTGTATTAAAACACTTCTTTGATGTTCATCTATTTTGATAAGTGTTAGTTGTAATTAGTTTAATCACTTGACCTACGAAGTTGGTATGTTGGTTTTGATATAAAAACTATATAAGTCAAATTCCAATGAGTCTTTAGGAAGTTTGAGGAGGATTATGGAGAGTATCTATAAGAGTCACTAATAGAAATTGTTATACTATCACTGTTTAGAGTTTGTTCAAAGACAGAGTTGTGCAAAGTTCTACTTACTGGTATTATATTGAATTTTGTTCAACAATTCTTGAATTTTATTTCAATATCATAAAATCATGTTTGTTTATTATACTTGTATATATTTTTTTCATATATCCTTTAAGATTATGTTCAAGTGTTACACCAAAATGTCGTCACCCTTGTGCAAGTGTCGCAAGTGTCGCAAGTGTTGCAAGTGTTGTCATCCTGACCTAGTGTCATCACCATGACTGTTGCAAGTACCGTCATTATGACCAAGTGTTGTCATCATGATCGTTGTGATAATGCCATCATCTTGAACATTGTGTAAACTCTTTGCTATGTTACATAAACCCATTTTAGAGAAAAAACATATCCCCGAAGTTTCCCATGACTGGAGGGCTTAACTGACCTACTTTTCAAGGTCGTCGCAGTCTTCCCTTATGCAACATGTGACTTTGCAGGTTGTCCTAATGCAACTTGCGACGATGTCAGTTGTTTGGATAAAAGAGTATCTTCGAGCTCATTCTCGAAGATAAGTGATGTGGAGGCCTATCCCTAGGCTCTAGGTGAGGTGGCATTTTGGTTCCTAACCTTATGGAAAGATCCCTTAACCATCTCCCCCTAATCCTCAACCTACCCTATCTCTTTAGCCCTATATAAACACCCACTCTCTCCATGGGAGGGGGGAAGGTCTATGGTATCCTTATGCTGATAGAATCCATATTGGTGATTGGGAAGCTTGTACAATCTTGGAGGCTTGGCTTGGACATGTTGTATGGAGGATGCGACGTTGAGGCTTTGGTTGTAGTTTCATCCTATCTATGTTTTCCCACTTTTTATACAGTTAATATAATCTTGTTGATGCCCCGGAGATCGCAGCATCAATCAGAAAGGGATCCTCCCTGGTATACTATCCCAATTAGATTGTCCACCGTTTGGTGTGGGGAATCCGTCCGGTTAGTGGTTCCGGCAACCGTGGGTTTGGACATTTGCTCCAGTTATACTGGTTATGGCCCAGTCCACCGTTCTTTTAATTTTTTATGTTTTGGAATGATATGCAAGTGCCTAGTCTAAATTTAATCTAAATGCAGAACTGGAAAAACAGATCTATGTCTAAAACTGAAAATAAATCTAAATTATCCCTGCAAGGAGAAAATTGAAAGCATGAGTAACGAGCTGTAGGAGTTATCTAAAAAATAAACAGACAGCCATTAAATCTTTAAAGACAAAGCTACAGCAAAGGTAAGAGATATTAGAAGATAGCTTCTAATTAAAAATAACACATTCCATTACTCATGAAAGAGAGAATTCATTTGCACAGAAAGAAGTAAAATCATTCACTACCAAGAAATAATTTAGAACAGTAAAGAAAGATCTCACAGTAAAGTATGGAAGTCACAAGAGTAATCCAATATACATCCAATCTTCATTTCCATGCAAAAAGACGTCTTCTCCAGGCTCTTATTAGGTAGATTTAATTTCTTGAAACAAGTGCAAGGTAGCTCGTATAGGTTCAGAAACTAATATTTCCCTGCCAAAAGTCCTTTACATTACTTCCTAACTTCTATTTATAATGTTACAGAATTCCCTTTGGGCTGCCACCTGGCCCTTTACACTTGTCACCTACAGACTTTTCCCCTTATAATAGACAAAAATGTGACCTCCCTTTTAACAGAAAATTATTTAAAAAGGAAAAGGACAGCTATCCCATAGCTCCACGTTTTATACATCTGAAAGCCAAATACAAAAATAAAGGATTTAACATCTTAATATCAGCTCATTCATTCTTGGGCAGGTGCTCCACTGGGGAGAGAAGCACTCGAATTAGCTGTTGCTGCTGCTGCTGCTGCTGGGAGAGAGGAATTCGAGCTGGTTGTTGCTTCTGCTACTGCTGCTGCTTTCTTCTCCTCTTCTGCAATGTAACTAAACCATATGCCAGTGTCCCTTATAACTACATTTACTGAGGCAGGGAGTAATATTTTCTGAGAAGTTACATCTTTACCAAGCTCTGCTCCAATACCTTGAATTTTTGTTACTGCTGCTTGGTGTATTTCCTTAAGCAGATGACTGTGTATTGATGACATCCCAATATAATGCTGGAGATCATCAATGGATAAGACATCAATCTTTTTCACATATTCCGTTTGGATTCCCAGCTCTTCCTTCAGGTCAGCTAAACGTTGTTCTTTGCCCGGGAAATCATCAAGGGACTGAGGGAAACTCAACTTGCATTTTTCATGCACTTCATGGATTCTTTGGTAAAGCCCGTTACTTTTATCCATTGTCCCTCGGATCTTGGCCATTAGCTTAATGCTACAGTTTCTGCAAAATTCTAGAAGGGCTATGTCTTCATTAAAACCATCTTCAGATTTGAATGGGAGATGCGTGGGGAAATCTACTTTTCCTTCTCTCCATTTTATTTGGCTCAGGATATTTGCCTTAACCCAAGTATATTTAGCTTTAAGCCTATAGGCCTCTGCATTAACTTCTTTTAATCTAACCACCATGGCCTTGAGCTTGCATACTTCCTCGGTAATTAGTTTCTGCGTGTCATGGACTTGCTTTAGGATGCTACAGGACAGCTCATGGAAAGGAGACATATCTATCGCTCTGCTCTCCTCCTGTTCTAATTGCTCAACCAATGCCAGCTTGTCTACTTCTAGATGGGACACTCTGGCTCTTGCATCGTTCTTTTCTGCTTTTACAATCATCATCTGGACTGTCAATTGTTCCCTTTCTTCTTCTAAATGGTTATACTTGTCTGACAGTTCTTTATGCTCAACAGACAGGTGATTCTACCTATTCACCACGAGATCCCTGTAGGCTTGCTCATTAGCCACAATATGTTGTAGCATACGAGCTCTCCTCTTTGTCGACTCAACCTCTTTAACTATATCAGCCACATTGTCCAGCATTGCTTTTGTTGTCTCTACAACGACGGATGCCATAGCTAAGGGAGCCTTGTTTGTGTTCTGCATTACTGCAGTCTCCCAGTGGGTAACAATATCTTCTTGGAAGAGTCTCTTTATCCTCTCTTTCGATTTAAGGACCATTGCCTTCCTCTTCTTATCATAGACAAATTCATCCCATCTGGACACGGTATGCTCTTTCGATGGAGTATACGGGACGATTGGGAGATCTATAATATCTATTTATGCTTCCGCGGGTGGGGTCTGGACTACCTGAGCTAGATCTGTTCCCACATTTTGGGTACTAGAGACACCTGCTTGTGATATGTCCGCCTCTACATTTTGAGTGCCGGAGACACCTGCTTGAGATGTGTCTATCTCCATGTCCTGAGTGTCGGAGCCTCCTGCCTGGGCATATTCAACTGTCTTGAGTTCTTCTTTTGTTTTCTGCCCTACTTCAGCTTGTTGCCTTCTCTCTTCTTCTTCAGCTTGCGGCTGATTCTCACTTCCTTCCACTTGTTTTGCATCCTATGCTTATTTCTGCTGCTGGGCTTCCTCAATTTCTTTCTGCAGCCTTTCATTTTATGCTTCTTGCTGCAATCTTGCCTGCTCTCTTAACCTTTGTTCTTCTTGGGCTCGGGCATCATCCGCTTCTTTCTCTTTCTGCAGGCTGGTCTTTTGGGCCTTGGTGGAGCTTGAGCTTGCTACACTATCGTGGCGACAAATTTGCAGCTCAGTTATGTTGCTGATGCCTCTATATGCCTCTTCCTCGGCATCATAATAATGGGCGTACTCAAAATGAGCATAAATTTCCTTGCAATGCTCAACAACTTTTCCTCGCCTATCATTCCTATGGAAAATTACTTCGCCGGAGTGGAAAGCTTTCAGCTCTTGAACAAACTCCTCAGCTGATGCAACCCCTGAGAATTTGTAAGCTCCTATGCAGAAGGGTAGAGCGGGGAAAGATGCCTTATGATGCTTGTTAAGCACTACTCCAATTCCATCCAGGAAAATTTGTCTCATTGCCTCCTTGAGGACCACATAGTCAGTAGCATACCTTGGAAAAATATATGGAGCTTTAGTCCCTCCAAACATTCTGATGTAGCTTCCTTGTTCTGAGAAATAAAAATCTCCATAATTTTCTAGGATCTCCATGGCATTTTCGGACAGATAGTTGGGCTCTTCCTTGAATATCTGCTCATATAGGGGCATGATGAACCCCTCACAGATGAGCTTATAGTTGGGTTTGTAATTTTGAGCCCACATCATCCTGTAAGCAGTGTAAACCAGGGTGTTAGCTCTATCCCACGTGCAACCTAGGCTGGGAAAAGATAGCTTGGCCAAAATACAATCAATAAGATATGAAGACATGTAAAATTCTACCTTTTTTAAGGCCAAACCTTCTCTTGCAGCAACTACCATTGATGCTAAACTGTCTAATAGGATAGTAGCCCAGTCAACCATAGTTCCTTTGAATGCCATGAAGTGGATGATGGGGACCCACTGTATCTTGTATACGGTGCCATCGGGCATGCCGAAGATTCTGCATAACATCAGGGCGATTAACCTGAAAGGAGGTCTTAGATTCTGGACATCATATTCGTCATTACCTCTCTTTCTTAAGAGCTTGCTGCGACCAATAATTTTTTGGCCATTTCAATATTGTTCATCTGGTCCAACCATTCATCACTCAGGGCTTGTTGGGGACGTGGGAATTTATAGGCTGCGACAAGATATGCTAGGTGGAATGAGGCGATGGCTATTTTCCTGTTGTCATGTAATACCCTTGTCTCCACATTAGTATGCTCTAGTATCCACCCGATTACTTCAGAACATGGGAATAGTTCCGGGCGAGTAGCAGCCCTTGCTATGCCTGAATTTTTGATGTTGAGATAGATCTACCCCTCTTCTAGTAACATATCCGGGATATCTTGGTCCCTGATCATCTTGTAAATATCGCCCCACCAGACTTCGAGAGGGATACCGATGGTGCACTTAGTATCTTGGAACATGGTTTCAGTTCTAAGTGGTACTGGCTCAGGTTCCGTCATCTTAGCCTTCTTCCTACCACATTTTGGCATCTTGGCTTGTCCCTGCTAGCAACCAAATACAAGTCATTATAAAAATGTGCAACCTATTATGATATTTTAACAAAAGAAGGATCACTAAAACATGCTAATGAGATATATAAACAAATTAGGAAGCTGTATGTTGGGGAAGCAAAATAAATCACTCCAAACAACAAAAAAATAGACTTGATTATCTTAAGGAAACCAAGTTTGGAATGTTCCCAAAAGGGAACGCATACGACGTGATACAACCTGCTTCCCATCTAGTCCTAGGAGAGAGGGTGTCCTTCATTGTTGCGGTTCAAATGGTTAATGGCGGGTTAGCTTGGATTGAGACAAACTTAAGACGAAACCAGGGACCGCATTCCACATTCATGAACAGATGAGGGGTTTCAACCGACCCAACCACTACGGTTAATATCTACTAGACTTTGTATGGCCAGCTCGGGGCTTGAATGGGGTGACGACGCCTGGAATATGGCGGGTGAAAACTCGGGTGATTACAGTTTTGGCTTTTAGCTAGTGGAACGAGAAACCCATGGGGCCTCGGTGGGTTTTAAAGACAAAATAACGGTATATGCAACTAGTGCTTATCGGCCATGTCTTAGACGAAAAAGAAAAACTCAAAGGTAATCTGACGTGTAGATGAGACAAAATTAACGGTTAGAAACCTACCTGGAAACGCAAAGATGGCTGAATGAGGTGGACGTGGATGTGGTCGAGCTGAGCTGGAGCAGTCTAGTGTGGTGTCCAACAGCGTTTGTTTAATTGAAAAATAACAATGCGGTCGACCCAAACCCCCACCGTCCTTTTAAACGGCTTAGGCACGTATGGCACTAACTTTGGTGGGTGGCACCATTAAAACATTTTTTAAAGTTTGTACATCACGGTCTTTTCAAGCTGCCTCGGTAGTTGTGCGCGATCGTCATTTGCGGGGCGGACTCACGAATTTCACCCGCAACTGCGGAAAGAAATAATGAATGGCTTCGATGTTTCGGAAGAGATTGGTGTATCCTTCCAAAACGCAACCTTAGGAGAGCTGTTGCGAGCGTTTTTTACGGAGTCGTCCCGCAGTTTCGGGGAGCTATACGATTTATTTCCGCAATTTTTTCCGCAATTGCGGAACCATTTCGTGAAGGTTCCCACCGTTTCGGAAAGGATTGGGGAATGGCTCCTGCAAATCGAACAAAAAGTCTAAGTCTTTCCAAAAGCGTTCCGCGGGATTTCGGGAAAATATAGCAAACGCTTCCACAGTTTCGGAAGGCTTTCGCGAATGCTTCCACAGTTTCGGAAGGCTTTCACGAATGCTTCTGCGATTTCGAGAGAAAAACAACTTAAGAATTTTTTCAAAAGAGACTAAGTCTTTCGGTGGCTTTTCAAGAAAATAAGGTGAATGCTTCCGCAGTTTCGGAAGGGAAACCCAAAAGGTTCCGTTGTTTCGGGACGGATTGGTGAATGACTCTCGCAGTTTCGGGAGGATAAATTGAATGGTTCCGCAATTGCGGGGGGATTTCTTCAAATGGTTCCGCAAACTGAACAAAATAGTTTCTAAGTCTTTTCAGCAGGCTTATGCGAATGGCTCCCGCAGTTTTAGGAGGATAAGCTGAAAGGTTCCGCAACTGCGGGAAGATAACTCAAATGATCCCACAATTTCAAGAAGATAACTCAAAAGGTTCCGCTGCTTCGGGAGACTTTCCCAAATAATTTCCGCAACTTCAAGAGAAAATTTCTAAGTCCTTTTCGAGAGGCTTATGCAAATAGCTCCCGCCGTTTAAAGAGGGAAACCCGAACGGTTCCCGCGGTTTCGGGAGGATAACTTGAATACTTCCGCAACTGTAGGGGTCTTTCTCAAATGTTTCCGGGACTTCAGGAAGATTTCATGAATTTTATCCTTAGAAGAAAAGACTTGGAATTCTCAAAGCAGGATTTTCATTTGAAAACAAAGTAAAAATGAGAATTGACCTCTTACAGCAGTCTTTCTAGAAAAATAAAGGAGGGGCCCCAATATGTACAAAAATTTTGGGGGGGGGATGTTGCTGCAACAACAAATCTCTTTCCATAAACTATTGTCTCATTGATGATGATGTTTAGAGTTTTATTCCTTAACTGTTAACTTATATCAATCATATGAAATGTATGCTTTCACTGTTTGTTAGTATCTATATGTTCAACAGGGTCTTGCAGCTGGATATTTGATGATGTTGGAGCATTGGATCAACAAAGAGCAAAGGGATCTGGAAATCTAAGGTAAGCTATCTATCCACTAGTTTGCACTTCTATTGATTTAGGAAAGTAGATCTATATTCTGTTTGATTTGTTCTAGACTTGCATTAATCTAGGGAGATCACACCTTAGATCCGTCTTTGGTAGATTTTTCGTTAACAAATTTGGCGACCATACTGGGGATTGAACATAGTTTTAGTTTTCAATTTGAATTCCATTTTCAGTTGATTTCTTTTGACAACCATCTAAATTGCCTCCTAAGTCTCTTTCACCATCAGATCTTCACTATGAAGAGTCTGATTACCTTCCTCTGAGTTTGCACATCCCATTTGCAGACCTGTTTATTGTTCATTATCTGGAGAATTGGTTCATTTTTTAACTTAGATCTCACCTGTCGCACCTGGTCAATGTACCCAGAGCGACACTATGTGTTTTTTTATCGTTGTTCTTATCCTTTTAGTATGTCATCCCAGCCCTTCCATTGGTCTACTGTGACGTCGTTGCACTTCCCGCATTGGTGAACTGCGACGTCGCACTGTGCACAAGCACAGAGTGTGCCGATCTGCCAAAATTTCCATACAGGCACCCCTTCTCCATTTCTGATTTGAGTTTTGGTTTGTGTGCAGACTCCTCTACACTATACCTTCCAGGCAGAGACCCTTTTGTCCAGCACTGTTTTGTTTGGCTTGTTTGTATTGGTTTTTGGGTCTTTTGATATTTGGATTCATGTTTGGCCTTTTGAGTCAAAACTAGTGTTTTGCTTGCATTTTTAAGCGAAATGGGTTCTATTTTTAAGCGAAATGGGGGGCCATGAATCATGCATTCTTTAGTTGTTTTGACCCATCTCAAGGTTTTGAGATCATTTTTGGTTTGGTATGATTGACTTGTTTTAAAGACTTGAAGAGTGTGGGATATCCATGTCTTTTTGAGCCTCTCTTTCTTGGGTTATGCATCTTGTTTCCCTTATGTGCTGAGCTATTAAATCATTTTTGGGAAAGATTGATTCTTTGTCTCCATTTTAGTTCAAAGAAAAGCTTGATTTTGTCACTCTTTTCCTATATTCATTGTTAACACCCAAAAAGTTCTCACTACCTCATCTACCCCTTTACATGACTCATTTGTCCATATTTCCTACCATATTTACCTCCAGAACCTTAAAATCCCATTAAAAAGCCTCCAAAAGGCCACAAAACCATTAAAAAAGCCTCCAAAAGGCCAAAAAAACCCCTTTTTCCTCCAAAATAATCCAAAATTCCTCCAAAATAGCAAAAACCCTCTAAAAAGGGAATAAAATAATTAAAAAAAGAGGAAAAAGAGGAAAAAGGGAGGAAAAAAACCCTATACAGCTAACCTAAACTCTATGGTTCCCAAAACCATGGGCCAACACTCCACCACTAAAAACCTATAAATAGGTGATGGAGGCCCCTCATTTCATATCCACAGTCAAATACACCCTTACTCTGCCAAAATCACTCTTGAAACCCTAGCTCACACTTGAGCTACTTTCACCCTTGAGTGCCCATTTGGCCCATTTCCAACTCTTTGGAGAAAGAGAAAGGAGCAAAGCTGGAGTTTGGAGCAACCCTCTTGGACTATTGCAAGAACTTCACCAACCTTCACATTCGAGGTATAATCTTTAATACAAAAAACCATTTTTATTACTTTTCTGTTATTTTATGTACATGTTTAGAATAATTTCCATTTTAATGTATTATCTTTCATTTAATGTTTTTCTGAACTGCTACTAAGGATTCCTTTCTCCTTAGTAGGTGCTCGTTTGCACAAGCTAGGGTGAAAACCCTAGATACATTCATGAATTTGGAAAATGTAAATATTCTTCTTACTTTATTTTGATCATTTGATATTCTTGGTCTTATTATCATAAGAAGAAGAAAGGCTTGTTTCAGATTTGTGTGCATTTGAGTTAGATAAGATTGTTAAGTGCTTATCTTTGTCTTGCATTTGATTGGAAACGTTTGTGGAATCCTTCTTTCCGTAGTTTAGATGTGTCTTTTTCAAGTGTAAAAAGATAGGAAATGAGTTATAATTATTGCATTTGCTAGATTTTGAGCCTTTCTTGAGTGCCTTCGACTTGTTTGGGTGTTTGCCATTTTTCTTTGGGAATTTTTGAATGATTAGAGTGTTGTAGATATTCTCTCACTTTCTGTATATAGATGCGAAAAGTGTTTAGTTATCAAGTTTCATTTTGGATACATTCATTTGAAAATTGAAAGTGCTTCATTATTTTGTCTTATGCATTGTTAAGATTAGTTGCATCTTTCATTCTCTTTGCTCTTTTTAGCTAATTATTGCAGAAAGTTAGAATTATTGCACTCTAGGAAGGAATTCTTCTTTTCGCTACTACTTAAGTACTTTTGGTTTGAAAGAAAGAAAAATCTCTCCCTACCTTAAGTAGTTTTCATTGAAAAGGAAAGGAAAATGTGCATTATCATATAGTTGAGGATTGCATTATGTTTATATTTATGTACTCACCTCATGCATCCACCTAACCGTACAAGATAAAATTAACGCTAGCTTAGGTTAAAATCATTTAGTAACTATGTGTAAGTTAGAGACGTGTTCCAGCGTCGTTAAGCATGGCAGATGTCGTTATTTTCCAGCACTGTAGTCCGAGGGCATTGTAGTCTTCCACGTATATCGGTATATCAAGATCCTTCACATACCCACCAAGTACCATAATCCATACTTGGCATATATCGAAGGTTGTATCACATACTCGACACGTATATCGGAAGGTCTCGTGCCAACGGCTATGCATTAGACAACACCACTACGGATTTGAGCTCCCACGTACCTTGCGTATATCGGGAGACACCATTAGGATTCCTGAAACCAACCGAGTTAACCATTTGGCCGTCTTGACAAAGTAATACACCGAGAATAGCACTCAGGGAGATTAGCATGCACATACTGTCTAGGTAATCGGGTATGCCGGAAAGGGTACAGTCCCAATCCTCCTTGTCGCGTCATATTGTTGGACCCTACAGTATATAGCAGTTTGCGATGCCTTGATAATCCCGTGAGGTTCTAGACTTTGAATCCACTCCTATTCACATAGTTTTCTTTTTGCTTTTAGACTTGAGTAATGCTTGACTTGTATGGTACTTTAGAGACTCTTACGAAGTCTAGATATGGGAGACTCTTCCGGGACTACCAACCAGGATGCACCTTTCCATGGTATGCCATTTGTTATTCCCTCTTATGGAACTGTTGGTCCTCCCTTTATGGCTACATTGAATCTTCCTGGATTGATGATAGGATTACCAGTATGGTTATTCTCCAATCCAGTTACACCAAGTGCACCAATTGTGTCGAACCTAGGTCCTTCACCACATGAGCATCGATCTCATGGTGACCCTTCTCCTTCTCCGTCGAAATTTGTATCGGCTTCCGTCTCTTCCTCTTCTCCTACTGAAAACTCTGATGTTAGTAAGAATGCTAGTGTGAAGAAGAAGAAAGGGAAGATTAAGAAGAAGAAAGATAAGAAAGAGACCACCAGTCAACCATCTGCCTCTGATGGCACTCATTCTATGAGAACGCCTCGTAAGCCAAAGTTCCCTTGCAAACTTTGCAATGGTGATCACCTTCTCAAGAATTGTCCCGGTCTTTCCTGTGTGTCAGAAGTGTGGTCTAAAAGCCCCAAACCATTTGTATCATCAACCTTTGACCATCATGTTGATGATACTCCCTTGACTAGTGACCCATTGGTGAAGAGTCAAAAAGGTAGAGCTGCAGATCCTTGCTGGATATGCAAGGGATTGCATCGTACTTACCTTTGTCAAAGCATGGATGAAGCTTTGTGGTGGTTGGAAGATATTACTAGTTCTCAGCAGGTGCTTCCAACAAGTGATAGTAAGTTGCCCCTTGACCCCCCGCTAGTTGATCAAGTGATCAATTCAGTTTCATCTGTAGTTGATCCCACTCTTCCTTTTGAGAGTGAAGTGATCAAGTCGTTGTCATCTCCACTCGATCCCGCACTTTCATTGGAGAAAGTCCAGACTGAAGCAGTCACCATAACACAATCTTCGTCTCATTCTTATCTTCCATGTGAGAGTGAATTGGAAACCGCTGATGTTTTCCTAGTCAGTTCAGAATGTACTAGGCAAGGGGAAACCCTGTCCATTCCTGTAGGCCCACCCCCAAGTATTAAGGTCATTTCCTTTGATTGGAATGGTCTAACAGAATCACGTCTTCCTTCAAGTATTCCTTTTCAAATATCTGTCAGAGTTTTCGATAAAGAAATATTTCGTACGATAGTTGATGAGGGAGCTTTTGTTAGTATTTTATCCTCAACTGCTTGGCCAGCTATAGGTTCCCCTCAACTTGTGCCAGTAACTGACCATATTTTGGCTTTTAATAGAAGTCCTAACGGACCTTTAGGGATTCTCCCGCAGTTACCCATCATGTTGAGAGGTAAAACTGTTTATGTTGATATCATGGTTGTCCAAGGTCCTTTAGATTTCAATCTACTCCTTGGATGTGATTATGTCTATGCTATGAAAGCCATCGTGTCCACACTCTTTCGAGTGATGTATTTTCCCTATGGTGGGAGGATTGTGACCATTGATCAACTTTCATACGTGACACCCACTCATCATATGACTTCTAGTCATCAGACTTCCCTAAATGTTCCACATGTTTTAGTGGTTTCTTCCCCCTAAGGATGGGGGTACGAGCACAGTTTATGCTATGTTTCAATCTCGTTAAAAAATGAAACCAACCACCCTAGCATAGTTTACCTTTGGTTTCAAGCTTGCATAAAAATGAAACCAATCCACTAGAGCATAGTTTTATTCTATTTCAAGCTCGTTAAAAAATGAGATAGACCCCTCTAAGCATAGTTTATCTTTGGTTTCAATCTTGCATAAAAATGAAACCATCCCCTCGAGCATAGTTTTATTCCATTTCAAGCTCATTAAAAAATAAAATGGCCCCCCTCGACCATAGTTTTATTCCATTTCAAGCTCGTTACAAAATAAGATGGGCCCCCTCGAGCACAGTTTTATTCCATTTCAAGCTTGTTAAAAAATAAAATGGGCCCCCTTGAACATAGTTTTATTCTAATTCAACCTCATTAAAAAGTGAAATATACCCCTCGAAGCATAGTTTACCTTTGGTTTCAAGCTTGCACAAAAATGAAACCAATCCACTCGAGCATAGTTTTATTCCATTTTAAGCTCATTAAAAAATAAGATGGGCCCACTCAAGCATAGTTATTGTCTATTTCAAGCTTGTGTAAAAATGAAATAGATCTCCCTCCCATCAGTTTGAGTCTCCCGCTAGAGTTAGAACTCGAACCTTCATTTCATCTGATTCTTGTTTTCCCCCCCTTGGTGAACATTTTCATATTAGTAGCCAGGTTGGTAGTTGGGTTAGCAAGCAACATTTTTTAGACGAAATGAAGCTTGGGGGGCATGCCACATGTCGTACCATCAGCAATCATGTTGAGGGAACACCACTATGTTAAGCCACTACCAATCATGCTGGGGGCATTTTCCAACCTCTGGGAATCATGTTGGGAAGGAACCCGTCGATGGGCCTTAACCTATGAGTATAATTCCCTTTCTGTGTCAAGCTCTTTAAAAAATGAAACAAGTCGTTCAAGCAGAGTTCTATTCCTATGTCAAGCTCATTAAAAAATGAAACATATCATTTCCCTTTGAGTCAAGTCTCCTCGTAGACTTAGTACCTGAACCTTCTTTTCACCCGCCTATGCCTTAGGCGAATGAAATGAAGCTTGGGGGCATGTCTTCAACCTCTAGAAGTTACTTTAAAGTCAACTCGATCGCCTCTCCACACCATGTTGAAGCTAAGTCACTTACTTCTAGAAATCATGCTAGGGGCACACACCAACCTTTGGATGCCATGTTGGGAAAAAGTTCACCATTGGGAACATTTTCGAGCATACTTTCCTTTTTTAGTTTTCAAGCTCATTAAACCATGAAAAATATCCTGAGCATAGTTCATTTTCTATTACAAGCTCGTTACAAAATGAAGTAGACATCATGAGCATTCTTCCAACCTATCTTTGAGCTCGTTAAAAACAGTAAGATAGTATTTAAGCTTACTTTTTCACTTTTTTCGTGCTCTAGTTAAAACATGAAAAGTGGTTTGAGCTTACTTTTCACTTTTTTCGTGCTCTGGTTAAAACATGAAAGATGGTGTTGAGCTTACTTTTCACTTTTTTCATGCTCTGGTTGAAACATGAAAAGTGGTTTGAGCTTATTTTTTACTTTTTCGTGCTTTGGTTCAAACATGAAAAAGATTCCGAGTGCTTTTGATACCATGCTCATGCTCGTTAAAAATTTGAGTTAAAAAGGTGTGTCTAACAAGTATAGGTTTATCACTTTATCTGGCCTCGCTAGACCATTTACGGAAAAGGAACTGTGCCAAGTTTACTTTTTCCTTTGTCATACTCAGTCATCAACCATGACAAAGTTGTTCATGGAGTCCTTTTAAAGCTCTTTTCAGACTCCCTAAATAGGAAAAGATTTCCAAGCGAACTTGATGCCTTCACGCTTGTAAAAGCATTTGAATGATCATCTTTCTAGTGATAACTTACCCATTTTTCAGAGTAGGAGGTACTAATTATGAAAAAGGAATACTCCAACCAACCATGGCTGGAAGAGTCCTCTCCCGCGTTGTTTTACCCTTTTTCGGGCGATGAGGCTAACTTTACGAAAAAGGACCATTGGAGTCTCCTTTAGTTCTTTTCAGACTCTCTAAACATGAAATGATGCCAAGTTTTCCTTCTTTGGACTCGTTAAATTTAAAACATTGAAGGGCCCATTATGGGACGAACCCTTCCTTTCCTAGGTTCGTAAAACTTTTGGGATTGGACTCATCTATGGGATGAGCTATACCGAGCATCTGGTTACCCTCATCAAGCTTGTCAAAAAAACATGAGGCACTCATCAATCATGATGGGGAAAAAGGAAAGATTTTGTGTTACATCATAATTACGGCAGTACATAGTCACTCTTGAACATGGCACTCATTTTCATTTGGATTCAGTACTTGGATAATCTGTTTGTCCTCGAGTCTTGTCAATTCCATGAGTCGTGTCGCTCCTTTGGATCAGCCAAAGAATGTTTCCACCATCAGTTGCATTAGGGGTTGGTATCATTCTCGTCATGTCAATACTGCCAAGTCATGCCATTCCCATGTTCAAGAGATGTTTCATTACTCATCATCTGCAGTTAGTACACCTTCAATCATGTCGATCTACCTTGAGTCAGTCTTGCACATTACTCTTCCATCCGATCTACCCTACACATCTTTTATTGAGTTTCATGTCGATGATGGGGGATTCATCATGGCCCTCCTTCGACGGATTCATCCTTGTCGATATCAACTCATCATCCGAGGATTGAATCTAGAAACCAATCAAGTACCTTGGCCCTACATGCCTCAATGGTAGGTTACCTCGCTTTCATCATGAGTTTACATCACTGACTCTTGATTGAAAGATTTCATCTTGCGTTCGACTTCAACTCATTTATTCACACTTTATGATATGTACTGTGATACCTTGGGAATCATTAACATCAATGGTGATCTCCCTCGCACTTGTTAACGGTATACATTAATGATCGGTAATCAAATGGTTTCTACCATGTTCAACTCCAAAACATTGTAATCACATGGATAGATTCGTATCATCGCAGGTTCAGCTTGAAGACCCTGGGGAAGTTATTTTCTACCTAGGTTGCGATGGAGATTGTTTGAAACGCACAGATCCACTTTTGTATTGGTCGTGGCTGTGTTTTCAGTTCAGAGTTACACGGATCCACTTTTGTATTGGTCGCAGCTGTGTTATTATCTCATCATGGATCTACGATTGTGTCTAGTAGCCATGATTGTGTTCAGTTGGTCTTTACTATCATGGATCTGCAATGTATTGGTCGGCAGCCATGTTTTGTGTTGTATGAGACTTGTGGATCTTAGGTCATTTCTACAGCAACTCCTTCCAACCAGCAAGTCCTTGCCATTTTTCTTATTACAAATCATTTCACCTGTCTCATTTCATTAGCTTCATGCTTTGGGGGGCATTCTGTTACACCAAAATGTCGTCACCCTTGTGCAAGTGTCGCAAGTGTTGCAAGTGTCGTCATCCTGACCTAGTGTCATCACCATGACCATTGCAAGTACCGTCATTATGACCAACTGTTGTCATCATGATCATTGTGATAATGTCGTCATCTTGACCATTGTGTAAACTCTTTGCTATGTTACCTAAACCCATTTTAGAGTAAAACCATATCCCTGAAGTTTCCCATGACTGGATGGCTTAACTGACCTATTTTCAAGGTCGTCGCAGTCTGCCCTTGTGCAACATGCGACGTTGCAGGTTCTCCTAATGCAACCTGCGACAATGTCAGTTGTTTGGATAAAAGAGTATCTTCGAGCCCATTCGTGAAGATGAGTGATGTGGAGGCCTATCCCTAGGCTCTAGGTGAGGTGGCATTTTGGTTCCTAACCTTATGGAAAGATCCCTTAACCATCTCCCCCTAATCCTCAACCTACCCTATCTCTTTAGCCCTATATAAACACCCACTCTCTCCATGGGAGGGGGGAAGGTCTATGGTATCCTTCTGCTGATAGAATCCATATTGGTGATTGGGAATCTTGTACCATCTTGGAGGCTTGGCTTGGACATGTTGGATGGAGGATGCGACGTTGAGGCTTTGGTTGTAGTTTCATCCTTTCTATGTATTCCCACTTTTTATACAGTTAATATAATCTCTTTCCATAAACTGTTGTCTCATTGATGATGATTTTTAGAGTTTTCTTTCTTAATTGTTAACTTAGATCAATCATATGAAATGGATGCCTTCACTGTTTGTTAGTATCTATATATTCAACAAGGTCTTGTAGCTAGAGATCTGATGACGCTGGAGCATTGAATCAACAAAGAGCAAAGGGATCTACAAATCTAAGGTAAGCTATCTATCCACTAGTTTGCACTTCTATTGATCTAGAAAAGTAGATCTATATTCTGTTTGATTTGTTCTAGACTTGCATTAAGCTAGGGAGATCATGCCTTAGATCCTTCTTTGGTAGATTGTCCGTTAACATCAAGTGAATTATGTTATTTTCGAACACTTGTTATTTTGAAATATGTTTAAATGATTATATAATTCATATGATAATAATTTTCTTTGTTATTTTATGAGTTGTATAACCAATTATTAATATTGTTATGAGTGAATGTTAAGTTTGTTTTAATATTCTTTGATATCAGTTTTCATCTTTAATTCATATTTTTAATAGGAGTCAGTTAGAATTAATTGGCTTAGATCAATTGTGTTATTTAGTAGCTACTTAAATTTAAGTTTTTTTGTAGTTAGATTAATATAGGAAATTAGCTAGTTCCTATTAATAGTTAGAGTATATTTTAGTTTATGCTTTAACCACTACTACAAAATGAGACATAATTAACCAAAAAAATGAACAAAATCTGCATATAAATGACCACTTTTGATTTAGCGATCGTTGGTGGCTAATTTATGGTCTCTTATTACGCGACCAAAATTGGTCATATTTAGTTTGGTCATTTATAGCTTGTCATTTGGTCATTAATTTGGTAATATATTTGGTCATTAATTTGGTAATATATTTGGTCATTAATTTGGTCATATATTTGGAATTAATGACGAAATTAATGACCAAATGACAAGCTATAAATGACCAAACTAAATATGACCAATTTTGGTCGCGTAATAAGAGACTAAAAATAAGCCACCAAAACTGCCATTTGGTCATTTATATGCGAATTTTGGTCGCATTTTTGTTCACTTATCTCTCATTTTTTGGTCATGTATCTCTCATTTTCTACTCATTTTATTTGTGAACTTTGGTCATTTTATTTGGTAACTTGTCTCTCATTGTTTGGTCAGTTATTTCTCATTTTTTGGTCACTAATTTAGCCATTTTTAGTCGTTTTATGT
The DNA here is from genome assembly GCA_027924585.1 of Larix kaempferi. NCBI lineage: Eukaryota > Viridiplantae > Streptophyta > Pinopsida > Pinales > Pinaceae > Larix > Larix kaempferi. The sequence continues at coordinate 163,963 of BSBM01000983.1, read as the reverse complement.
GTGTTCATTATTATTCATTTTTTGGTCACTAATTTAGTCATTTTATATGTCTTCATTATTTTTTAGTAGTTTTAATGGTGTTCATTTTTAATAAATATAAATTTTTATTATGATATTATGTCTAAATAAAAAAAGAATCTTACAATATTCATTCTCATCTAATACACATGTAATCATGCAATATTGTCACATTAGTTAGTAAATTTCAACACTTATAAATTATATAAAGCACAAACATATATATAAATTTTAAACGCACATAAATTATATTATATGAAATGTTGAGTATTACAACAAATATGATTTTCAATTGAATATCGACACTAATGGACTAACACTAGTCCATGACAACATATAGTAACTTCTAGTTCATCAATATTACTTTGGTTTTCTTCCTTCCTCTCCATTTTTGGACTAACACTGGTCCATGTCAATATTAACTTCTAGTTCATCAATAAACATACTTTAGTTCTCTTCCTGCCTCTCTGTCTTTAGCTTCCCGTAGAACTCAATAATATGATCCACTACACAAATGATGTCAATTCCCTTTCCTTAACACTTTGACAATAGATGCTTTTTGGTCTCCTGTGTAAAATTCTCAATTGCATCAGGACTTCAAAAACCACTAGAAAAAAACAAAAGAATCTTTAGAGGATATATGGAACATAATAACAAAAAATGATAATGAAAATGCTAAAGCTCTCACAAAAAATCCAACTGAAATTACTTGATATTAAAAATACTTGTATGAAATACTTTGTTGGCTTAAACTGACCCAGAGGTTTCCAATTAGACCCAGGTTCTTTACGGTTCTCCCTTTGACCAACAAAACCCGTTCGCACCGGCCCTTTCGGCAACAACCTGCAAGCAGGTTGAGGTCTCACCCGAGGTGTATCTTTATGGGGTACTGCGGAATCAGGTTTCCACAGTAAATGATGAGTTGTTTATCTGAACAAGCTACGTAGCACAGGACAGAAGGATGGCACTGCGGGGCAAAGTGATGCGGTACGCAGCAGGATCTATGCTGCGAGCAGTACTGCATGGTGGAGGAAACACTGTGGGCTACACTAAGGGTTTCTTATTGCTGCGACCCTTCTTCTGGAACTGCGAGTCACCCACACTTATCCTCTACTTGGAAGATCTTGAAAATGTTAAGGCACTGAAATGAATATCACTCATCCATTCATTCAGACACTTATTGGTTATCTTTATAGCGTTCATTCTAGAACTTGGATTATTACAATGTGAACCGAAATGATAAACATGATTAACTGTGTTGCGTTCCTTCATTGCACTTAAGAAAGTATTTAAACTTAAATGACTGATTCACGACCTTAACCTAGAATTGAAATGTTTGCCATTCATCTGCTTCCGTGGAACCTAGCATATCATTCCCAAACTTCTCCTATTGGTAAATGCATATCAAAGTTCTCATATTACAGCATGCAAGGGAACATTCAAGCATTCATTCTACAAAAAATACAGAAAGTCATTCATTCATAAACATCATCACATAACAAAGGATTTAATGTGGTTCACTTCCCCGGATGGAAAGCTACGTCCATAAGAACGGTTGGTAATATATTTCTTTCAAAAGGGATGGGACAACCGTTCTTAGTCTACGCACTCAGCTGCAGACTCTTCTTTCTCTCGGCTAGGTCTCTGCGCACACAGCTGCAAAGCCTTTACAATATTCTCAGCTCGGAGAGACTTTACAATACAAAAAGGTTATCTCAAGATTACTCTAATCCCCAATCAACTAACCAACCCCCATCCCATACAAAAGTGTCTTCTTAAATAGATCATGCCCGAAGGTCATGTCTATACAATGTCAAAGACCTAAAACCCAAAACCCTAAAGGTTTCCAAAACTACGCCGGTTTTCCAAACCGGCTTGCTGGCTCCTGGTAGCGTCTGCTTGATCATGGTGAATCTCCACATCCTCATTCCGTCACTATCGGCCTTCCTTTCGCACACGTTCCTGCAGGCTGCGTCTGCCGAACCATTTCTCTCTAACGGTTTTTTTTTCTAAGTGTGCCAAATGTCGCTTTCCTTAACAACCCATGCGTGGCTGCCTTCATGTTTTGCCTACGTCCGCTGCTCGGCAATCCTGGAATATCTTTTCCAAAAATGGCTACTACCAGTCAAGCCGGTAGCTACACTTGATACTTGTCCAACACACCGCTTTGCTGGCTCCACGTGGCCTCCTAAATCCGCAGCACTGCTTTGGCACAATACTAGTCTTCGCATTACGGCCAAAAATTTGATGTTGCGTGCACCTCCGCAGTCTAGTCAAAAGTTGGACGCTGCGCGCAACTTCGCAGCATCCTCAATACTTAGCCAAAATTGTGTTTCTGAGCTATGCTCAACTCAGCTTTCCCTGCTTGCCTCAAAAAGATGCTTACAAAACTTCATCTCAACCTGGGCCCAACATGCCCCTAACACTTACATGTGGCTCGCCCCTGAGCCACTAATTATTTCAGCTGTCTCACTCTGCGCTACGATCGATGGAATGAACTTGGCCGCAAACTCGTCGTATGTACCACACAACTGCACCACTGCTTCTCTTGTATCCTCCTCAACCTGTTTAATTGTCTCAAGTAGTGTTGGAGTTATTTCTTATCCAATTTGGTCTTGTACCTACTCTTGGTTATCCAACAATTCTTCTAACTTATCTTCAATTTGCTGTGATACCGCCATGGCATTCTCCAGGAGCTGCTGCGACTGATTATCCATCTCAATATCTTTTTGTCGTAATTCCTATACTTCTTTCTTTAATTTGGATATCTGCTTGTATCTCGGCAGCCTTTCTCTCGGTGGCAGAGCTTTAACCTCTGCATTCAACTTGTCCAACACGGTCTGTTTTTCTTGTACTGTGGTCTTGACCTGTAGCAACCCTTGATCCTCTTCAAGGGTCGCGATTTCCTGTGAAACCTTATCCAGGAGAGATTGGAACTTAGCCATCTCGCTTGTAATGCTTTTCAAGGCGGTGCTCACTGCTTTCTCTCTGACTTGCTATTCAGTTAATGGCACCTGCTTATTCAGCTTATCCTTCAATGTGGCAAGATCGGCCTCATAATAAATCTCTTTATCCTGCATCTACGTCTACAAGGATCTCACCTTATCTCCGATCCTCAGAACTGTGTCTACAGAATCATCCTGGATTTCCATGCCTTTGATATCCTTCACCACATTGGATATGGTGGTCTCTAAATTTTGTCGGCGGTCCTGTTGGTTGCGTAGCTGTATTTCTACCTGCAGCTGAATTTGCCTATTTGCTACGGTGAGCTCTACTTGTAACTTCATTGATTCAACCATCCATTCATGCATCTCCTCAACGATCTACGTGTGGATGAAGTGCAATCTAGGTAAAGGGATTTTTGCTATGTTGAGCTCTACCCTCTCAACTCCCTTTGTGTCCAGGACAACTTGCTCTGCCATTGGCAATGCAACAGCCAATGGGTCCAGATGGACAATTCTAGTCTTCGACGGCAGCATTATTGCTAGTTGTTGGCTTCCTTGCTGGGAGGTTCCTACCGACCTCCCTTCAGCCCCTGCTTCCCACGGAAAAATAAGGATTTTCTAGACATCGTCCATTTTCTTCATTAGGCCTTGCATTGTGAGCCATGTCTTGTTAAGGTCATCCTAGATGACCATGTCCTTCTTTTCTTTAGCCGCCATAAGCTCCTTCATCTACTCTGAGACTGTTTTGACTATCATCTCGTAGTCATCATCATTGAGGACTGCCTCCGATTGAATCTTTGTGGCCTTCACCTTCTTCCTCGACTTCGGCTTCTCTGAAGTCTCAGCTTCTTTTCTCTTCCCTACTTCTTGAATGATTGGGCATGAGAGCGGGATCGGCTCATCTTCTGTTGAATCTGTCTCCACGTCCATAAACTCTACGTGGAACTCTGCTGGCCAATCTTTCATGAGGTCCTCAATATCCTGCTCATACATGATGTACTTTCCTGGGAACCACTTCGGTTTCCTTTTTTATACTTTCAGCGATATGAATATACATTTCATATCCGCCTCAAAGTCGATGAAGCAGATATACTTCGCCGTGACCTGCTTTGTAATGCGGGGTGTCTTCGTGATTGCGTCGCACAGCTGAATATAGTACTGGTAAAAGACTTCTGCTGTTGCATGCTGGCGCTCTGCATTTGTGTTTTCCCAGAGGTTGATGAACTTAAACCCTCTAGGATGCTTGGTGTCCATAATGACACCCGCATAATCTCACGGCTCCTTCCATCCACACAAAGCAATCAGGACGATGAGCCAGGTGAAATGGAACGGGCTTCCATTCACCTATGTTTCGTTGAGTTCTTCAAGGAACTCATTCAACAGAAACTGACACCAATTGAAGCTGTTGCCTTCGGCCACTGCGGCACCAAGGAGTATTGCGCCCGCAAGAACCTCCGAAGGCCTAGCTGTTTTGAGCATCTTACCTGCGAGCAACTGCGTTACAAATCTTGTTTCTCTATCCTCTATATCTTCTATCGGGAATCCTCTTTTTTCCTTCACCACCGAGTGGGTTTTCTTCATCTTCTCAACAGCCTCTTTTTCTTTTCTCTTCCCTTGGAAGAATTGCTTAGGATCCTTACCATGCTTGCTTAGCCTAGTGATGCAGTGGATCAAATCAATATTAATGTCAATGTTCATGTCCAGCCATAGATAACCTTGGTGGATTCATGCCATGAGTGTGTGAACCACGATATTCAGTTCTGGAGAATAGTCAAAATGTGGCAATTTCAGCAAGTTCAGTAGCCCCGACTGAACGACAGGTGCTAACCAACTGTCAACTACTAAGTTCAAAGTTCCCTTGGCATCCTTTTTCCAGCACATATACTGGTCTGGTTGAAAATATGGGTATTTAGGAACATCTGGCTCATATTTCTTCATTCCCAAGAGTTCATAATCCTCCCATTTACAATCTGTTATCTTTCCTAGCAAATTCTTAGCAACGTTTACATGCTTTGAGATAGGCGACAACGGGATGTCGTATCTCGCATTCTTGAACAATTTAAACATAGGGGCATTCAGTGCCCGTGGGGAGATATATTCAGGTGTCATCTTCAAAGGTTTTGTCTAAAAGACTGGCAATTTCTATGCCGAGGATCCCATATTTATGATGTTAGATCGAGGTGCGGTTACGAATTTTCCTTTATCTTTTGCTTTGTCCTGCATCGTTGGATTAATTCTTGGTGATCAACGAGATTCACCTTGTTCTACGGCGACCTTCTTAACTGGAGTTTTCATTAACTGTTGAATCCCTCTGTGCTGAAAGATCCTCAATGCTTCTTCAATGGTGAGTTCTTCTTCTCTAAAGGAAGGTTCGAACATTCATAAATGAGGTAGTAGCTAAGGTAGACAGAATATGGATGGCTACTAGCTCAGACAAGTTAATTGCAAGAAAATTGTAAGTGCTCGGTAATGCCCACGAGTCTCCCAACGGTGTTATTTATAGGCGCAGTAGACCCTCTCCCGCGCCCTTCAACGGCTAGATAAGCAATTAATGTGGTGTCCATTGGTGAATTTGAGCGGATCCTTCGATCTTTTCTGTCGTCAGCGTGTTCAGAACTGCTATCTTCTCTTTAAATGCTGAAGCAGTTGCTGTAACGATCATCTAACGGCTATTTTTCTGAAAAGCCATGCAACGGCTATTTTTGTCTGAGTGCTGTGCCAAACTACGCGGCAAGCCATCTGCAACCATGCATGGCTACTTTGCAGTGCCAAAAATTTTGAACTACACGGCTTCCACTATATATATATATATATATATATATATATATATATATATTACGCAGCTTTAACCATGCTGCGCGGTACATAGATCATTCTTCTTATCATGCCTTCTTCCTTTTATCATACATGTACAGACTCCTTTACATTTCTAGTGTCCACTTTCAACTATACTTGACACTTAGAACCTCCTTCCTTTGTTTGTTATTCAGGGTTCTGTGAAGCAGTGCTATCATGGTATAGCTTTAGCCTGCTTCCATTTATCAAAGTTGGCAAGGTATCACCAGCTAAATTGGCTAACTGGACTGCACCAATGTTAGTAACATGTATCACAGTATATGGGCCAAGCCAATGCATCTTAAATTTACCAGGGAATTTCATAAATTTGCTATCATACAGGAGGACTAGATCACCTACCTGAAAATACTTGTTCTTTATATGGCGATCATGCCATGCTTTCTCGCGGTCCTTCTGAGCTTGCTAGTGGAAGCCTGCGATGAAGTGATCTTCCTCCAAGCCCAGTAAGTGTAGTAACCTTTCTTCTAGAGCTTCGCAGTCTGCCATCCCTGTAAATGCAGTAATTCTCAAACTAGGGACAATATATTCCATAGGCATTATAGCCTCCTGCCCATAAACCAACCGAAAGGGTGTATGTCCTATCAATTTCTTGCATGTGGTCCTGTATGCCCATAGCACAGATGAAACGCACAGGTCCCAATCGTCTCTATTTACATTGCACACCTCAGTGAGTGCATTCTCCAATATTTTATTGAAAGCCTCTACAGTACCATTTGCCTGTGGATGATATGGAGTACTACGTTGATGACGAATGTGTAATTCTTTTGTAAGCGCCTCAATTGTCTTGTTCAAAAAGTAAGTACCTTGGTCACTCATCAAAATCTTCGGACAGCTAAATCTGGTGAGTATTTCTTCAAAAATAAACTGCGCTGTAGTCCTTAACTGGTTTTGCTTTCGCCCATCTGGTGAGGTAATCTATAGAAGTAATAATATACCTTGCACCCGTTCTTTTTCCTGGTGGGTTTATAGGACCCACAAAGTCTATTGCCCATTTTTCAAATGGTTGTAGTGTCAACTATGGATTCAATGGCATCTCATCTCGGCGTGATGGTTTTCCTATCCTCTAACAGACATCACAGTTCCTACAATGTTCTTTGGCGTCTTTATGGAGTGTAGGCCACCATAGCCCTGTGTGCAATATCTTCTGCGCAGTAGCCCTTCCTGCATAGTGACCTCCCGCAATTCCTGAGTGTGCATCGGCTAGAATAAATGGCTTCTCATGATTGAGTATGCACCTGCCTAGGACTTCATCCGACCCAAGTTTGTATAACTGACCTGCAGTTATAGTGAAGTCCGCGGTGCACACCACTAACTATTTTTTCTGCTGGACCGAGAATTCCTGGGGTGCCAGCCCTGTGGTTAGGAAGTCAATGATATCCTTGTAATAATCATCGGCAACCTGTATGCTAAATAACTGCACATCAAGTAGACTGTCTTCAATATTCGTCGGCTCCTCTCCTTACTCGATCCTTGACAAATGATTAAGTCCCAAGTTTAGTCTACCTAGCTTGACAATAATTTCAAAGTCATATTCCTGGAACAGCAATAGCCATCGGCATATGCATCCCCCTAACACTGGCTTGTTGACCAAATACTTAAACGTAGAATGGTCAGTAAACATAGGGAAGTGCGATCCCATCAAGTAGTGTCTAAATTTCTATAAGGCATATACCATCGCAAGGCCTTCCCTTTCAGTAGTAGTATAGTTATTTTCTGCTGTTGAAAGCTTTCTGCTAGAAAATGCAATAGGGTGGTCAATACCTCCCTCTCCTGGCTGAGCTAACACGATCCCCAGGGCAATACATGATGCGTCAACATGGACATGGAATGGCTTCATCCAGTCTGGAAAGACTAGAATAGGCGCGGTGACCATCTTTTATTTTAATGTGTCAAAACCCTGTTCGCATTCTGTGTTCCAAATGAACAGTGCATGATGACGACAGTCGTCCTGGAATATGCACTTCTTGATTAGCTGTAATGCTTCATGGATTAATGGATTCTCATCTTCAAAACTGAAGTCCTTTTGGAAGTTCGCAGTGAGCAACTCCCAATCAGTGATTTCACTACGCAACTCCAGGTCGAGGTACTATTTCTCTGGGATACCCACATCCAATGTATGTACAAATAAATGTACCCATTCTATAAGTGGTCTTTCCACCCATGCCTTTGAATAGCTTTCAATGAGCTGACTAGGGTCTGTCTGTCCATTATACTATTGAAAGGGTAAAGTAACCTTTTCGGTGAATTGGATCTGCGTCTTAGTTCTACATTGATCCCAAGTGGTCAATGTTTGCTTATGTGCATTCCACCATCTGGTAGGTGTATCGCGCAATGCTATATCTAGAGCTGACAGTCTATGCTCATATGGTATAGCTATAGTATATTCCCTTATGAAACTATAAACATTAGCAGAACCATCATGTGTGGGAATAGGACCCACCTCTTTTTCGATCCAGTGCAGTGATTTCGTAACCTTGGCACATCTTCTTGCTGATACTTCATGCATGCGGCTTTGCCAATTCTCCAGTACTGTATCCAAGCCAGTGATACAAGAAGTGTCACATCGCCAGCTGAGCATACCGTCCGCAATAGGATTAATGTAGTCTTCCTTGTTCGCAGTCAGCTGGTATAGTCGGTCTAAGTCTTGAGCTTGGGATTCCTCCTGAATCGGCTCACTGTATCTATCACCATCTTTAGGATCCAATGGTGCGATGACCCTAAGATGCTTCCCTTCAAAGATCATCTTCTTTGTCTTCAATTTTATGATAGCCAAGTTATCCATAGCCCAATCAATTCCCAATATTCCGGGAAAAGGTTGACTATCATCCACAATTTCAATAAGCTCAAAGTTTGCATGACTCTGTACTCCGTCAATGTCAACTACTACATTAGCTAAGCAGCCAAAAGGTATGACCTTCTCCTAATTAGCCATTCGTAACTGGATAGGTGACCAGAGCAACTTTGGTCGACCCATCTACTGCCATGTCTGCTTAGTCAAGACATTCACTTCTGATCAGAGATCAAGGATGACTTCATCCATTTCAAAATCTCCTATCTACGCAGTAAGCCTCATCTCTCGGACTGTTCTTTTGTGCTTCCTTATATGATGTACAGCGCTATCTAGAGTCTCTGTTGCAATCTGAGGTTCATATTGGCTGATAAGATTTTGGAGCTCTAGTATGGCTTTTTTTCTTTTTAGTAACTTCATGCAGCTTCGCAAGAACTACGCAACAAAAGTACGTACATCTATCGCAGTACTTGTTTTGTCATACGGAGCTGGCATGTCTTCAACATGCGGTGTTTCACTACACAGTGCGATCCTTGATGACTTATCTGCTGGATCCCTAAAGGTATCCCGCACGTCAATGAAGATCTCCTTGTTCTTCTGTAGGTTAAGAGGGGGTGCTTTTCCTGTGTTAAATTTTCAGAATTTACTTCAATCTGATCTAGGATCTTAACTAAGAGAACAACATGTACAGCAAATCTACAGCATATCAATCATGGACACAATAATGCAAGCACACAAGAGACACAGAGTTTACTTGGGGAAAACCATAAAGGTGAAAAACCCCAATAACTTCCTCACAGATAGATAGAGCAATGATACAACCAGAATACAAGACATGGTCTTCTCCTAGCAGTAGAGCCTCCTCCCCCACAAGTGCACCACTCTCCCAAGTGTGAGTGAGAGAATAGAATGTGTAAAATGAGAGAGACACGCTCTCTATTTATACACTAACTTGACTTGACCTTTACTCAACTAGGTCGGCCTTAACTTAACCACTTAACATAATGCTGACTGGGCCGACCCCCATTAGGGTGGTCTAATAACCCTTTGACCCACATGGCCGAACCCCAATAGGGTGGTCTAATAACCCTTTGACCCAGATGACTTATATAGGGCCGACCCCAACAAGGTGGTCTAATAACCCATCAAGTATAAGTTATGACACTTACAATATAAATGACAACACTTCTGTATAGAGGAATAATAACATCTCTATAGGAATACAATATACATATATGTGAAATACATCCTGAAGTTACATGTACATCAACACTCCCTCTTAACTAGGAAGGTATTTCTCGACACAAGTCTTCTAGCACAAGTCTTCTTCTCTAGATCATTGTCACTAGATAATCGTCATCGAGTCATCATCATCATCACTGCTGCTGCTGTCTCAATCAATCTCTGAATCTACTCGTCATAGGATGTTCTACAGAGCCAGTCCTTTTTCATACTAGATGTAAGCCCACCACCTGCAGGTCTTTGTCAACACTAGCCATACTGTGGAATCCGCAAGACTTATTACGTGCGTCACAAAACCTCGAAAGAGAATCCCAGGATGTTACGAGCACATGGCTCTACCTATAGGATCTCCCAGGGCCATATTATATGTGACCTCACCACAAAACCTCGCAAGAGCATCCCAGGCTGTTACAAGCACACAGCTCTACCTATAGGATCTCCTAGGGATAGATTATATGTGGTGACCACAAAACCTCGCAAGAGCATCCCACGCTGTTACGAGCACACATCTCTACCTATAGGATCTCCCAGGGACAGATTATATGTGGTCATGGAAAAACCTCGCAAGAGCATCCCAGGACTTATTATGGGCACACATCCCAACCTATCGAATCTCCTAGGGACATATTATATGCCATAGGACAAAACCTCGAAAGATCATCTTCCAGATATCCCAGGGCCAAATTATATGCCATAGGAAAAACCTCGAAAGACTATCTACAGATCTCCCAGGGCCAAATTATATGTCCTCCCAGAGCAAAACCTTGAAAGAGCATTTGCCAGATATCTCAAGGCCAAATTATATGCCATAGGCAAAACCTCAAAAGACTATCTACAAATCTCCCAGGGCCAAATTGTATGCTCATCTGCACAACCTGATCCACGGCCATAGAGTATCAACCTGATACTTACCATACATCATCCTGATGTACACATGATCATCCTGATCATCATCACTGCAACATCCTGCTGCATGTCATCTGGAGCAACATCCTGAAGCTCGTCATCCATGATCATCCTGATCATACAATGCATCTACCTGATGCATAACAAGTATCTACCTGATACATATCATCATACATGATCCACCTGATCATACAATGTATCCACCTGATACAAATACAAATACATGATACATATCACCATGCACGATCCACCTGATCATACAATGTATCCACCTGATACATATACAGATACATGGTCCAAGAATCCAACATGATGCATATACAAAATACATACAAATGATCCTACTGATCATATCCAGCATCCAACATGATGCGTACATACATATAAATGATCCAACTGAGCATATCCAGCACCCAACATGATGCATACATACATATGAATGATCCAACTGATCATATCCATCATCCAACATGATGTGTACATACATATACATATAAATGATCCAACTGATCATATCCAGCATCCAACATGATGCGTACATACATATAAATATCAATGATCCAACCGATCATATCCAGCATCCATCATGATGCATACAAATCAGAGTCCAGAACATCATCCTGATGCTCATCATCCAGCGCTTACATCCACAGCCATGTGAAGGATCCTCCTTCCAACATGCTTGGAATGGCTTCAGCAAATGTGTCCATCACTTCTTCCTCAAAGTTTCATCAATCCGAAGAACACCAAGCCTCTCTCTGAAGTACTCGAACTTCACCCTGGCTAGTGGCTTTGTAAGCACATCTACAATCTGCTCGTCCATCGCAACATATAGGAGCTTCTCATCTCCTCTCTGCACCATATCCCTGATATAGTGATATTTGATCTCTATGTGTTTCAACCTGTCATGAAACACTGGGTTCTCAGACAGCTTCACACAACTCTGGTTATCACAAAAGATACCAGTAGCATCCAATGGGAGATCAAATAACTCAGACAGTAGCTTCCATAGCAATACTGCCTAACAACTAGCTGAACAGGCTACAACATACTCTGCTTCAGCTGTACTCAATGCTACGCAGGATTGCTTCTTGCTAAACCAAGAGATCACACCTAATCCCATACTGAAGCAGCACCCAGATGTGCTCTTCCTATCTGCAGCACTGCCAACCCAATCTGAATTACCATAACCCTACAGGTTAAACTTTTGATTCGCTTCATACTTGAGCCCATAATCCACTGTACCCTTCAGGTACCTTAGAACATGATTTACAGCAACTAGATGAACACTCCTCGGATCTGTCAGGAACTGACTCAATGTGTTCACGGCAAAGCAAATATCTGGTCTCATGTTCGTCAGGTACATCAAGGACCCAATCATCTGATTATACATAGAGACATCAATCGGCTCAGATGAAGCATCACATAGAAGCTTCGGATTCGATGCCATAGGTGTGGCCATAGCCTTGCAGTCCACCATCCCGAACCTCTTCAGGATCTCTACTGCATACTTCCCTTGTCCAAGGAAGATTCCATCTGCACTCTGCCACACCTCCATGCCAAAAACAAATAGTGTATCAACCCCAAGTTCTTCAACTCGAACTCGGCAACAAGCTTCCGCTGCGTGTCGACAATCAATCTATCTTCACCTGTAATAAAGAGGTCATCCATATACAAAAGTAGTATCACTGGATTTCCTTCCTCAACCTTGTATTAAAGGTTGAAATCCACTTTACTCTTGGCAAAGCCCAAATTGGATAGAAAGCTGTCTATCCTACCATACCAAGTTCTGCACATATATATGACTACACCATTCAAGAAGGCTATCTTGAAATCCATCTGGTGTATCTTCTATTTCATCACTTTTATATTTCTCTATGCTGCCATCTGCATCATGCTTGATCTGATAGTTCAATTTGGAAGTCACAACAGACTTCCCTTCATCTCTTGGGACCGCATCCCAAACATCGTTCTTCATGATCGACGGATCATGGCATTCTTCCCGTATCCTGGGAACTTCAATATCTTCAATGGATAAATTTGTTGCTTGAACAAATGTTGTAGTCCTTCTTTTGTAGGTGAAGGTATATGATCTTTCCTACAAAACAAGTTAAATTGCATGATTAGAAACATCTCATAATTTTCAGACAAATTCTTACACATAAAGAAAGATGTCATACAGTCATGCAATTATCTTATCCAATGCTTTAATACAACATTTATCCATATTCCGTAACTTCTTAGATGCCTTCCAATCTCTACCAGAACATTGTTAAGAGTGTACACAACTCCCAACATGTCAGCAAAGATGTTTCATTCTAGATAAGTAGCAATGGAATGTTGTACAGTGCCATAGGCCACTTACCCATCACATGCATATTAGTAGTATATTTTTCATCAATGCAACTATTCTAATATGCATAATACACAATCTAATTCTAGGAACATAAGCATATACATCATTGAATAACATTATGTAAGAAATGACAATCCAAATACCTAATTTTTTATGGTTGCTGGGTGGACTCCCTCTGAATCTTCGCTTTCTTGCAGGAGCTGCTGGAGTTGTAATCTAAAGTAGCTTCTTCTACACCTTTCTGTTGTGGAATGTAGAGAGATGGTCAACTCCCTATGAATATCTGCATCCTTGCATAAACCATTGGAGTGTACTCCCTCTTGATCTTTTCTTCCTGGATTACTTGTCCTTGAACTTATATTCATTCTCGATCCCTATGCATGCTTGTTAGTATCATCATTGTGTTATCCTCTAGGTCTCATACATAATCAAACATTCATTAGTATAATCTTAATATTATCAAAACACAATAATCTCAAGCATGTATAGTCAGGATCAATTCAAACACAGATAATAAACATTAGTATTCAAGGTTTCAAGGAATTCTTCTTTTATTCATACATATTCTTATTTGATCATAGGACTCTTCTGGTTAGTTAAATCATCAATCAAGATAAGAGATATAATATGCATAAAACCCATGATTATTCAAACCTATGACTTCATGAATAATCATTATCAACAACACAACAGTATAAGATCCTAACACAAGGTAGGATTCTAGCTTGATATAGGAAAAACATACCTGGATTAGCATGCTGCTAGTTATGTCTAACATACCCGCATAATGTCTTATGGTTCTCTTCAGTGACTTGTGCTAGTAACCTACATGTCTCATAAGTTAACCATTGTAGAACTAAGTTATACATACCTCGAAAGTAGATCTTCTATGTGATCCATGACAATGGATGAATCTTTGTCTTCACGTCACCATGAGCATATGTTCTTGAAGTAGAACATGATTTGACTTTCTTGGTGTACCTTTTGTGTTAGCAAACAACATAAACCTCATACAACATCACAATGCATTAGTACAATCATAAGTGTCAAAACCTTAATCAATGAATATCTTCTATTAAGGTGATACGACAAGTTCAGTAATTAATCAAGATTGTACTGTAATGATATGAAGACAAACATATGATAAACTTAACCATGAAACATACCTGTAAGCCATACCTGTCAAGATTGCTTGTAATCTTCTTATGGAAGGCCTTAGCCTCATCTCCCTCTGAGACAGGAACTTCTTCACTTATGCAAGTGACCAATCCATCTTCTTCTAGGATCAATCCAATCCACTTGATTCGCAAGAAGTGGACCTAGAGCTGGATTAGGGTTTGTCAAAGAAACCCCAAAAATTCAAACTTTGAATTTCAAACATTGAATTTCAAACTTCCGAAAAGATAGAAATATGCGCCTTGATGAGCTAATCAAGTTGGTATATTCAGAATTTGAAAACTGCAAAGTTTCACCCCTCAAAATTGCCTTTTAGATTTCTGGATTCACTAGGGAGGACCCTAAATTAGGGTTTGAGTTTCCCGGAGCTTCACCCAACCAAAAGATTTGATTCAAAACTCTAAGCTTCGGTTTTTCTGAGGAGCTTCCATCCATGGTCACAGATTTCCAAAATTCCATTTTTTGCAGAAGCCCTAATTTTCCATCTTTCTGATCAAAGTCCTAAACTGGGGTTTGATCAAGCCTGGCCTTCTGCCCAACCAAAAACTCTGATCTTGGTCTCTAAATTTCAATTTTGATGAGTAGCATCCATCCATGGTCTCGGATTACAAAAATTTCAACTTTCTTCGAAGCCCTAAATTCTGGAAGCCATGAATGAAGGTACTCAAAAATAATTATGTTTTGACAGAAATATGTACCTGATTGTTTCTGGTGTAACTCCAAACTTTTTGATCGAAAGGGTCTGAAAACTGTTTTTGAGATAACCCGACCTGTTATCTTTCCATCCCGATAGGTCTGACCTCAATTGGATTCTCTAAGAGAGATTTATGCTAATTATCGCAACGTGACTTGTTTATGGGATAATACAGGAGAGTGAACTTGTACGGCGTGCCACGTGTCACTGTTTCAACTTCGGCCTCTAAAACATTTTCCTGAGATATCCCGACCTGTTATCTTTCCATACCGATAGGTCTGATATCAATTTGAATCTCTGAGAGAGAGTTATGCCAAGTGTCACAACATGACCTATTTATGGGATAATACAGGAGAGTGAACTTGTATTGCGTGCCACGTGTCACTGGTTCAACTTCAGCCTCTAAACTATTTTTCTGAGATAGTACAATTTGTGTATTACCTGTCATTTTTTACAAAATTTCATTTGGAGATTCCTAGCCCAAGTTATGACCTTTTTCCCAAGATCACCTGATTTTGACTCAGATCTGGAAGAGGCAAAAACCCTGTATTGTACAGATCATAAATCACAAAGTACAACGAAGTAAAGGTTTTCCTTTGGACACAAGGTACATGGGGATCTTATCTTCGACCTGTAAACATTTCAGATCCAAAAAATTCACCAAAATGGGTTTATAGTGAAAGTGCTACGATGACT
Organism: Larix kaempferi; assembly: GCA_027924585.1. Lineage (NCBI taxonomy): Eukaryota > Viridiplantae > Streptophyta > Pinopsida > Pinales > Pinaceae > Larix > Larix kaempferi. Next base: position 148,286 of record BSBM01000983.1, on the reverse strand, counting down.
GGTTTTTTCTATATCAAGCCCTAGCATCGTAAGTGCAACAAGTGTCATACATGCCATATCATGCCTTCTTTCAGGCTAGCTCTGATACCATGTTGAATTTTCAGAATTTACTTCAATCTGATCTAGGATCTTAACTGAGAGAACAACATGTACATCAAATCTACAGCATATCAATCATGGACACAATAATGCAAGCACACAAGAGACACAGAGTTTACTTGGGGAAAACCATAAAGGTGAAAAACCCCAATAACTTCCTCAGAGATAGATAGAGCAATGATACAACCAGAATACAAGAGATAGTCTTCTCCTAGCAGCAGAGCCTCCTCCTCCACAAGTGCGCCACTCTCCCAAGTGTGAGTGAAAGAATAGAATGTGTAAAATGAGAGAGACACACTCTCTATTTATACACTAACTTGACTTGACCTTTACTCAACTATGTCGGCCTCAACTTAAACACTTAACATAATGCTAACTGGGCCAACCCCCACTAGGGTGGTCTAATAACCCTTTGACCCACATGACTTATACAGGGCCGACCCCAAAAAGGTGGTCTAATAACACATCAAGTATAAGTTATGACACTTACAATATAAATGACGACACCTCCGTATAGAGGAATAATAACATCTCTATATGAATACAATATACATATATGTGAAATACATTCCGAAGTTACATATACATCAACATCCTGGAGCTTTCGTTATCCATACTGTTTCAAGGGGATCCTTCTTCGTGTGTGCCTCCCCTGATGTTGAAGCTTCCGCTCCTCTATCGTGACCTGTCTCAGCGCCACTGCGCGTGACCACGTTAATGCTCGGATCCATTGGTCTATTCTCTACTATGATCCACTGGACGTTTGGATTCGAAACCTCTGTTCTTCTTCTCTTCTGCATTTCCACCTCTAATACCAGGCAATCTTCAATGACATGCTCAAACGATTTACAATAGTTGCATGTAGTGCATGGGTTAATACAATATCTAGACACGTGCGCAGGTTGGCCACAGTTATAACAAATGACTTGGTCGCGGCCTCTTCCTTGTGCCGGACCAGCATTTCTTCCTTTGTCGCGGTATCCACCACCATGACCTCTATATCCTCCTTGGTCATATTGTGCATTTTCTTGTTTTGGTTGGGTATCTTCTTGTATGCGGTACAAGCCAGCGCCTCGCATTGAGTCCATATCCCTTTTTCTTTCATTCATTAATTCATATGCATGGCAGTTGGATTCATCATGTCCAACTGATTTACAGAAATTGCCGTATAAATTCTTAGGAGTTTTCACATATTTCTGGATTAGGTAACAGTCTTCAGGTCTATGTCCTGTGGTTCTGCAAATTTCACACCATGGGGCTTGATTCTGATTTAATGGGTTAGGCACACCACTGTTAATATAGTCACGGAATAGAGGGAAATGCTCGCGGTCATGACCTTCTCCTTTACAACTTGTAAACCATACCTCCTGTCTAGGTTCATATCTTTGTTCTTTACCATTTTTCATACTTTGCAGTTCAAGTGTCAAGGTGGTCAGCTAGGTTTGGATCTGAGACATCCCAGAACTAGTATCCCCAATCGATGAAGCTTCCAACTTCATTGCAATTTCCAAGGCCTTTGCCTCAGATAGAACCTTCTGCTGCATCAGTAGTACTCTGATATGAGGTAACAGTGCAGCAATGAACCATTCTTTATGTTGTTGTGGTGGTATAACAAAACTTACTTGGTCTAGTAAGGTCTTAAATTTCTGATCAAATTCCCATACCATTTCAGTTCGTCTCTACTTTATCTCCTTCAGCTCAATTATACACTGAGACTCAGACTTAGGTTTCTTGAACTCTGCCACCAGCACGACTTTAATTTCTGTGAGGGTTCTCGGCTATACGGTAGAGTATTTCATAAACCAATGTAGTGCTCTATCCCTGAAAGTGGTGATGAGCTATGCTTGCTTCACGGAATCGTCCTGGATTTGTCTTACACTCCATATGGATTCACAAAGGAACCAATGTTGATCAGGGTCTTCTAGGCCAGTTCCTCTGAATATTGGCAGTTTCATATCAGTGTTTTCCATTGTGCTACTAGGTGGTGGGGTGCTGGGATTAGTGCGCGGCTGTTGTAAAGGGATCTATGTAGTAAATACAAATGGGACTATCGGGAGAGATGGACTAGGCTGAGTCTTCTGCAGGGTGGGCTGCATAGCGGGTGTGTTCTGCGATAAGGGTGGCACGGTTTGTGCAGCTAGCGGATTCTCAGGGGTAAATGATTGTGTAACTTCGCTATCAAGATCGTAGGGGATCTCAGTATCTATATGAAGTTTAGAGCATTCCAGATTCTTATTAATTTTATATCTCTTACCACTTCTAAGAGTATGTGTCTCTTTGTCAGAATCAATATATGTACTGTTTATCATGACAAACTTCAAGAATATTACTGCATTCTTAGAACACCTTTCTCAGCTAACAGCATCTTAATGTATAGACTGAGATTGTTAAGAAAACTTACCTTGGAATCCTCCGAAAAAATGTGCTTCTGCTTGGCTATAGGATTTGAGTGTGTCTACAGCAAATTCTGTTACAAATCCTTCTAGCATATGATCGACCCAATAATCAACTACGCGTGACAACGGGCTGTCCAATGCTTTAAGCTGCATGTGAGCTCGGGAGTCCACTCCGTAGGAACTCCTCCTTGGAAACAGTTTTTCTTCTCTACGAGTCGCGAGATCCACACATGCAGTTCATTTGGAAACGATGCCCAAAAGATCTCGTGAATGTCATCCAACAGATATCTATCTAACCACTGTGTGTCGCTTAAACGCATATGTCTATTTTCTTGTCAGTTAAAATCACTTATGGTCTTATCCTACCAAGCTTGGATTTCTGTCTTTTCAGGATGCTAATAGTTAGATCCTTCAGGGAATTGATATTCTTCTTCACGTATTGTGATTGCAACTCAACAGAACCATTTCAACTCATCATGGATTCTAGCGTGGAAACAAAATCGTTTCAACTCATCATGGATTCTAGCACGGCAACGGAACCATTTCAACTCATCATGGATTCTAGCACGGCAATGGAACCATTTGTTGGCTTAAACTGACCCAGAGGTTTCCAATTAGACCCAGGTTCTTTGTGGTTCTCCCTTTGACCAACAAAACCCCTTCACACTGGCCCTTTCGGAAACAACCTGCGAGCAGGTTGAGGTCTCACCCAAGGTGTATCTTTATGGGGTACTGCGGAATCAGGTTTCCACAGTAAATGATCAGTTGTTTATCTGAACAAGTTGCGCAGCACAGGACATAAGAATGGCGCTGTGGGGCAAAGTGATGCGGTACGCAACACGATCTATGCTGCGAGCAGTACTGCGCGGTGGAGGCAACATTGTGGGCCAAACTAAGGGTTTCTTATTGTTGCGACCCTTCTTATGGAACTGCGAGTCACCCACACTTATCCTCTACTTGGAAGATCTCGGAAACGTTAAGGCACTGAAATGAATATCACTCATCCATTCATTCAGGCACTTACTGGTTATCTTTCTAGCGTTCATTCTAGAACTTGGATTATTACAATGTGAACCGAAATGATAAACATGATTAACTATGTTGCGTTCCTTCACTACACTTAAGAAAGTATTTAAACTTAAATGACTGATTCATGACCTTAACCTAGAATTGAAATGTTTTCCATTCATCTGCTTCCATGGAACCTAGCATATCATTCCCAAACTTCTCCTATTGGTAAACGCATATCAAAGTTCTCATATTACAGCATGCAAGGGAACATTCAAGCATTCATTCTACAAAAAATACAGAAAGTCATTCATTCATAAACATCATCACATAACACAGGATTTAATGTGGTTCACTTCCCCGGATGGAAAGCTACGTCCACAAGAATGGTTGGTAATATATTTCTTTCAAAAGGGATGGGGCAACTGTTCTTAGTCTGCGCACTCAGTTGCAGACTCTTCTTTCTCTCGGCTAGGTCTCTACACACACAGCTGCAGAGCCTTTACAATATTCTCAGCTCGGAGAGACTTTACAATACAAAAAGGTTATCTCAAGATTACTCTAATCCCCAATCAACTAACCAACCCCCATCCCATACAAAAGTGTCTTCTTAAATAGATCATGCCCGAAGGTCATGTCTGTACAATGTCAAAGACCTAAAACCCAAAACCCTAACAGTTTCCAAAACTGCACCGATCTTCCAAACCGGCTTGCTGGCTCCTGGTAGCGTCTGCTTGATCATGGCAGATCTCCACATCCTCATTTTTTCACTATCGGCCTTCCTGTCGCATGCATGCCTACAGGCTGTGTCTGTCGAACCATTTCTCTCTAACGGTTTTTCCTTCTAAGCGTGCCAAACATCGCTTTCCTTAACAACCCACATGTGGCCACCTTCCTGTTTTGCCTATGTCCACCGCTCGGCAATCCTGGAATATCTTTTCCAAAAATGGCTGCTACCGGTCGAGCCAACAGCTACATTTGATACTTGTCCAGCACACCGCTTTGCTGGCTCCACGTGGCCTCCTAACTCCGCAACACTACTTCGGTGCAGTATTGGTCTTCGCATTATGGCCAAAACTTCGATGTTGCGCGCACCTCCGCAGTCTGGTCAAAAGTTGGATGCTGCGTGCAACTTCGCAGCATCCTCAATACTTAGCCAAAATTGTGTTTCTGAGCTACGCTCAGCTCAGCTTTCCTTGCTTGCCTCAAAAAAGGTGCTTCCAAAACTTCATCTCAACCTGGGCCCAACATACTTGAATATATATATATATATATATATATATATATCAACATATATATGGATATAATTGGTTGTGCTTAAATATTACATTAAGAAAAATCAACAGGAAATAAGAGTTGGTCGTTAATTAGAAAACAACTAAACTTAGAAGAATTTATGAATACTTTTAAATACAGACAATATCTTCTTTACATTACCTTGTATACATTCAAAGACTTTGAGAGAATGGATTCTAGAACTTGAGGATTACATTCCAAATACTCTGGAAGATATTCCTGAACAGCCTGGTCCACAATCCTCCTCACTTGTGGATTTCCTAACCTTTTCTATCAACATCCAAGATATAAAATATTATGATATTTCCAGGAATAGTTTCCCATCAAATAATTAAAATGCCACTTCAGATAAATATGCCAGATTAAAACAATGTAGTTTATACAAGCTAAAATTTAATTAATCACTTGAGAGGAGAAGTGCTAAACAACACAAAACAATATAAATCAATATAGTTTCTACATAAGTTAAAGACATAAAGCTATCTTCACTTACTTTTGTTTTCCCCTCAAACTCTAGTTTTGGAACTTTGACTGAAACTACGCTTGTCAACCCTTCCCTCACATGTTGACCACTAAGGTTCTCATCGTTCTCCTACGTAATTAACAAATCCAGAAGAGCGCTTTTTTAAATTACATGGTTACTTCCAACACAAACATAGAAAACATTTGTTTTTCCTACGCTAACAGATAATCTATTTTACTCAAGTTAATTAGAAGTATATAACATCAATAACAAGGCCTAACGCAGAATAAGTGGCTATAACTTAATGAACATTGAACACGTAGACCACTAACAAAAAAATGTTCGTCATTATAAACTTACCAACACTCCTACACATTCACCCATGACAAATCCATCTCTGTCTTTGTCCCAAGGCCTTGAGGAAGACTAAGGATCATCATTTCTCTGAGATAGGGCTCAACATGAAACAAATCCACCCAAACCAATGGGAATAATTGTTTCTCCATTACCACCATCTAGCATGATATCCTCCTCACCTCTACGAATATGATTTGCATCTGCACATGCTTTTATGAAATATAGTCATAGAACTTTGCACATGAAAGTGGCTTGTTAGAAGTAGGACCAATGACTAAATTTCAATGGACTAATCACAATAAATCTTATTCAAATGTCTATAATGGCATATGTTGCAAGCATGTCGTTTTGAATGAGTAGACCCAATACATAATATTAATAGATTTTTGATTCAAACCATTATAAATTTGTCCTGGTAGTTGGTTTAAAAATTTCATTTCAAGCTATAGAAGTATACTCTAGTACATAAAAGGAACAAAGGATTTTTATATTAGTCACTTTGTCAATGCATTTAGTGAGAGCATCTCTTTCAAATTGATACAAACATATCCTGCTAGGATTAATACAAACACACTTCAATTGTTCATTCCCATAACTGCCATAACAAGCAAGATATATTCCCATAAGATGCAAGATAATTTAGTAATGCATGTTGCATGGAAGCCTCGATGGTATGGTCAAACAATTTTTACATACTCTTGTATAGTTTCCATTTTTGTTTCTCTAATGGAGTTGGACTTAAGGGACCCACATCTGATGTAGGTCTATAAGGGAGCATATTAGATTTCTCAGCTGAGAGTATTAGAAATTGGATATCAGCTGGCATGTCCATTGTGTAATATTGAAAATCATACTCCACCTGAACAAAACATGAAGAATGAGATCAGTCTTACTTAGGGGCTCATAGGTTGAAACACAAGATTACCTAAGGTGAACAACACTACCTTTTTCCACTCCATTTTTCTAAATATTTGAACATGTGAATGCCAGTTGAATTTAAAGTCCTGTATTTCAATTGTAAAGAGTAAAGAGTACCCAAAACATAATCATAATTTATGCTCTTGATGAATCTAGTAAAATAACACTACAAGGACTTTAAGGCATAAATTCCTTAACCAACTGTATATATATTTGAATATCAGATTACCACCATCTCCAATTCAAGGATATTTAAAAAAGGGCGCAATCAATATTTATATTGAACCACAACTTAAATTCAAGGAACATGCAATTCATGAACTTTTACTTCCCTTCAACAATTTCTATAGCATCAACATAAGTTCGATGTACTTCCAGTAATTCTATCCTACCTTCAAGTCACTACCAATGGATCCTTCTGTTATGGTTGCAAGATCCTTCAAGTCAAAACCTTATTCAAGGCTCTCTTTTGCAAGGAGTTTCATAAGAACTTTTTCCTTGTTCTCCACAGAAGGTAGACCTACCATGATCATGTTCATGCCAATTAAAATCCATATTAAATAATTGCAAACCAGATCATAGTCATCACAAATTTAAAACTTTAATGTGCTTTCATATTATAGATTCTACTATTTGATTACTTACTACCCTTTTACCTAGTATTTTTAGTCTTCATATGAATAATAGGTAACACAATTAATCCTGACTACGGCACAAAGTCAATTGATGCATGGGAATTGAAATGTAAAAGCAGACATGAAAACTCACATGGCCTGAAAATGGTGGAGTCGAAAGGTGTCTTTGACATGTATTTATAGTTATAACATAGCTTAACACAACTCTACTTGTCGTAGCCCAATTGAGGTTTGACTAAGGTTCCACCCTCTAGCATCTATTGATGTATCTCACCCTACATCTATCACCACATGAAAAACTAGTTTAGTTTCCAAATGAACGAAAGAGGAACTGACAAAGCAGTTAAATGTGTAGAACAAATCCAATCCATTCAACATAAAGTCCATTACTTTCTAGAAAAGACTAGCGCAAAGTACAAGAACAGACATGACAAGCCCCATGTTCCCCACAAAAGAAATACATGTAGTCTCCCAAGTTGTTGCAAAGGATAATGTGGGTTCAAAAATTTTCCCAACTAAAGGTGTTGTTCCCACTATCTAGGAGAAGCTTTGAACAAGCCTTAAGATTGGGAAATCTATGGATGGCCTTCTTACAGGGGCATTGAAGAATATTTGTAGCAATATAGAGGGTTTTTTGTTGGTAACAATAGGAGCATGAGGTGTGGATATCCTATTAAAATTATTAACAAAAGGAATTCTACAACTCAAGCAAATGCATTTTTTCTTCTAGCCAGTATGATGCTACATAAGAGTCTATTTGCCCCTAGGTTTTTCAAGCCATAGCTACTAAACAACTTCTTAAACTTTTGCAACCTAGAAATGAAGTCTCAGTTTGGGAAAAGGCTACTGGTGCTCTGAAATCTCTTTCTTCCCTGTTGAAGGATGCAAGTCGTGATATTGTAAATTCCAATGGTATTTCAAGTTTGATAAATGAAACAAATGCTCCTTCAAAAGAGTTCCTGCACAAATAATTTGCACAAGTATTGCAAGAAAATGTAATGTGTGCTCTGGCTAACATATCAGAAAATGCAATGTGTTCACTGGCTAAGAAAATGCAATGCGTGCTCTTTCTTTATTTCATTATTTAGATTATTGTACCACCTTCGTAGTAAAATGTAAATTTATGTTAGATGAAAATACAACATACACCAAAATATTATAAAAACTTGGCATTCTAATAATTTGATTTCAAAGCTTACTACTGCATTAACAAAAGTGTGTACTCTGAACTTACCAGTTTCAGTTCAACCAAGAAACGGAAGCAATGAGGTTCTGAAATTCAAGAATAAGCTTCCTTGTTTCTGCAACCAATACAATTTTTTGCACAGATGGAACTGTACCTGCACATAGAAATGTTTTCTCACTTACATCATCCAGTTTGGTAAATAGATCTGCAACTGATAGTGGAAATCTTGGATGCTTAGTCTACACCACATCCTATCAAATATACATATCATTTATCCATAATCCTCCTAAAAACTACGACCAACCATGACAAATGGTGTAGAGCACCATGCCACTCATCTTATCATAAAATCGTTCCATTTTCACATCTAAAAAGCTATACAACAGTTGTTTATATGGAAGGAAAATACAATCTATAGTCAATTGAAACTTACACTTTAAAAAAATAAGAAGGAAATCATTTGCACATAATATTGTAACTCCTTGAAAATGAGACACAAATCCATAAAAAAATTAACAAGTTTAAAAACTAGAAAGATACAATATAATTTCATCATTACTTGGGAAAAATTCCTCAACCAACGACACATTACCTATATTAGTTTAAAACTATTTACAAAAGATAACAATATCTTCATCACTAAACACATAGAAACAATGGCATGTAAACAAACACACTTGCAATCTTATATCATTATGGAAGAAACAACATTTCTAATGGCACTACAAGCAACATTAAATAAAAAGAGCCAGTGAATAGATGCATTAAAACATCCCCTTATATCACTCATTGTAGGAATGACAAAAAAAACATTTCTAATTGCACCATAAGCAACATTAAGGGAAATGAACCAGTGAATATATGCATTAAAACATGTCCTTATATCTCAAGTCACATTCCCTTAAAGCAAAAAGGTTTTAACACTGTGTAAAGTAACTTTAAATGGTCTGAAGACTATGTAAGGACTATGTAAAGTAAACAGAAACTTTGCAGTTGATTCATAAAATATGATCATCTAGATTGATTTTCTCAAATAATTTTTTGGCCACTGAATAAAACTCATTTATGTCTCCTTCAAGCATTGACATCCATCAATTTTATCTTCATATACAATGGGGATGTTACTTGAGACATAAATGACACTTATATTAGCATCTTCAGGACCAAGTGACATTCCATGGATCTTAGCAAGTGAGTGAATTCCTCCAGTCCCTCTAATAGAACCATCATATGGATCTAGTATATCTACTTTATCTCCTACCTAGACAATTAAAATTCCAAAAACATGCATAATTATTGATATAACAAAATGAAATGCACTCACGGCCGAGTCAATATTTGAAATACATCCAACAGGAATTGTACACACTGATCGAGAATGCTGAGGTGCATCAATGACATTGGGATATCGTTGAATTTTATCCTGCATGTGATTGCATCATGCACAAATCAAATGTAATATTATAAGGCCACAATAATACATTAGAAGAATAGTAAATATAAGAGTAAAACACTAAAAATCAGACCTACACCAATTAAATCAGATTATGAAATCAAGTCAAGAAATGTTTGTAGGGGAATGATAATTAGCTTACCTCATCAAAATCACTACGATATCCCTTATTTTTCCATGAAGCGACTATTCGTTCAATGGAGGTGGCTATGGTTGAAATGTCTTCTTCAACCCATTTATGCAATCCATTACATCACTACAAGAAAAAAGGTCATTGGTGAGGGTCCTACATGTGACAAATCTTTAAGGGTTGTCACGAATGTCACATATGATGACGGTCCTTAAAACATCATCGTTATAGGTTCCTTTTGAGATTGTCCTTTAAGGTTCGTCACCAAATCCCTTTCCAGTGACATTTTTAGTGACGGTTGTTAAAGGCCCATTATTGATTCTCTCTTTGGTTACACTTCTGGTGACAATATTTTAGTATCCCTCACTAATAGATGTTTATTTTACTTTTGGTGAGTGTAGTAAATGATTGTCACTAATTATCATTATAATTGGTTTTTGGTGACACTATGTGAATGTTTTTATATCTTTTGACACAAGAATATAATGGTTTAAGACAGCTAGTATTGTTATGGATTCTTTGTAATTAATATGTTTCCAAGGTCATACTAGTCACAATACCCACTCATAAGGTCTATAAGAAATCTCTAGTGGTTTTTCATGAGAAACCACTAGCAATTTATAAGTACCATTCCAAAATGGATCCATAAGCAATCTGATCTTTTGGGTATTCGACATCAACAAAATTGATTCATATATATCTTGTTAGATTGTACTTCCAAGCTTTGAAAGGCATTGGCATTAATGGATGGATGTCTACTCGTCCATGTTCTACTCCAACACCTTAATTCACATGGTTTGGATTACATCACGAATGGTTTGGTTGAAGAATTTGCAATTCAGCATGTTTTAGCAAACAATTACAGGCTTGGCTCAAGCCTGTAGAATCTCCAGCTTCTGTGTTTTTTAAATATTTCAGTAAAATCCTAAAGATGAACAGATTGTTGGTAAAATGGAATGTCTCATGTATGGGGAAGGGAATCTTGAAAATGAACAGAACCTTGATACTATCTTGGATTCATCCCTCCCAGTACAAGCAAACTTTCAGTTCTATTTGGAATTTTTCTTTTCAAGTTGCAGATATAATGATTTCTTCCAACAAAGTTATATCTTTAAAATCCATGGAGGATCTGTATTTGCATGATTGGAAGGATTGGATCTCGTTTTTATCCCCTGCCTATGTGGTATGTTGTTCAAAGTCTTCTCTTAATTCCGGGCAAGTATTGTTCCGGTAGGGTTAAATTCAATATACTTTTCCTAATAATGTGTATAAATTCTAGCATATAAGAATGATTTGTATACATTTCAATTAGCTTTTCAAGTTCATTTCATGGCTTATTATATTCGTGACATGTCACACCAAGTCTTTTTGTTCAAATAATTTCCATTAATGGAATGATCATTAACTCATTACTTTTTGGACGAATGGGTATATGTTGATTTGACCCCATCAATTATCATAATTAGCTCTATCCTTTTGTCCCATGTCTGAACAATTATATTTATACCCAATTTGAAAGTTGGATTTCTTTATTATGCATAAGTCAACCCTATAAATACCAATTTGGGTTAAAGGATACCGGTTTGATCACCTAACTTCCTTTCAACAGAGAAAGTTCCAGTTGGCATGGTTGTTGCACGTAGGGAGGAGCCATATTCCATTGAACTGTTGGATGAAGATCCCTCTAGTAAGAGGATTTTTCAACAAATTGGATTGTATGCATTTTTTAGTAAATTTAGAGGGCACAACGAAGATGTGACCAAGGAATTTGCTCTCAATTTCGATGGAGCTTGTTCTAACATTCAGAGGTTTCTGCTTCCAGTTTCAGAAACATCCATTTCTCTCGCTGCAGGCTTACCACAAATAGGGGAAAGATGGTTTAAAGCTGGTCATTTGAAAAACCCTTACTCTTGGAAACAGTTTGTGAAAGTGTCTAATTCTAGTATTCATTGGAATAAGGGAGTTGAATGCAATTGTTTCACTGTTGAATGGGGTAATGTCATTTTCTTTTTGCAGAAATATTTGACTTGTGAAGGACGATATAGCCTTGTCTTTCTTTATCATATTCGGCTTCTCCTTCACATTAAAGGAGAAGAATTGATGAACATTCCATACTTTTTGTGGAAGAGCCTGTCTAAAATGGTTTCAGATGCCCAAAAGTGGCCTGATCAGCGACTTGGTAATAGCTTGTATCATCATGGATTAATTAAGTTGTTGATCGTGGAAGAATTACAAAAGAGCAACCTAACGTGGGAACATTTTTTAGTGGAAAAAGGTTTTCAGGAGCAAGTTAATGATGATCCACAAGATTCTGTATCACTCCCTCCAATAGTTCAGACAGAATTTGATCCAGCACCAACATTTTTTGAACCAATTCAATCCCAACCATCTCCAAAGAGGCACAGAGATGATGAAGATGTTAATAAAATTTCAGTTATGGTGAGAAGAAGATCTGCAAGGTTAGAGGTCATTTCTGAAGAAGGTATTGAAAAAGTTAGAATATTTGAAAATATGTTTTCGACAATACCCAAACGTCCAAGAACCTGTTATAGACAGAGACAGAATTTAAAGTCAACACCCCTACCAGAATTGGAAGCTACTCAGTTTCAAGACCAAGATCAAAGGGAAGAAGACGAATATAATCAAGTGGTAAGGTTTGATACTCCTGGTTTAATTTCAAGTAAGTTACAGAAGAGGATTAAGAAACTTCAGAAGCAAGTTCGTGAATTTAAAGTTTTGGATAGATATGTTAAAAATGAAAATGAAAAGTAAAAATAGAGGAGTAGACAATTACAGAGAAAGAATGATGTTCTTAAGAAAAGACTGAAAATTTTGAGAAGTCAGACTCACCGATGGAGTTTGCAAAACAAAAGGTTGACGAAACAAAATAAATTGCTTAGAGATAATTCGGTACTAAAGGAATCAGTACCACTAGCTAAGGATAATACAAGTTTGGAATTATTGGCTACATCAGCTACAGAAAACATTCTTCCTAGTACCTCTAAAAGTTTTGAAGATAAGAAAAAGTCACAGAAGTTCTCTATGAGTTTTTTAATCAAATTCTTGATGATGTTTGGACTAATACCCTGGATTTAGCATCAACTAAAGTAAATACCGTTAAATGGAATGGAAGAAATAATGAATTATATGACTTGGCCCTTATTTATCAACAATGATATAAATTTGAAGTACAACGTAAGCAGGAAACTTGGTTTTCTGCTTATTTGGTTCAAGAACAAAAGTGGAAGTCCAAGATACAGTCTTTACAGCAGCAATTAATGATTAAAGAAGAAGAAAAGAGGCAAATTTTTCAATTTGCTGAGCAAGCCATTTCTTGTAGAAGTCTTGCTAGAGTTTATTCAATGTACCTACATGAACAATGGGTAGGCCTTCAGATGATGAGATTGAATAATAACAAAAATTTCATGATAGGAAATGTTGATGACTTTGTGGATATTTATAATGACTCATCTACAAGGGAAAAGGATTTTTTGTGCGAACTTTATCAGTTTAAATTCTTTCTAGAACATGAATTGGAATGGAATCCCAATCCTGTAGTAGGAGATATTCAGTTACGATCCTTTTCATCTTTTATTTAGATTCAAATTAAGTGGGAAATAGGGATGAAATTCTTTTATAAGTTGGAATTCCAGTGTGAACTTCACGTCAGAGGAGAGCATCCAGATCCTGAAGTAGCCTTTTCTAGTCACAGTGAATTCCTCAGGGATCCTATGAGGGTGAAACAATTTAGAATGAATCAGAGATCAATGTTACAAAGTTTTGAAGAACTTAGATCTTGTGGGACTTTGGCCTCTTTGCAGGCCTCAGAGACCTATTGGAATTTGCTTCCTCCAATAGTCAAACAACGGGACCCCATGGGATACCCCTTTTTCCAGGTTGCCTTTTCAAGAACAAGTTTGCATGTGAATTATCTACAAAGAAATGGTACTCAATGGCTTGGGTTAAGGTTCCTTTTTCTTTTGCTCTGGTGTAGCAAAAATGAGTACAGTGTTGTTGGGCAGTGATATGATTTTGCAGAGAACTCTTCATGGATGGAAGTGGATCGTCATTTAGGCTTTCGGGAAGAAATGGAGTAAGTGTTAAATTTTTAGAATTTACTTCAATATGATCTAGGATCTTAACTGAGAGAACAAGATGTACAGCAAATCTACAGCATATCAATCATGGACACAATAATGCAAGCACACAAGAGACACAGAGTTTACTTGGGGAAAACCATAAAGGTGAAAAACCCCAATAACTTCCTCAGAGATAGATAGAGCAATGATACAACCAGAATACAAGAGATAGCCTTCTCCTATTAGAAGAGCCTCCTCCTCCACAAGTGCGCCACTCTCCAAAGTGTGAGTGAGAGAATAGAATGTGTAAAATGAGAGAGACACACTCTCTATTTATACACTAACTTGACTTGACCTTTACTCAACTAGGTCGGCCTCAACTTAACCACTTAACATAATGCTGACTGGGCCGACCCCCACTAGGGTGGTCTAATAACCCTTTGACCCACATGGCCGACTCCCAATAGGGTGGTCTAATAACCCTTTGACCCACATGACTTATACAGGGCCGACCCCAACAAGGTGGTCTAATAACCCATCAAGTATAAGTTACGACACTTACAATATAAATGACAACACTTCCGTATAGAGGAATAATAACATCTCTATAGGAATACAATATACATATATGTGAAATACATTCCGAAGTTACATATACATCAACAGTAAGTCACCAATATTACAATTGGACCGAGCTACATCAGAATTTACTACGGGGGGAATAAGTTGCATAGGGACATGCAACAAATTTCCTTCTAGGGAAGATGCTTGGTGCTTGAATTGTTACCCGAAGGGTAGGTTTTCTCTTGGATCTCCATTGTGTTGTTACTTGATAATATACCAGAGGATGTTAAAAAACTGTAATTGTTTTGTCAGGATTTCAAGTTTATTCAATGCACAATAGTGGAAATATTCATTTTGTTTATCTAGTCTCTAAAGTATGATATTTCAAATATAATGATTTTCCCAAATGTGTCTTTTTTTGTTTATGTGAATTTGAACTTGTTCAAAAGAAGTGTATAAATTTTTCCTTGGAAACTTACTAAATCCCATAATCTGATATTTTATAGTGATTTTAGGAAAAACTTCGACCTTTTATTTCATGTAAATGAACCAACTGAACTATACTTGTTTTGTTACATGTAGTTATAGAAGGGCCATGTTCACATAAAACTATTAGCATTGATTGCAAGGTAATCAGTCCTGCAACCTCTTACAGATCCATTTTTTTCCATAAACCTGAAATAATGTTGAAAAGGTTATAGTTGCAGTCACCGCCCTTTTTAATCTATCTCTGTGAAGATATTTATTTGTATCAGACATGGATTTTGCGAGAGGGAGCTATTGTTGGCAATATGGCAGTGTAGGTTGTCAATGATGGCAACTGGATGAAGATAGAGCAACAAGCAAGAATGATGACAAGTAATGTAAAATTCCTTCTATTTAGGTTCTTGGTCTAGGTCTTGTACTTATCCTTACGCCTTTGAAAGTAATGGCATACAAGTAGGGAATACCAACATGAGAAGGGAACCCATGATTTAACCTTGCATCCACCTCACTAGTGAACCAACAAACTATTATAGTGAACCAAACTGGATAAGAAAACTATGTATTGAAGAGACTAGGCATTCAAATCCTTCTTTTGGGAACTTGGATTCCAACCTCCCAAGATTGGAACTAAACAACAACATGGGGAAGGTTCCATCCCCTATTGGCTTCAAATTTCGATATGATTGGCAGACAATTAGTATGATTATCCCTTTGATCAATGTGTTGCATCTTCCTCTTGCCACCTGGGTGATTGTACAATGTATTTAAGGCATAGCCATATTCATTATCATGTGGACTATCATGTAGCCATCTCTGGAGGTGTTTTCACATCTAGGAATTTTGTTTGTGTATTTTGACTACGCTTCATGTTAGTCTGGTTCTCTTTGGTGTTTAGGGATGTATCCACACCATGGTTCCATACCCTATTGTATTCCATGGCTTTATCTCTGATATTATTATGTACTTATGGGAAATATAGCAATTGCAAGGACATAATTATATGTTTGTTCAAGATTTCTCTTAAGGCACACCCAGTGTTCGACATTAGAAATAAAATTTTGGATTTTTTTCCATTATTTAAATAATTATTTTTTCGTGTTTTCATTGGCTTTGCACTGATGATTTATTCAATAAATATAAGCTCAGGGGACTCTTCTGATAGGTTTCCAAGTAGACATCAATGGCCATTCAATTCTGATGCACTGAAATCCACCGCCACCCAGAGATCTGTAACTTTCATTGATCTTATATTTTATGGGTTTTGGGAACCCTCATTTGGTTTCATTTCACATTTTTTCATTTCACACACATGCTCAATATGCATCAATAAAGTTTAGAATAAGTTGATGCTCACATTGATTGCACTCCACATGTCTTTCTTTTGCACTGCAGATAGTTTTTTCCATTCCATGTGCTTGATGCCTAGAATTTCCTTTGCAAGAACACCTAAAAATGAGGAGAATTTCTCTGAATGTGGACCAATAGGCTGGTCTCTCTCATTAAATTGAATTTTAGGCAATGCAATGCCCTCTATAGTGGTTCCAAAGATACATTTTGTTGGTCCTCTACTCCTTTTCACATTTATTGCAATACTAGCTTGGGTAGATACATTTGCATCTTCTAAACCATGCTCTTGTTGTGGTGGATCCTAATCCAAAACATGCTCTTGTTGTGGTGGATCCTCCTTCAAAACATGATCTTGTTGTGGTGGTTCCTATTGAAAATTTTCTGGAAAAACAAACCAGTACCCCTCTTGAGACAATGACAATATGAAATTATTAATATGAAATCTTGAAATACTTGTATAGGACAAAAAATGTTTAGAAATGATCATACCTTCCAGTGGTTCTTTCACATCTTTCTCAAGAATATGTGCATTAGAATTGTTGTCGACACTATAGCAAGTAGATTCACTTTGTAATGGGACAGTGGATCCCGATGCTATATTTTGTTGGAATTTGTTTCCCATCTTAGAGCCTATGGTCAAGTATTTTATGAATTTTTTTAATATAGTTGTTTATTTATTAAAAAATAAATAATAAGTTATCATCATGTTTAAAATATTTACCTGAAGTTGTGCCACATATAACATTGTCATTTCTTTTGGTAATGCGACTTGAATTTTTTAAAAGAGATGTATTGCAACGTCTTAATTTAATCGTGTTAGCTCCCTACAAATATGGATTGCAACTCTTGCTCAAAGAAAGTTAGACAATTTTAAAGTATAAAAGAAAGGACAATAATTGTTAAAAAAATATTGAAGTTATTGAAATCCCAAACAAAAAAGAATAATGTCTTACTTTGATATGTACATCTGCAAATAAACTGCATAACAAAAAAAATCATTTTTATTAACACATCGTTGAAACAAACCAACTAACACAATCCTGAAAATTCAATAGTATTTATGAACATTATACAAATATCTTTAACTAATTCATAAAAAAATGTCTAACAATGTATACTAAAATATAGAGGGGGACATTTTGGGAATACCCTTGTCAAAAGTTTTACATGCAAAATATATGAAATCTAATGTTATTAACTGGTTCAAGATGCTACTGCATCGTGGACTGCTCAGGATTCTACTAGAACTTATGACTTCAAGACACACTCTCTTCTTCTATTTAGATTCTTTATTAAATATTTATTTCATGCCTCTTCAAATCTAAAAGCCGCATCTCTTCCAAACAAACATGTCCTTTCATTTCTCTGTTATTTTAATTCTATTTTATTAATAATTAATTAAATTAATCATCTTCATATGCTTCATCGAATCTTCTATTATTAAACTTTTTAATTCATATTTATTTCTTTTGCGGATTTTGATTATTTAACCAATTAAAATCTTAATGGACATCTTCCAGGTTTGTTGGCTTCACGCCCTTTCAAATCTCTGTTTTAATGAACTAATTAATTAATTAACTAGTCAATTAATTCATAAATTAACTTCAAGCCTGTAGACTTCATTTCCGTCAAAACTGCATGCTTGGGCTTTCTACGGGCCTAAATGACAAATTTAAAGAGCATAAATGAATTACATAAACACATAAAAGAGAGATGCAAACTAGCAAAAAGAACCCAACAGATGATAACGGAGTTCACCTCTCTTGGGCTACTTCTCCGGGCCGCTTCCAATGTGAAGGTCGATCTTATTAAGTCTTCAAAGAGTACAAATTGAGTGTTCTAGAAACACCTCTGTCTTTTGTCTATCAAATGCAGAAACAGACTGCATGACTGCCTCTGTCTCAAAATTCTGAGCAAAATGAGTATAAAGTTGACCCTGTTTTCTTGAGGCCTCCTCCGACACGCAATTCGAGACAACCAATCTGCATAAAAGACAAAAGATACTAAATGCTATGTACTTTGCCTCGGGAACTGTGCCCGTACTCCACCTCGGAATCTGTGCAGCGCTCTGTTTTCAACCGTGAACTCGACTTCTGAACCTGCTTCGTGGCTTTTTATAGCAATGGGCGCTGGCAACCTTTTAAACTAAATCTGCCGCTTTTCTCTCAATGGAGGGCCCGTGAACGAACGGTAAATACACATTATTATGAGGTAAAGGTCCCGGGTTCGACTCGCGGGCTTCTCCTCCGCTAGCGCATTTTACATTGTGGTGTGATCCACGTTATTATATGGTTATAATCCTTAGAGCGGTGGTATTCCATGTTGTAACATATCATAATGGTCGGTATCATGTGGCGCTTTTTATAAAGTTTATGTTACACGTTGAATAATGTTACACCGCTTGGCATTATCATATATGTCCACATTATAATATGACTTATCATATGGTTTGCTCCACGTTTATACCTTGGCACATACATATATGTGGTGGTTACACTTTATGCCTCTGGGTGTTGGCATGGCCCTTGGCCCACCCTTTTTACACATTAACTCTTTTACCATTTTAACCCGTGGGGTCATGCTGGCCTTTCCACAAGGCTTTGGGTTCGATTCCCATTGCCCCAATTACATATTTTTAACCGTTTTAAACCATTTTAACCAATATTGACGGAACTTCAAATGTACACAACTTCTTCATCCGGAGGTCATTTCATGTGAAACGAATCTTGAAAGAAAGCTGACGACGAGCCCTTTGCCACAATAACCTTTGTACTCCTTTTTGAAGACTTTAAATCTAATCTGCGTTGAGATGATCCTTCTGGATCAGTGATGCCCTTAGATGTTATTGGTATCACACGTGCTACGCTGATGCAAACAATAGTTTTTTCTCCTTGGTTTGAAAGGATTGGGAAATATTCTTAGACCATTGCAATTATTGGTCTTCAACAAGGAATTTCTATTAAGCGTGTGTCATCAACTCATGTTGACTATGTCCCTACCCTTTGTACACATAGCTCATTGCTCCTACCGATTGAATGATCTGGTGAAGTGTTTGGATCATGTCAACGAAGGTGGCTCGCCACCTTTGATGTCATGAGAAGTTTAATGAGCCTTATCATTTAGAGGAAGGAGAAGTTGTAACAAGGTTACCATAGGTGAATCTCCAGTAGGATCATCAACAAGCGATTATCATATGACACCCCTTTGTGGGATAGGGGATAGTTGCACGACCCATGCATTCGGCTTTGTTGTGGGTGGTGGTGCCTGTCCATTCCATCTACACAATGCGGCTACCTCAGTCAGTGGGTGTAGGATGTTGGATCCCACTAAGATGTGGGGTGGGAGACGACTACGACCCATGTGATTGGCTTCATTGAGGGCGATGATGCCTCGTCATTTCATTTGCACGATGTTGTTTCCTTGATCATGGATCACGGGAAATCCACTCTCCAATACAAGCTCTCACAAGCCCCTTTCTTCCACAATGAATAATCATCGAGGATTGTTTAGTGGATGGGTGAAAACACAATGCAATGCATTGGGTCGACCACCCTAGTTCTCCCTGTCACCCTCTTAGGATGCCATCGTGAAAGTTGGGTAGTTTTTTGGGTTCTTTTCTGAAGCACCTTTCTGGGTGTATGTGCCATCTATCCAACAACTCTTGAATTTTCCCCTTAATTTCTTCATTTTCAAAGAATGAAGTCCTACATAGAGCCTCGTTTGGCATAACAACTTTATCTCTCAGGTTGATTCCATGCATGTTCAATCGGATGGCTTGGATGCATTTGATGAGGTTCTCATAACAATTCATGATAATAGTACTATAATAGCTCATCCAACGTCTTCTATTAATTTGACCTCTCCTATCAAACTAGAAGCATGTTTTATGATTTCCCATGGTCTTGGTGACTGTTAAAAGGTGTTAATTTCTCTTCCTTTTGGGATCACAAAATTATCAAGGAAAACTATTATTAGGCATTGATTAGTTTATGAGCTTCAATGCCAAAAGTAGTGCTAAATATTAGATGGTTGGGTCCTTTTACCTCATCATCACACATGCTTGGGCTTTTCTAGTAGTTAGTGCTTGTTCTTTCATAGTTAGTAGAATGCATCTCAATACCATTTTTCCATGAAAAACTTCCTTAGGGAAACTCTTCAGGCACTCTCTCACATTTCATGAACGGTGCCCAGACTAAATGTTGTTGATATACAACATGTATGCCTAACCTTGAGGGACTAAGGTGGATTTGACATTGTGACCTCTTTGGCTAATATGACTTCAGCATGCCAAGTTAAACCACTTGAGCCAACCCTAGGGGATTTTTGCATTCCACTAACAAATGTGTGGACAAGTGAAAATAACTCCACACACATTTAGTGGAACTATGTTTATCTCTACTGTAATTGACTAATATGGAAAAGTACTTGTTGCATTTTTGTAAGACACACATATTTGTTCTTGTTGAGCCAACCGATGAGTAGGGATCGCAACATACACCCAAAAATAGATTGCTTATTCACTATCTTGTTCAAATCAAATATTATTGAACCCAGACAAAAAATAATATATTCATTCACACAAACATTATCATGTCTATATTACCAATGAATCAACTCCAAATTCCCATTAAGTTTATGAAAATGTATGACAATGTATGGAAAACTTGAAGTTGAGCAAAATATTCAAGCAATCGACTATTCAAGTATTCACAATCTCATGATATGGCATTTATCATCTAATTAAGGGATACAAACATTTTGTCTTCTAGTATATTCATATTTTCTATATTGAACAAAGTACACAGATTCCCAAAGTTGAAGAGACAAACAAGGAAGATGATTCGTGTTGAATATTGGCCTTCCATGCACAAACTATTGAGCTCCTCAACTACATCAGTATGTCATGTCTACAACAAGAATAATTGCACTATGTTTAAAATGCATATCACATGATTGAAATTTATGCCTATGCGACTAGGTCACAACATCACAAGTGTGTGACAAAGAATATCAATGTTTTCATAACACACCATTACTTTCCAAGTTTAATTTGTGATGAATATTCACCATTGAAATGTGCATCGAGCACCAATACCTTTATACTAACATGCATATCAAACACAACAACCAAATCCACAAGTGTGTGCTTAAAGAAATTCTTAATGAACTTCTCTCATCAATTTGATCAATTAATTATGGACTTAGTCAAACTCTCAACCCTTTCATTATCAACACTAGACCAAACAAAGCCTTTTAAGACCATACCTTAAAAGGGGTTAATTTACGCAATACCTTAAAGGTGTTGGTTAGGACCTTGTTTCCAAGTTAATTGAGGACCCATCCTTCCAAAAGGATCTTTATGGGTTGGGTTGATAGATGAAGGACCAACCCTTGAAAGGGTTAACCAAGGGCCTTACTGGGTGGCACCATTCATCATGAGATAGTTCATTAAGTGATAATTTTCCTTCATAGTTTTTTAAGTGGTAATTTTTTTTAAGTTCATGATATGAATATTTAAAATATATGTTTGGAAAACCAAAATCCGCGATTATGTTGTGCAAACTATATGTTATTAACATTTAAACAAAAATATATTGCGACACCTAAACCCTTCAAGAGTGGCAGATGTCGTTCTCCCAAATAAATCCAAATATACAAGCAACTTCTCAGAACTCCGCACTCATAAATCTCTCAATCCCATTCGGTTTCCTCAAGGATCTGGAAACACGATTGAAAGGTGGAAACATGATCGAAAGGAAGTCCATTCAACTTGCAGTGTTTTGGACGAGATGAAAAATCCATGAGTCTAGGTTTTGAATCTCCCCGTATATTTCTTTGGCCCTTTAACATTTAGTTTTCCCACATGAATATACAGTTGGGAGGTATCTAATGCTTTGCTAATTCTAATGAGAAAATTATATTGGTGTTTTTGTATGTGGTTGTTCAAATTCGAGGCTTAGGGTTCCTCTAATGTGTCGCTCATAAAATATGCTCAAGGTTAAGGTTATTCATTCATTCATGCTTTCCAATTATTTTAAGTAGCACAACCAACGAGGCTCTTAGAGAACACAAGGGTTCTGAGAAATAAATATGCGATATTGATGCACAGGGTTTAAACACCCAAAGGTTGTTTTATCCATTTTTCCTTTGGATGTGTTGCTGTGATATTGATGCTTAGGGTTCCTCAGAGTTTTTTTCCTTTCATTTTCTTGTCCATGTGTTGAGTGAAGTATGAATTCTTTAATTCGGTGCTTGGCTACCCATGCATTGCAATCCTATCATCGGTCGTAATTGTTGTCGATGTGGCCATAAACTGCTTATTGTTGGGTGCAGAAATAACTGAATTGATGGATTACACTAATTCCAATACCTTGATTGGATTTATCTTTATTTGACCTCCATCAACTATGACACCTAAAAATAGAAATACTTGTCTACAAAAATATCACTTCTTCACTTCCTCATGTTGAAATTCAACCTTTTTTCTTTTAGAGCCTCCAACACTTGTTTCAAATCGTCTAATTTCTCCTTTCATTCCTTATTGTAAATGAGTATATAATCTCAATACACAACCAAAAGAAAATCAATGAATGGTATAATAACTTCATTTATAAACTGTGTGAATGTGGTTAGTGTGTTAGTAATCCCAAAAGGAATTACAACCATTCAAGCAACTCCCGTTCTCTTTTGAAATGTCTCTTCCAAGAGTCTCTTGCTTTATTCTCATGTGATGATGAGAATTTAATTTTTAACTCAAAAAAAGTATTACTTTCCTTGTAAATGATCTAAAAATTCATTAATGCTTGTTGCATGATAACATTTTTTGTGTTGTGATCTTGTTTAGTGCTAAAAAATCAACACCCATCTATCAATTCCAAACCTTCTTTTGCACCAAGAAAATCGAAGATACAAGGGGACACATTATGATTTATGATCCCTTATCCAATAATTCTTGAATATACATATTAATCTCCTCACTCTCCACATTAAAACTTTGGTACAAACCAAGATATCGTAAAGGTGACTCTAGCAAATATTGTAGCTCATGCTCAATTGGCTACTTGCTCGCGAGGTCCAACAATTGCATATCTACATCCAT
Source organism: Larix kaempferi (assembly GCA_027924585.1). Taxonomy (NCBI): domain Eukaryota; kingdom Viridiplantae; phylum Streptophyta; class Pinopsida; order Pinales; family Pinaceae; genus Larix; species Larix kaempferi. The sequence goes on along the minus strand of BSBM01000983.1, from coordinate 124,770 downwards.
ACCCTCTCAAAACCCAATTTACAATGGAGCGTGATTGGTAACAAGAGAAAAGGGATCCCTGCACAAGTCTTATAAATTTGCCAATCACTATAATAGCTAAAGTCCTCCTCTGTCTACCCTTCACATCTTGTCCTACTGCATCCAAAACTTGCTTTGCATTTCATGAAATCATCAACTTGCCACAATTTTGCAGAGCCTATGACCAATAGAACAAGAAACAAGGATGGATCATGACAAATAAACCACGGGGATCACTCTGCAATCCAGTGCTTTTCTTCTATGACATCTCTCTCAATGAATGGCACACGATTCCCATAACTAGCACACGATTCCCATTTAGTCAGCCATCACAATATCTATTTATCCATCACAATATCCATTGGTTCTTGATTGTGTTGCATTTAATATAATATGAACTAATCAATGTCAAAGAGGTGTATTGTTAAAGCAACCAAAGAAAAAAAAAGACAATTGCAAAATTGTATTGCAACGATAATTATTGAAAAGGATGGATACCACATATCTTTCGACATCAAATTTTGGGTAAGCAGTGGTCTTCACATGAATTATTGATTATTTCATCAACAAATTTCCAATTACCACCCAATTTCCACATTTTGATACTGCTGAAGTGGATTCAACCTGACACCCATAACCGCAATTATCATCACATTGGAACAATGATACCAACGTTTGGATTATACATACAATGGTTAAAAAATGATCACTAAAGGGTAGGAAAAAATATTTATGTCTAATAGGCTACCTATAATATCCATTGCAAATCTGAGATATGAAACCATTGATTGATAGTGAATGCCACTAGATGGGCTAAGTTGTGTATCTATTGTATTTTTTAATTCTCTCCCACTATCTATAGACACTGTAATTTGCCATTTTTTCCCGATTTCTTTTAACATGGGTGTAATACATAATTATGAATTTACCTAGAATAAACACTATTTCATAAAAAAAATCTTGATAATCAAGGTAAATAGGAGATTTACTACGCTTGGTGAAACAAAAGTTCATTGTTTACCCAATCCAAGGAAAATAAACTACAACTGTGTCATTTTTCTCCTTTAGCATCATGGTTTTCCCTAAGCGTTGTCAAGCCCATGCTCACTCTCTACCTACATAGTACTATATTTTTAACATTTTATTCCACAAGAAGAATCAGCAATGATTTCTATCTTTGAAATAAGAATTTAGTCATTCTAGATTATGCTAGTTTTTTGCAATTACTTTTTTATACAATCCAAAATAGAATGTTTGGTGTATAATTTGAATGTTTGACATTGTAATAACAATTTGTAATTACTTTTTTATACAATCCAAAATAGATTGTTTGGTGTTTAATTTGAATGTTTGACATTGTAATAACAACATAGATCCTCTTTTCCATGATACATTTATATAAATTTCTTTGGCATTATATATAATTATGACCTAGTAATCTTTTTGTGAATGATATAACAATAAAAATTAGCTAGGAAGGGTATTCAAATAGTTGACAATGGCTCTTGAAAACCAAGTCCAGAACAATTCACTTCATGAAAAGTAACAATATTTTATGGTTAAATTTATTCCATTCTCCAACAAAATTTAGTATAGTTAAGAAAATATAACTAAATCCCTAATGCTACCATTGTATTTACTACAATGTTACTAATATGGATGTTTTCCCACCTAAATCTATTTCTATTGAAGGCGGCTTACTGTTTTTAGTTCACTCTGACCATCTTTGAATTTCCAAGAGTCTCGATGATTAGAGGCACTCTACAATCTTAACCAGGCTCCAAAGGAGATTGGTTAAGAAGAGGGAAAACTAAAATATTAATTTAGGGCTATATTTCAAAAGATTTTGAATTTGGGACTTTCCCCAACATGCAGCTTTCCAAAAGGCTTGCAGTTGCATTAGTAAGCGTGAGGTGACCATTGATCCGGTAGGAGTAAGCAAAGGAGGGGGAGGGAAGCAAATCATCTCTAGTGTTGTCTTTTTGTATCATATTTATGGGCAGGGGGTCAACATTGATCGAGTATAATGGAGACATTATCAACTGAGGAGAAATATCTACAACGTATATTCAACCTCAAGAACGAAGTAGCTCTCAAGTTCGAATCCCATCAGTGTTTTTTTCATGAAGCATTGTTATCCAATGTGTTTTTCAAGGGTTTGGACCCTCTTCACTGGTTGTCTATCAATGGGAAAAGAGGAGAAATACCCATTTTTCTCAGCAGGCGACCTTCTCTCAGGGTTTTTAGAATTGGGTCAGAGGAAGAGGGTTCTTCGCAAAGATTCTATCAACATAGGTATGTGAATTCAAATTCAAATGCATTTCAAATTGTATTATATTCTTTGGAGTTCTGTTGTTTGGTTTGTAATATTTTATTGTGGGCGGTGGGGTTTGCCTTTGCTCATAGTCATGACCTTCAGCCTTTGAAACGTTTTCTGTCAATCAGAACCCTACTAGTGTATACTAGTCATTTTCTGTCAATCAGAACCCTACTACTGTTGATGGCTTGTCTCTCAGAATCTTAATACAAAGTCATTGTGTAATTAATAAAGGATATAAAAATAAATTCCTCTATTTCTATCCATACAAACCCTGAGAACACATAAACTGGTCGCACAACCTTTTCTCTTTTTGATTAACCAAATCCTAAATAAAACAAAACACATAGATCAAATTTCGTTTACAAATTTGATCTCGGGGATTAAAGAGGGCATCTATTCACACTTAGGTGAGTTCAATAAGGTGTAAGCGTCCTTTAAAAACACCATTATCATAAAATTCCATGTTTGATCTTTTTTGCGATTCTGTGAAACAACCATTCAGTATGGCATGAAAGGGATAAGAAATTGTGGCGATTTTATGATGCAGACAAGTAGTTCCATCGTCACTTAACTATTTTATTAAGAGAGGAGATGGTTGAGCCATCCTTTCTTAGACCTTGTTTTAGCCACAAGGAGGGAGGCCTTGGGTAATAGGTGTTGATAGTGATCAAGGATGACATTGCAGGTAAAATCCTTTGACTAGACGAGGCCAATAGTTATGTGTAAATAGTGTATCCTTGGGACCTTTAGGCCTAAGAGGGACACAAATGGGTCTCCTTCAGTGGATCCAATGAGCATATTCCCCACGAACATGTTATGCATCAATCCCTTTGTTTATGGATACAAGTTTCAACATCATCCTGCCATAAACTATGTCATACTCTCCAATGTGGAAGACAACAATATCTTATATGCCATTAATTTTGTATGAGGGAAGGTCCCTCCAAACCATTTACGAAATCCACTACTTTAAATAATACCCGACTTCTTCTCTGCTCAAATAGATCACAAGTTGTAGTCAATTGTTGTAATATATCAACCATGATATCCCATCCTCCTCGAATTTGCTTCAGTCTATTGTTTGAAGGATGGTTCTCCTTCTGTCTTCTATGCTCATTCGTATCAATGAGTTTTCTAATGAATGTACATCCAAAGTATTCATTAAAACTATAGTGCTTTTGAAAAATAAAAGATGTTTTCTCCTCATATCCTAGTTAAGCAATGCAATTTTGGACAAAACGAGTTCACAAAAAAGAGAAAAATGGCCGATATTTCTTGTTGTATTCTACACTGGATTGGAAAAACAAAATATCATAAGAACGATACCACATTTTTAAGCAATAAATACATCATTTGTTGGGTCTGAAATTATTATAAAAAAAGAAGTTTGCAAGATCATTAGATACCAACTCCCTCTGTCATATGCTGTCAAAGTGAAGGGCGCACTGTTGATTTATTGCTATCTCTTTGGAGGGTGCATCCTTTGAGAGAAATATCATTTTTCTCAACTTCAAATCTCTGCACAAAGGAAGGATGCACTTAGTGATTCGCTATCCAAAATTGTGGGGTTGAAATGTGTCTAGAAACTGCTACTTTCTTATATGTGGAAGGAAAACTCACTATTTTAATGACTGTTGCACTATGAAGAGGGAACCATTGTTGAAGGGACCGTTAATTTATCCATTGAAAACATTGTCAACTGTCGGGGAAGAGACCGAGTTTACCTCTGTTTTGAATATTAACTTTCTTAGTGAAGTCTTTACAATTAGAAAAAGTATCTTTGAACTCATTGGGGGTTGAAGTTCCTATAGGAGTGTTGTCCATATTCTCTATCGAATTCATTGTTAAAAAAAGGTTTCCATTATAGTGAAAAGGGTACACAGAATTCTACATTCCACACACTATTCGAATGGTTGGAATAGCTATTTTATAAGGGGACAATTGTATTTTCTTGGTCACTCATTGTCAATTCCGAGAATCACCATTTTCATGCCAATATTGCTTAGAAGAGTAAGTCTTCTACTACAGGAAGAATCATGCACTTTTCAATGCCATCCTTAGCATATATTAAATATATATGTCCCAAAATCATTTGAAGTCTGCCTCAACTTGAAGGAGGTCTTATTCACCATAACAAAGGGGTGCCATTTCCAGAACTATGCTACAGTAAACCCAGGCATGTAAAAATCAGTGTTCATTAATTATATCATACCTTTTGGTCGATTGTTTATGAGTATATTAGCTTCAGATTTGTTGTGATAGTTATTTTCCATTCAAAGCATATATATCCCAGATTGAAGAGTTGAACTTTATGAAGGAATACATCGCGCTAAAATCACAATAAGTTGTCAAAAATAGATAATTGGAGCCATCAAAATGAGGAGAGGTGTAAAATTAACAGCATTGGAAACAAACAAAATTTCATTGACATTACTCTTCTTATTTTTGTCCTGTAGTTAGAGTTGTGTATTTGTGTTTGAGTGTAGGGATATGCTACTTGTTGTTTGCATACTTCCTTAAAGTTTAGGAATTATAGCCTATGCACATTTACCCATTATATGTGCTTGGTTCTTTCCATTTCTGCATAGCTTTACATTAAAATCTACAGGTTGTTAACGATTTAATTTGAATGTAGTTATTTTTGCTTCCATAATGGTTGAAGTTTGAGGTTGACACTGTAATTCTTGAAATTGAAGAGTGGGTTCAGGAAATCATTTTTTATAGTTTAGCTTTCCAAGTTTTGAGTGGATGTAGTTTCTAGTGAATATTTCCATTGATAAATTTCGTTCTATTCTTGTTCCCAAATGGTTAATTGTAGCACTATGCAAGATACTAAATTCCTTAGGCTGTTATGTTCCTAAATGGTGAAGGAAATTCCCAAGACCTCTTTATTTGATTATGAAAGATAGTAGCTGGTCCCTTACGATCTCAAGTGTCAAGGTGGTGCCGAAAAACAATTTAAACAGTCCCAATCCTCTTCAATGAATTATACAATATATTTGCACTATCCTAGATGATAACATGTCCCCTCATGCAGTTGTGTATATTTTATGTATAAATGTCATAGCTCAATTCACACTGTATTTAACGCTTTATGACTAAGGACTTGGTTGAATTCAAGTAAATAGGTGAAAACCCATCTTGAATTTGGAATATTTTTTTGTGAGTTAGACACTCATTTTGAAAGTCATTCTATCTTGGGTAGTTTCAATTCTTTTCCTGGATAACCAAAGTGAAATTTAGTTAGTCATCTGAAAATTGCTCTGTTGATTATTATTTTATGCTAATGATATTTTTTCATGTTCGTTGCATACAGGTATTGTGACCCAAAGATTGAATCGCCATATGCAACAAAGGAAGCTTTCAAAATCATTCAAGAAAGGTGAAGGTTTCAAAACTCAAAGATTTTATGGATGGGTTTAAAAATTTGTATATTTTTGCATTCTTAAATATTTATTAAATCTAAGATTGGGACAATGATGTTTCTTTGGAATGGATGAAAAGGGAAAGCTTAAACATCAATATAAAGTAGGTATCTTGTTGCCATCCAAGAGAAGATGATGCATTGGGTAGACTTTAATTTGTGTTCAATTAACATCATGTGTTAAACTTGTTCATGTTTGGGATCTAGAGTCAGTTGGCATTAAATGGTAACCATGTATGGGGTACAATGTTTGCTGGAAGTTTTAGCTTTCTACCTTTAGTGGGCTTGTATAAGTTCAAGTCAGTGCTCAAATTAAAATATAATTAGATTTTGTGTTCCAACATGCCTAGTAAGAACATCCCTTTGATGACCTGGATGGTACCTTGGTCTTGTGGGGTCCGCTGATACAATTCTGGGTTACATTGGGAAACAAATCCATATTAACGGAAGAGTATCACTTGTTAGTTAGACATTTATGAGTTTCCAAGCCCTTTTTCCCTAGGCATTCAATTCTTTTGATTAAAAATTAATAGTTTATGATAATAATGTTTTAAACTTCAATACTAGTTGTTACCCCTCTATTTGCGCGGGTGTTCACTTATGCTTCCATGAGGGTGAGAGGGTGATGGAAAACTAGAATTGAACTAGGATCCTTGGTGCTACAGTTCCGATATCTTCATGGCATTCTGGGCATCAGGTTAAAGATTGCGGTACGATGGAGAGGGTAGACTGTAAAGAAACCCATGTCATCATATCTAAGCATATTTGATGCCTTCTAGCAGCAATAAGACACCTCATATTCAAACTTGGGAAGCATTGCAATAAGTCTTGGGAAAATATATGCATAAAGGGCAGTTATAGTAGGTCATAATGGCCAAATCTGGGAATTCCTATGAGTAATGAAGTAGTTGAGACAGTTATGGACATTTGTGGGTGTATCCTTATCCATAAGTCAACAATACACAACCTTGATGTTTGAGTTCTAGGCATGAAAAGGAACAAGATATGGAAGAGTTCCCATCGACTGCTCAATGAAATACTTGTTGAATCCATTGAAAGCGTATTAAGACTCTTCTATGCCCAAACACTTTATATTCATTCCTTGCTTCATAATTCAAACATGATCCTTGGAAGGTCAAAATAATATCCCGAAAAAAATGGTTAGCAGGAAAAATATTCTCTCATGTTGTGACCGTGGATTTGTGCCCTCCCTCATGGTGGCAGCCTACCTTGGTGTAGTGAACTCGCCCATCAAACAAGAATCTCAATTTAGTGAAGGATGAATGCCTTCTTCTGAGCATAAAACTTGATCTTGAATACCTTTGCGTGCTCAGTTAAAAAAAGTCACTAATAACCAATCCCCTATCCTTTAAGCTCTTCACAACTATTTTTGAAAACTTTCATATAGTATGAACTTAGTTGCAGAGCATCTATTGTAGTAGTATTTGTGCACAATTGGATGTATATGAGTAGATATTTAACTCTGCATATATTTCTCAAGTGCTACAATAAATACTCTACAACTCCATACATGATTGGTTTCCATCTTTTAATCAGCGATACTAAGCATATGCATTATTCTGATTCAATATTTATGTTCTTACATGCAAGGCATTTGCAGTGAAGACAATTATTTGTAGCTCATTATGCAATGTTTTTCGAACCCTGGAAAAACAGGGGCCACAACTTTGCTAAGATGCTTAAAACCTAGGATGTTATTTCATGCACCTGCAGTGGTCATTTGTGGGTCCACACATGAAGCATGTAAGCTTTTCGCAGTATTGGAATGCAAAGTTATCAAGCTGTGGTGCAATGTGAAACAAATACAACTTTCTCTTTGTTTTTGGCAAGGCTCCAATGAAAAAAATTGTCAAGATATATGACTTACATGACTATTGAATATATTTTTGAACAAAGAACAAGACTATATTTTATATTCGCATGGACCTTCTCAACATTTGTAGTTTGTGCTTGATAGGATACTGGTAAATGTATGAAAAAGGTATCATTCCACATCTTTTTCATTAAATTATATTGGGCATTCAACTGGACTGTTTAGTTTAACTTGGAGGTTTCCAGTAGGTTTTTCATACTTGCATTGTTATTCTAAATGGTCAAACCACATGATTTAAAAAATCCATTTGCTCTTGGCAACTTGGAGAGTGATACAATATGGCAATAACAATATTGATACGAGGGGCCTGTAGATATACGTTATTAAACTATTGTTACAGCATTTTATATCATCTTTTGCTGTCTTGTTTCCATATTCTTAAAAATGCTTAGATATCTATTTTAGTTATTGTGTAAACAGGTTAGTGAATCAGTTCTATTTACTTTACTTATAACAATGTGATATTTTTGCTTTTTCAAATTAGTAAAATGTTATAATAATAATAAAAAATTTCAATTTATTCCAGCAAGCCATTGATCATCACCATCTACTAGGGTTACATTTTGCTTCTGACCTACTCCACTTGACTGACATGAGTTTAAAAGGGATGAGGTTGGGTACTAGTCCCAAGCAATTTTGATGGGTATAGCTACACCTCAAATTGGACAAGTAAGCAAAGAAATTCTACCCTATGTAGCCCATCAGAGGAAGTTTCTTGAAGCATTTCCAAAAAAAATGTGTAATTTCATGCCAATATGAATCTTAGGAATTTTGCACTTTTATAGGTGCTCTACATTTATGTTATATATGAGAATTAAAAAATGCATGTAAGTTGAGATAACACCGATAATTCATAGGATATGCTACTTTATTTTTTATTCAAGCACGTTTATATACCTTCCAAAACTAATGCTTGGATTCTGGAACATGACAATTATAAAGAGAAAATTCTCAAGTATTACAATGAGAAAAAAATACAGATTAAAGGTGGAGGCTCTATCTTTTGCATAGCCTCCTTTACTAAACCATTTAATTTATTATATATCTTGGACTCCAAAGATTTTTTTTTGATTATTTGTTGGCAAATCTTAGGGTTAAAATGTGTCTCTCTGCTTTTTAGGTCCCCACATTTTCATTGTGGCTTAGGGGGTCTGCATTGACCAGCTTGGGAGGTCCACACTAGCCAGTTTGGGGCATATGTACCTAAGATGTCATATAAAATCCACAATGAAGAAAATTATGTTCAAATGGATTTGTTGCAAAGAGGTATTTAATACTAGCAGGTTAGTCAACATGAAATTATATAGTAGGTACATGCATGTTTTTTAATCAATATACTGGAATGAGTTCCAACATATTGAATCCATTCTCCAAAATTCTCTTTTCAAGGAACATGTGAAACTAAGTTTAGATAGTAAATTTTTATGTCCCTAGGATTTGCTCAAATCGTAAATAATGATGGCCAAGAGAATTATGATCCAAGAATTTTAATAGGCATGATGTAGTCGTAGTTAGAGAACATTTTTAATTACCATAGTTTAGTGTTTAAAAATTTATAGGCCTACTACATTATTTTTTCCAAGCAAGTTTATAGGCATGCTGAAACTAATCCATGCAAGGTAACAATTCCTATGATTGTAAAGTACAACCAACAAGAATAGAAATCTACCCCTGCTAAGTACAACCAACAACTCAGAAAATTGCCCATGTAAACTACAACTAGCAAACTCAGAAATATGCCTTTGTAAGGTACAATCAACATGACATAAAACTATCCCTTCAAATCTATGTAGGTTGAATTGAAAAGATGCCTAGAATAGCAAGGAAGGTGCTCTATCAACAATGATTGGACACACTTCTCTTCTAAGTAGTTGTTTGTTGGGATTGGGGGTGTATGATCTGTTGATAGTATGACTGCCATCACACCAGAACCCGTAGGTGATTGGTAAACTCACCACTACCAGATTTCAAGGATCCATGAGAGGCGATTAATCCCTTGTCACGATACACCGAGGAGTTTTGGCTACTTGCAATTTCGTGCAGCAATCTCCCCCTCAGCGCGAGCCGAGTGTGTATCGAACTAGTGACCTCTAGCTCTGATACCAATTGTTGATAGTACGGCTTCCGTTACACCAAAACCCGTAGGTGCTTGGTAAACTCACCACCACCAGATTTCAAGGATGCATGAGAGGCGATCAGTCCCTTGTCACGATACACCGGGGAGCGCTGACTACTTGCAATTTCATGCAACATGATCTATGTGGCATAGGGTATGAGACCTACCCCTAAGCTTTGTTGAAAGCCATAGCTATGGATCACCTCTTTCCACATCTTTACTAACAAGTATATTGGCAGTATATATATTGGCATTCTCATCTCATAGAATACATTATTATCCCATTGCCTCTTTGATATTTCCAAAATAGAAATAAATAAATATAGTAATGTCCACAAGAAACCACAATAAGTTAACAGGACCAGAAGAAGGGATAACAAATCATTATTAGTGGGAACCATTGTAGCAAGAACAAAAGATTAAGGCTTAGAAGATATGGATATAAATTTATAAATAAGGAAATAATATTTTTTTATGAGATTTTTCCTATCTCTGATTTATGAATGTTGCTACTATCCATCTTCATACATACCAAAGATTGTCACCATTGTGGAAAGCAATGGTGACATTTCACTGTTATCCTTTAAGGACCATTATAATTATTTTTTTTACAATTTTAATTGAAATGGAAACGGTCCTTTATGTTGCATCATTAAAAGGTTTTCAAAATGAAAAGCGGTGACAATCTCATAGCGGTTGTCACCATTGATATGTTAATGGAAATATCCTTAATAGTGAGGGTCATTGCAAGGCCTTCATCATATGTCATTGGCGATGTTCAGTTTTTTGGTGATGGAGGCCCTTAGGTTCATCAGCAAAACTTCATATAAATTGGTGAGCATCACTATTTGTCACTAATAATCCTTATTAGTGACAAACACTGAATGTCACCACACCACCTCTACTATTGGGGACACATCCATTGGTGACATTCAAATTTTGGTGACGTCCTCCCTTTTCACCATCACCGTTGAGATTATGGTGGCATGTCTCAACCCTCACCAATGATCGGTCATTGACTGTCACCATATATGCATCAAATGGTGAGGGCCAAAATAGGTCCGTCACCAACACTTCATAACGATTGGTGACAGTCACAACCTGGAATATTAATAATTATTAGTGGCAGACCTTGAATGTCACCACATACCCTCCACTTAAGGTGATGATTGCTTTGGAGATGCTCAGGTTTTGGTAACAGGGCTCCTTTTGACCATCACCAATGAGCCTATGGCGACATTTTTGGACCCTCACCAATGATCTTTTTTCTTGTAGTGTATGTTTATAGTTATCACAGCTATCGCTTTGAACATACGTATATGTTTCAAGGCTTTTCTCAACTTCATTAGATGGAAACAATCTTTCAATTGGATTTTTTGATATCTGCTTCTGTTTAGAATTGTGTAGATTTGTCTTTATGTTATTAATCATTTCACTCACATCAATTTCTGATCTATTAGACCCTTGAAGCTACACATAATTAGTTGGATATATATACGAATCAAAATGAAATATAACACAATGTAGTTAAAATTCCATACACAATGTATTCAACAAAAAATCCATATACTTACAAACAAGCTTTGATTGGATCGCCACCCACCATGACCCAAAATAAATCGATCCTTCACATTATCTCTTGCTATATTCCCTTTTGTACTCTTTTGCACATACTCTTCAACACACATACTTTCCTTCAAATCCTCTGACTTTTTGGGAGTCAAGCTACTGTCCCTTTCTTTTCCTTCCAAGATTGCTTTTCTGCATTTATGCCTAAAATTATTAATCAATTTTTGCATTCTGTTCTTGTAATATTTGGTGGAAATCCTTCCACCAAATGTCTCAAAGGCATTTTCCATTTGTAGAATCACTAGATCCACATTTCTTTCATCTTGATTTGCAAAATTGGCCTTGGTGACATCCAAGTGAGACCTTACTCTTGTTCTCAACTCTAAGGCCCACCTAGCAGCATTTGGTCCAACAGGCTCACCATCTTTTATCTCAACTAAATAAGCCTTCTTCCCTTCTGATTTTATTACTTTGGATTCTCTTTTTGTGGACCTAAACATGTATTGACTCATTCTGCATTCTTTTATGAAAGTTGATATATCTTAAGTCGAATCAAGACTGGGTGATGTCAAAACGACACTTAAGTGTGTGAACACAACAGTTTTTTTTCATTGGAAGTTGAAGGCCTAATTGGTTCCTTATTGGCCACATTAGGTGTGGCACTAGCTATCTCACCAATTCGCTCAGATGAGCCTTCAAATATTTGTTTCAATTTTAAAAATAAGTCTCTCAAACTTGATTCTGATTCATAATATATCAAGCCTTCAACAATATCAGCTTGGACATGATCATCATCATGTGATATATTAGGAAGTTGATCATTAGTATTGTCAGCATATTCTCCATGTACTAATCCACAGAGGCGTAGGCTTCTGCGAGCTATTAGCAGTGTTCCTTTGCTTGGCTTTTCTTTTTGCTCATTTTGTGTAGAATCTACATTTTCCCTATAAAATATTTTTTTTTTATTAAATTAGAATCGAAATCATAGATGAACTACATCATCAAATAGATTATATACAAATATCATAAAATATGCATATAAGTGAAAAAATATGAGGAATAACTAGTTACTGATTTGTCAAACCATGAGCTGGAAACGATGTGCCTTTGCTTTCCTTTCGGTTCTGCTCTCTTTCTCTAGAAGCCAACTTTTCCCTATAAAACAAAAAACTTATCAAATGAGATTCAAAAGCATATATAGACTACACCATGAATTAGATTATAAACAACTTTCATGAAATATGCATATAAATGAAAAGGTACAAGGAATAACTACTTACTTATTTCCCAAACCAAGAGCTGAAAATATGCTTCATTTCTTGCAATATGTTCTTTACGAACACCCTCATAATCTATAGCATTTTCATCACTGTTTTCACCACTTTTATGTTTCACCCCCTTATTCTTCATATCCTTGTCAAACATTTCCCATAAAAAACATCCTTAATACATGTACAAAGAAGCAATTAGGTTACCCATAAACATCATTAGTACATGAATATTTTCCTTGCCTAATGCATTCAAAAAATTCCAACAAGAAATTAAATGGCATCTCTAATTTTCTCTCTACCATATTCATCTCCTGTATGTGTTAAATAAATTGACAAGGTTCCATTTTGGCATGCAGTCTTTAAGGTTATTGGTATACTTGATATTTGAAACATAAACTCACCATAAATCCATGTTCTATGCTAATACAATAGTTCAAGATTTTGATCAAAAGGGTATCTACTACTATTTCTAATAATTGTTTCAAGGTTGATTGTAATTCATTGAGTTATGAGGGTGATTTAATCCTTATAGATTTATGTTAGGTATCACAAGTTTGAGCATAATTTGGATGACATTTTCTAAAGCAAAGGTTGATCAAGTATAAAATTTTACTGGTGATTTCTTTGTTGAAACTCTGATTCATTGAATATATTTCAAGCACGGACATCTACTAGCATCAACCTGTATGTGGAACTTGGTAAAATAGATTAGAACTATTGTAAGATCGATAGGTGCACTAGTAAAGGTGGAATAATCTCGACGAGGTGAACTTCCACCCCTTAAAATGTTTTTTTGAATCATTGAATCTCCTAAGAGATCATACTTAAAAATAGCTAGCCTAGATTATGATCTCATTAACCTTGGTGCAATGGAAAGATTCTTATAAAGTGCTCTCATGCCCTCATTTCCATTGAGGTTAGATGTACATTGGGTAATTAACCCATTAAATATATAACTTACGAGGTAGGTGTATAGTTGAAGAGAGTACAAGGAAGATGTTACGACCCTTGATGAGTTCTTACCCTATGATACACCTATAGAAATTAAACCATTTGTTAGCTAATAAGAGTGGATTTACTATAACTACTTACTTATTTGATTTTTGGAGTGCCTTAATCATATTTAGGGTGTCAACAGAGTTAAGAGTTGAAACACATCATGCACAAATATCACATGGACAGCTCACAGGGTATTTATCCTAATTACACTTTGTTGAATTCCAAGTCCTGGTGTGGGTGGGATTCTTTTTTGGGTTGGTGGAGGCCTTGAAGACACCTAGTCCACCTTTGTTGCTCTTATCAACATGTCAATAATAGGGTGCCATCATAAATTTTTGCATGGCATTAGCATCAATAAGGTAACATGATTACTCACCATGTATTGTAATTCTTATTTTATCCAACATGGTTTCAAAGTCCTCACAAGATCAAATTTGTATGTAACGTCAATGGTTACATCATTCTTGTAGTTGTTTATGTGGATGACCTGATCATAATTAGGAGTGAGAAATATCTTACTAAAGGTAAGGGTCTTTGCAGGTAAGGGTCTTAATAAAGATCCACATAGAGCGGGTAATGGAAGTTGCAGGTAAGGGTCTTAATAAAGATCCACATAGAGCAGGTAATGGAAGTTGCAGGTAAGGGTCTTGATAAAGATCCACACATAGCAATTAAGGGTCATTGCAATGATCATTTTGTCTCTCAAGATGACCAGGGAGCATAAATTTTTGTAGTTCACTAGGGTTTTTGATGCAATGAAGCAAGCTTCAAAACATCTCCAATCTCCATATGTTATGGGTTCATGGAAAAATCATTACAGACCTGCTTCTTCTCATCTTCCCTCCGAGACAATCATTACAAGGACATGCATATTTATCCAAGCTCTTCTCATCGGCTATTCTCTCATCATGTGCATGGTATTCATTTGTTGAAAAAACTGGTCGTTGACTCATCTTCAATCTCCTGCATTCAATTATGACACTGATATGTTAATATTAATTTCAACTCTTTTCATCTATCTCATCTTGAATTGAAATGGAATATCAAAATCAATTCCTATATACTACAATAGATCATGTTAGAGCATACTTATCTGATTACAAGGGTGTAGGCATAGTATCTATTGTAGTACTATTTATTTCTTGGGAAATAAGTCTGGTCATATGCTTGGGGATTACTCCCTTGTGACCTTTCTCACATTCATTGGAATGTATGGTGTAAATATTTCACCTAAAGCACTTCCTAGGTTTATACCTAAAATCCTTGATTTTGTTTAAGATAATTACACATGTGGATGAAAAAAGAAAATATGGTAAAGGAAATCAAAGAGTTGGATGTGGTGGAACCCTCCCAAGACCATAGATCTGGTGTATATACTTAAAAAAAAGTAGTATATATGATGTTTGGCATTCACATAATTATCCAAATTCTCTAATTATTGATGTATCTTTATATGTCCCTGTATATCTATTCATATCACAATAAATTCTAGGCACATAATAATGTGTCTAGCATTTTAAAAAAGTAGAAAATTTAGGGTTTAAAAGGATGAAAACATAATAAAGGAGGCAAGGTAGAAAGAATAGCAACATGAAAGAGAAACAAAAGGAAAGAGAGGACACAACCTATGGAATTAAGTCATACTCTTGGTCAAGAAGCCTTAGGCTAGGCAAGTGTTGTAAACTGGCTACTTGATTGATACACATGTTGGAAAAGAACCAAACCCCTGAGGCTCGAAAAGCACCATCCTGAAGCAAGAGACATGAATGTCGAGGTGATAATGGAAATTGTGTCTAAAGTTACATCGAGTATCCATTGACTACTACAATGTAGGTTTGGGTGTTGACAAATTGGCATCAATGTTGAGGACAAAGTCAAATATTCAAATATCAGTTGTCTATGCTACAATAACTTTGATGAGACATATCCTTTCAATATCATTCACCTCATCTGGTGATTCCAGTGAAGAACAAATCCTAATCCTATTGAATTAAAATGCCCTGCTGCTTGTATGGGTGAAAACAGGTAGTTGTGTTCAAGGCATTTGAAGGACTCACCCGATGATACCACACAAATTTCAATCCCTATTTGAGGAAGGAGGAGTGTTGTTACATGATGTACATGGTAGGAATAAGATGATATAGTGGCAAGTCATGGAAAAAATTAAAAATCCTTATGGTATAAGCTAATTCACATCAGAAAAATGAGAGAAGAAATTCATTGGCTATTTCAACTTAGGTTTATCAAAGTATGTCTACAGATGACTCAATCATTCAAGGAAAATAAGATTTGAATTTCAAAGCCTTACCTCAATGCATTTGATTCACAATGTTCTTTATTATTGAAGATGATGTGCATTGAAGATATGGAAACAACCTACTATGTTACTCGAGACTGGAATAGACCAACTAAAAAATGATTTTACAACCTACTATGAAAACAACTTTCTCATTGCTTTTAAAAAATGAGGCTGGAATAAACCAATTAAATAGAAAAATAGAACCAGTCCTTACTGTATGAACACTTTAGTTTTACTGCATTTGAGTGTTCAATATGGTGCAAAGAATGTGAGTCTCCTCATTCATAAGAGTCCTGTTACATCTTTCAGAATGTTGCAGATGATTATATTGACGATAAACAAGTTGAAGATTTCCTTGTGGATGGCACATATTTCCTTTCTCCAAAAAGGAAATCTCAGAATATAAGCTAGACATAGGTGTTTCTTATGACTCTACAGATTCCCATGCAAACCCTAGTCATTGATTCTTAGGAATATTTGGCTGCAATATACTCTCCTTTAGACTTTTCATATTTTACAGGGTCTCCAAACCCTCTTCCAATTGAAGGATTATGGAAGAAGTTCCAAAAAGCATGGTTTTACCCAAAAAAATCCATTAGAACTTGGGATATGTAATTAATACACTTCATAAGGAAATTTGGTATTCAAGGATCAAGTTTTGTGGATGTGGCACAAAACGCTAATCTCAAATCTTCTATTTGAAGAAGGAAATTTGGTATTGAAGGATCAAGTTCTGTGGATGTGGCACAAAAATCTAATCTCAAATATGCTATTTGAAGAGGTTGATCAACAGGTAGTAGTTGGCATGCCTTGTACCATCAAATTTCAATCTGGATGGATGTTTATCAATGTTCATATCCTTTTTGTCTTTGGAGGAAGGGAAATTATGTTTTGTTTGGCACATGGATATGTACTAGTTAGTTAACATAAATCATAGTGCAAACACATAAAATACAATTGGAAATGGAGCAGTTGTAATGGTTGTTTAATCACTCACACAACCCCGTGCAGTATGAGCAAAGTTCCACTTGTCCCCCTTGGCCTAGGTGGCTCACATTGCCCTCATGGCCTATATATCCCATTGAGGTGCCCTGATTCTACAAGAATTGTACGTATTTCTCTTAATAATAATTTTAGAAAAGTGTTTTTTCCGAAGTTAGTGTACATTTTTTTGAGGGTGGGGTGGGGTGGGGTTCTCACTTGGTGGAGGTCGCATTTGTAGCCCACTTTTGTTAAATCCCAGTATATGTTGCTATTATTAATAATTTAAAATATATATATATTCAAGAAAAAATACAAACATGTTGAATATCAAAACTTAAAAAACAATGAGAAAATAGAATTAGAAAGATACTACCCAACAAAGAATGCAGATGTGTTAAAAATCAAAACATGAATCCATAGCTTGTCCCTTCAACCCAAAAATAGGAATCCAACAAAACTCTAGATTATTTAACTGAATATCCACTACAATTATCACATGTTCCCCCAATGTGTGGGCCCTCTCACCATAGCAAGTACCCCTTTAAATATCAGCAAGATAATTGCCACAAGGTCACCTAGACATATTTCTAGCTCTGGTACCTAGTTTAGGAGATAGTTTCCCTACACTCCCTTCAAGTTCCGAACTTGGATCTTGCAGATAAAGGTCCATCACCGATTTTACCCCTTCCAATAGGGACAAGTCCACCTTATATTTTAGGAGAGATTCAACAAGCATTACCCAACTTCCCTAGGATATTCCATAGAGGGAATATTTTGTCCAATCCATTCTCCATAAAATATCACCAAGCTCAACATCGGCAGTTTCATAGAGATTGGAAGCACTGCAAGATGGTGGTGAAACCTACAGAAGAAGACTTATAAACATATCTTAAAGTCACTACACTTTGGCATCCATAAGAAGATATGTAAGCCATTAAGGGGCACAGGGGGCTAACTCAACCAGTTGTAAACAATATTCCTAGGCATTTGACTAGTTTGGGATAGCAGGTGCCCGGTCCAAATCCCTTAGGTGAGGTGCACTAGAATACAACGATGGCATCAAAGGATGGGCATGATCATTTGCAACAAAAAGAAGAGAATCTTGAGCCATCTTGATCCTGGATTTCCATCCCACTTTTTTAAGACAAGAAAATAGATCTAATCGATGAAAAGATCAAAGAATCCAAATTCAAGTCATACACATTGAATTTGGGGTCAAATTTGAAAAAACTTAGCAAGATGCTAGAAAGGATAATCGGCCACCTTGAAGCCTATATATTTCGCAAACACAAAATTGAATTTGAAAATTACCTCCCTTCAAAATGAAACAACTATGCAACAAGCTCATAATGAGGGAAAGGATTCCTGAGGTTTAAGTCAAAGATGATAACATAAAAAAAGTTAAAATAGAGAAGAATAAGACAAGTTGGTACAATAGAAGATGAAACAACTTGAAGAAATTGTCCAGAATGAATTCAACTACCCTAGTAATCCAAGCCAAAATACAATGGCATGCTAATTGCTACCTTTCATGTAAAGATGTATGTCTTCCAAGCAAAAATGTTTTTCTAGAAGCCTAATTACTGAGTAGATATTTCTAGAGGTTTGGCATGCTAATTGCTGAGGAAAGGTCAAATAATATTGTTGTTGCGTCAATGAAGAAAAAAGTACAGTGTTGGAAAGGAATTTGAATGACTAAAAATCAAAGAACTAAGATGATTATGGTCATGTTGGATCAACATGGGGAAGAAACAATTCAACAAACAAAGATAACGCAAGTTCACCAACCATACCCAAAGTATTTTTCCAATTTATTTCATAGCTATAATATTCCAGAAGGTATCTCACCAACTTAGGTGTATGAACTACGCATTGAATAGCATTGTTCATGAAACAAGTATTCACAATATTTTGTAGTCCTATTAAACTAGAAGAACCCCCCCTTACACTAGTGTTGTTAATTCCATATCCACTATCCAAATCCATTGAAGGTGAATTCAGAAGCTGATAAGTGTGATAAGCATCTTGCCTGTCTGGGCATCTATATCCCATATCCCTCCTAGCAGTGATAAGCATGGTCCCATAATCCCATCCCATCCATGAGAGGGTATATGGTCTAAATCCCTATCGTCACATTCATGGAATTAGGAGTTTCTATTTTGGTGAATCTGAAAAGGCATCTCAGATACGATTTTATCTATAGAGAACATGTTGTTTCTATGGGTCTCGATTGGGGGAAATGCCTTATCCATAATGTTTTCTCATTTTGTATAAGGGGAAGATAGGAAATGGATTCTAAATTTTCCTAACCACTTCATAATATTTTCGGGACAGTTTTTGAGAAATTTATAAAGAGATGGGTTGTTAATAAGGACAACATAAATTACTTAACATCCATGAGATTTCTCTTCTTGAATATATCTTAGACCTGTGTTTATGATGCCCATGCAAAGGGGTGGAAATTAATTTACACCTCCCCAACTTGACGAACTTGGTTATAACAAAATGTGAGGCAACTAAATCTTGTAGCCATCTCACAACGATAAGAAGAATAACAAAGAGGGGGTCTTGGTATTAGGGACCGGTGGAACAAACAAATAAAATCCATGAGATTTCTATGCATTTGAAAATTTAACAAATACATAATACGTGTGAGAACAAATTGACTAACCTGAGAAGGGGAAGATGTTGATTTTAGCTCTTCCACTGAAGAAGCCCTCGCCCGCCGCTTCAAAAGACTCCTAGTTCTATCTGTTGCATATTTCTTCTCCATTGATACTACTAATGGTGAATATATAGTGTAACACAAGAAGCAAATTCAATGGTAGTGACTTAATAACAACCCTAAACCCGAATCTCACACCCTTCCCGCCAATTAACCAATTATGTACAGCAAAAAATTCATTAATGAGTGGAGAACTCGGCCAGTGAATGTGTAAACCGCTAGTATAGATGAAAATCAAGCCCTTACCCTGGGTTTTTAGCACCCTCCCGCTAGTATAGATTCAAATCGAGCCTTTACCCTAGTTTTCCAGGACCCTCCCACCAATTAATATGAAATAAGCTAGGTGAACTTCATTAATGGATGGATAAGTTGTCCATGGCATACAACATATGTAAAACCCTCCTATATCCCCCATGTGAGTCGATAACCCTCCTCACTTCCCCATGTCGGTCTATACGGGCCTAGATCAGTAACATTGTCGAATAGTTATGAACTAAACGCACTGTCATTACAAGTTCTATGCAAACACCATAGTTAGGTGCCAAACGCATACACTATCATCATGCCATATCCTAATTACCATGTAACAATATAATTTTATTTCATATAATTATAAAAAAATTCAAATATATAAATTTTATTTCATATTATAAACTTCCAATCATTTATATTATAAACTTTCAATATTTGTTCATTTTTGGATATGGTATATTAATGAACATAACCCATATTTTTCACACATGTTTTATGAATAACTTTTACTAATATGCTTAAGGCTCTCCAAATTAAATCTCTCAATGTCTAATATAAAGTCTAATAATTGACTGTATATGGAGTATTTTCTCATGCTTGGATCTAGTTCAAGGTAATTAGATGTTCCTAAGGGATTTTTCAAGATGTTGATATATATATAATAAGCATAAGCTCCCTATAAGCTACGTTGTCATCGTCATGATATATATCTATCTATATATATATATATATAGATAGCTAATAATTTGGTGTCAATTGACTAATAGTTGATCCCCAAATTAAATATCTCAATATTGTGCAATATAGAGTCTATTAATATAAACTGACTATATGGAGTAATTCCCATGCTTGGATCCAGTTCAAAGTAATTATTTCCTAAGGGGATTTTTAAGATGATGATATAAAATATAAGCCATAGTAGCTCACAACTTATAGCTGGACATCAACATCATGAATATTATAGATAATTTGGTGTCAAATATATATAGTTCAGTTCATGTGACACATGAGGCCATCTATAATTTACTAAATTCTAACACTGCAGATGGATTCAGAGACCCCTTGGGGGTCTCTGAATCCATCTGCAGTGTTAGAATTTAGTAAATGGATTTAGAGACTCCCTTCAAGGGGTATCTGAATCCATCTGCAGTGTTAGAATTTAGTAAATTGTACAAATACATTGTCAAAATGTAATTTTCCACTGTCGAAGTGATTCACATTTATAAATGACCAATTTTTATGTGGTCAATTTTATTTTAGATATCCCGTGACTAAATTTGGTCAATTATCTTGGTCTTTTTAGTTTAGTTTTTATCTCGTGACCAAAAGTGGTCATTTATCTTGGTCTTTTTTAATTTCTTCACTAAAATTTATCAATTTTGGTCATTATCTCTTGAAAAAAAACTGTGATGACCAAATGTTTTGGTCTCCTGGTCACTTATCTTTCATTTTGTACTAGTGAACATCATTGAGAAATAGTAAACCTTAAACAATAGGATTTAGCACACATATGATACTCTCTATTTTTAGAGAAAATCCACCCATAGGAAATAGGTTCTTGTTCCTATGAAAAATGGCTATCCTAAACAGATGAGGAACTACTATAAGGACCTTGTTTGGGCCACTTTTCTTTATTGGCCACCAAACATATTTTATCGACCAACAGATGGCGCTAGAAGGAGTGTCATGGAAAAATTAAATGGCTAATGAGAATAACACGATTTCTTTAACTAGTCAAATTCCTTCATTGGTCCTTGAATTAGAAACTCAAATTTCCCAAGTTTTATCAAGTCTTTCCGTTGCATCCCATATTGAATCGACCTCAAATCTGTTCTTTAATATAGTCAGGGATATCATTTGACGTGACACTACTCATCCACTTTTAACCCTAAATGAAATAGACATAGCTCTTGAAGAATCTTGATGTCTTTTAACTAGAGCATATTCTCGCCAAACTAGGATTCCACCAATAGACCATGATTTACCAAGAAGGTCTCATCCTCACTCAAAATTAGTAACAGTTGACCAAACTCATGAACCATCAATAGGTACTCCTAATTATCATCTCATTAAACTTCTTAGAGGATTCACTGATCCAAACATTTTGTTAATAATCAAATTAACACCCTTAACAAAGTGAAGGGTAAAAGCACAGTTTACTATTCACCTGCAACATGAACACATAAGACAAGTACATAAGAGAACATGCCTCTCTTATCTAATCACTACTTCCATAATTGAAAGGATTGAGTGAAGAAAGAGATAGCCTAAAGAGGAAAGGTTCAATGATTGAAATTCTTGCTTGAGGGCTTAGATCTAGTCTCCACCAGTCAACAGTGAGAAGAAATGCACAAAAAATGCATTAATTGTGCTTGAGAATTCTAAATTTGTGACAAAAAGTACTAAAGAAAGTGGGTTTTTGAGTAAAAATAATCAAAAATCAAGAAAAGGTATTGTCCCACATTGAAAGTTGAAACGTAGATTCCCATTTCCCAATAGCATATACAAAGGCATTTGGGGCATAGTACAAGAAAAAAAGTGAGAGTAAAGGCATGCTGGAAGGATTTCAAGGTTGGAAAGCTCATCTTCAACACAAATCTATTGAAGGATCAAAGGAAAGGATGGAGAGGGTTGGCACAAAGCAAAGGAGAATGGATTCACCTCAAGCAAGGTTGTAAGTAATTATCATTTCTTCTTTGATGTTGTATGAAGCAATTCAATTTTCTTCTAAGACTGCCACATGTGAGCCATTCGAATGCCCTTAGAGGTTCTCAAATTATCCCTATGTTATGTATTATATATTGTATTCATGTTAATGAATAATAAGATGATGGAGTTTATTCCAATTGAGTTCTATCTCATATGTTCTACTTCAATATTTCTATTAATCTCTGTGTAAATTCTTGGTGAGGACTACTTTGTTTCTAGATTATGGCTTGTAAAATTATTGCATTGTGTTGAACCTATTTAGAATTTATACATGGTATCAGAGCTTAGGGAGCTTAGGTTGATCATAGCTACTTGCAGTAATGCACAAGAATCAGTGGAGTTACCACATAATTCCTGGGGATATTGTCTTGAGTCCTTTGGTTTTCCATTGGAGTCGTCCTAGGTGTGATACACTCCTAGATGTGCCTATTGAATAAAGAAGAGCTCATAGCTTAGATCCAAATATTCTTCTGGTATAATATTTTCCAGAGAGTTTGTTTTGTAGGTACGAAGATCAAATTGCGGAAAATCTCAACACAAAGTTCGAATTGGTGAAAGTCTCCTTGAAGTGACTCCTTCTCCTGTTGTTTTAGAAGTTCAATAGAACTTTGATTTCTCATCTTCACATGCAAATGATCCAAGAGAAGACATTCGAACCTCCATCGTTGAAGAAAAACTCATCTATATCCATCTCTCATCATTGTTCTCCTATCATACTTCAAATACTGAGGATCATATGCCAGTTATTTTGGAAGATCCATCTCCTTCCAATGAACTCACTGGTGTGCAAGATGGTAATATAATGGTTATTGGGAAGTCCAATATTCAGTGTGAAGTTGTTAGTTGCGCTATCACTTCCACTCTCCAGGCTCCTGCAAGTTGCTACATCGTTACTAGCACATTTTCTCAAGCATTTGGAGACACCGCTTTGTTCTCCCATGATTCTTCTATTTCAAATTTTGAGGATCATCACCAAGTTGTTGCAGCTCATTCACACTCAGAGCCTCTCATTGGTTCACAATTTGGTGTGTTATTGGATGATATGGAGGCTGAATTTTAGTATGGAGTTGTTGCGTTCGCTCTCATTGGCATGATTCCTATCCACTACATGACTATGATTGGCACATCTATTTATTTATTGAAGTAAATACATTAAATATTTTATTAAAATAAATAAATAAATAATGTAATAAAAATATTTACATTAAAATATTTTATTATTTTATTAAATTATAAATTTAAATGAGATAAATATTGATAAGAGAAATAATATTTTATTAAAATTATAAAATTATAATATAGTAGAATTATATCCTTGTGCCTTGAAGACTTTGACCATAATATGTTTTTTTTTTTTAAATTAATCATGAAATCAAATAAATTTTGTTTTATATCAAAATAATTTTTTTAATAAAAAAATAAAATATACTGAATATTTCTATTAGAATAATAAAAGAAAATATTTTGTTAATAGTTATGAATTTAATTAATATTAATATTTTATTAAAATTTATAAATTTAATAAATTTTGAGTCTATAAATAAAATTTTAGGTGTATCTATGGGGCTATCATCATCATAATATATTTATTTCTAAAAAAAACTTATTTTATTATATATTTAATTATTTTAATAAAATATTCAATAAAATAAAGTATTTTACTCAAATTTAAGAGTTATTTCTAGATCGATGTAGTTTTTAGTATACACATATTTTGATTATAAAGAGATTTCAATACTAAAGAGAGATCTCTTTTAAGAGGTAAAACACTTTCTCTTTTATATAAAAGCTCTACTCATACTATAATTTTAATCTTGAATTATTTGCATAAAAATACATCATCCAAATCACATAATCTAATACAAGAAAAGTGATATTCTAAAAATTTAGAAAATAATGCAACTCTTGGAAAAATATTTGAATTAAAAGATCTTTTTAAGTCAAAATCATATTTTACAAGAACTTGCACAAACTAGTGGGATGTTACAAGAGCTACTTAGTACTTCCATTTGAAGAAAATTTTGATGAGAAGCATTTGAAAAATCATATAAATGTGAGAGTTAGAAATTGTATATTTACTTAGATTTGTAAATGATTGAAATTTGATGTATTACTTTGCAAAACAATAAAAATAAATAAATGTGATGTTCATATTTAAACATTGCCTTTCATTTGACATTAATCTCAATGTTACTTGAACCATAATGATACAAAAGGATAAAATTTTTAAAGAAAAATCAATTCCATATGTAATTCAAGTATTTCTTTATAAATATATGTTGCACACTAGGGTTGTTTAATATAATGAGGGCACTAACAAGGATTTTTTTATGTATGATTTTTGTATCAAATATGTTAAATTACTTTGGTGTTTATCATAGGGTTACACATAGATTCAACCAATGTTATACAAACATGTATCCTCAATTCCATGTTAAGAATCAATGTCTATGCTAAAACTGAGGAAGTCCCTCACATTACCTATAGATCCTATTTTTTAATTACAAAATTTGGATCTCACATTTCCCATAGATCTTAGCTTAATTACATTTTTTTTTGTTACAATGTGCATTACATTAGACAACATGTATATATGCCCTGATAAGAAACCATATATGCTAGGATAAAAAATCATGAGATAGTCATCATAATTCATGTATCTATTTAAAAGAGACTCAAGAATCCACTTCCACTTTTTAAAAGAGTCTCAAGAATCCTCCAAGTAACCATGTCTAGAGGGACATCTCAACGTGGCTCTTCTAACCATATATATTTTACTAAGATAATTTTCCTTCTTAGAGGCTCAATGCATATAGGGACTATGGCCTAAGCACCTATATCTTTAACATCTTCAACAATGTCAAAATATTGATTGCATCCAATTATGTACTTGCCTTATCATTCTCTTTTATTCTAATATATATACATATAATTCAATATATATACATAGTGTACACACCAATATAGATATACATGCATGTTCACATAATAATATATATGCCAACATGCATATATACCAATATATATACTGGATATACTAGTATACACAAAAGATTAATCAACCACCATGCACATATACCTAAACATGTATACTTGCATGTATATCTATCATGCTAGGAATATATGAGTGAATGCTATTATTAGGTATGTAAGTTGGCATATGCTTTGGAATATATACTTGGTGGTATGTGTGCGTATGTTTGTGTTTGTGTATGCGTACCTTAGTTAATCTATGTATATTTATATACTAACACATGTATTAATCAATATACATTAATATATGCAATAGCATATATATATTTATATTAAATATATAGAACTAATCTAGATCTCTACCATTATATTCAACATATATACTAATATATATATCAATATAGATATTAAGATTACATATACATATTATATAGATATTGAGATACATGTAAATATATATATAATATAAAGTTCATATGTTTGGAAAAATAAGTTGTTTTAAGGAACTCATCTTATATAAATATGAACCAATTCATTATTAATTGATTAGTATAACATAAAACAAATATAATTATATAATTGTCTAAATTTGCTGATTTTATGATATAGAAATTTTACAATTTACTTAATAAACAAATAATTTGTTTTCAACTATTAGTAAAAGATATTTTATATCTTTGTTTTAAAAATGGTGAACATGTTTTTTCATATATGTAAATAACATTTAAAAAAAAATTGTTTAGATAAATTAATATGTTTTATAAATATTTGTTATCAAATAATATTGAGAGTAATGAGATAAATTTTTGAAATAAATATTAATAGAATTTATTTTAATGAATTATTATGAAATATAAATTTAATTATAATTTTTTTTGGTTTTGATAATTTTATATAATATAAATATATGTAACAATTTTTTTTTTAATTTTCAAAACTTTAAAAAATTGATTTTTGTTAAATTGATGTATGTAACTCAGATTTGTGTAAAAATAACAAAAGATGTGGATAGAGTGTTGTCCACGTAAAACTAAAACCTAGAAATTAACAAAGCACTCCAAATCCTCAATCCTTTGTAATCGTTGTATGATAACGATATTCTTGATCCAAATAGGTTTACCCCAGAGAAACGAGGTCCGGTAACATATTTTCGAAAATTTACATGCTTTAGATTTAATACCCTTAGTTTATTTTGTGAGAAGATTGGTATCCAATATGAATACACTATTATAAAAACTAGCAATGCAAAAACCTATTCTCATAGGTTAGCTAGCAATGCAAAAACCTATTCCCATAGGTTAGGGCTGGGACCAAAAATAGTCTCTTCATTGGAATGTGAGATGATTGGATATAATGCAATGTATTTTTTTAGAATTATTAATGTGATATTAGTTCATGGCTAAAAGCAAGTTATCTGTAAAATAACTCATGCACCATCCAAAGTATTGTTTTATATTTTGATATTTACAAATATCATCCAAAGTATTGTTTTATATTTTGATATTTACAAATATCATCCAAAGTATTGTTATATTTTGATATTCATAAATATCATTGTAGTATGAGTTCATGATTAAGAAAAAGATATTTAAAGTGAATTCATGAAAATAAAAATGGATAGAAAAAGGTACGAGATCAATTATTTATATTTTAAGTATATGAATATCCAAACATAATTATTTTGTGAGTGTTTTTTATATTAAAAAAACAAGTAGAATTAAACATATTTACTTTCTAAGTATTAGAAACAATTAAAGTATACTTTTATATTGCAATATTTAATATAACAGATATATTAGTTCATGGTTACAAAGTTAATTAAATAATTGAACTCAACATGCAAAGTATAGGGTTTTTGTCTTTTATTAATCAAGTAGATACAAGCGTAAACGGCCATTCTAAATAGAAGTCAAAATTAATTATATAAATACTAAATATTATGAAAAGTAGTTGGTATGTAATGTAATATACGTGATACGACTTATTTCAGCTAACTACAATCCAGTAAAATCGTGATTTAAACAAGAAATATTTTAAATATTATAGGATTTGGATATTTATAGTCCATTATTTGAAATTAGTTATATAATTTTAATAAATTATAAATTATTATTATTAAAATTGTATTTATCAATGTGTAAATAAATTTAAGATCTTTAAAATAGCAACAAATAACAACTTTAATTAAATATTTTAATAGTTTATTAAATTTAAAAAAAAAAACCAAATTAATATGTTTAGACTACTTCAAACGAAAAAAAATAAAAATTTAACAAATAAGTTTATAATCATATGGTTTTAATAGTTACTTCTAAAAATACGAAACAAAACCCTACTTCAATTTTATCCTTCTTACAATGTCCCTAAAATAGAATTAAAATGAAAACGGAGACAACCAACGAAATTTACTGCTATGGAATATTTTAAGTCCCTGAATACAATTAAAATGAAAACTGAAAAAGTGGGCTGATGTAATACGTGGCTGGAAATGCTCTTAATTAAGGAAATAGTACCTATTCTAAAAAGGCTCTGAATTCTTTTTGGCAATTCTCTGAATTCTTTTTGGCAATTCTAAAAAGGCTCCTGGTAGTACCTATTCTCACAATTGGTAAGGGGAGGTCGACAAGCGATAGCGATAACTCTTCCAAGCGGTTCTTTATTTAGAGGAAGTAGCGGTAAAGACTATATCAAGCAGTTTCATCTTTATTTGTCAGGTCAAAGTAGAAACCAAGAAAACCTGGGTTGCCAAGGCGGTTTAATAAACTGAACCAGCACCACCTAAAAGACCATAACACGGACATCAAATACCATTCTTTCAGATTAAAATACCATCTCTTTCAAACTGAAAGACGTAGTGTCATGCCTCGCGTCAAATTTCTTGGTGCCATGTTTCACGTCTAATTTCAAAATTATAAAAAATGTAGGATGTGAATTATAAAACTTTCCTTTAAAGTTTGTGAAGCAAAAGTTATAAAAGTACTTCCATGTTTTTTTTTAATATTTTGAGTAATTTAACAAAACTTCAAAATCAAGATATGGAACCATATCCTTCAAACTTTGAACTATAAAAATTATACAAGTTTAATTTTTTAACTTGTATGGAGTAAAATCTAAAGAATTTTTTATTCACTAGGTTTAGCTCAATTAGTTTGTATGGCGTTTAGTTTTCATCAGGATTTTCTGTGTGGACTTTGATTAACCTAAGTTGTGTTTGCACGGGTGGATTTTGTAGAGGAGTTGTCTAAAAAGTTGACCATTTGATTCAAAATTTGAATTTAAATGTGTTTTAATAATAAAAAATTTGATTATTTGATCCAAAATTTGAATTTAAATGTGTTTTAATGGCCAAAATAGTCCAAAATTTGAATTTAAATATATTTTAATAACCATTTTGATAATAAAAATGGATTTAACACTATAAAAAATTTATAAAACACTCAAAATTTCAAAGTTTAAAAATTATAACCACAACTTTTAAAAATTTCTATCAAAAATTTTATATTTAAAATCTTAAAAAAATTTATGTTTGAAATGGTAAAACATTTAGACTAGACATTTTGTAAAGCTAGAAGCCGATACCGTCATCGAATCTTCTGGGAATATGCTTTTGATCGGGTCCTATACGACCTGGATTGTCTATGACCGCGGCCTCATGGGACCAACAGCTCTCATTAGCACGGGCTATGTAATTCTAATAAAATAGAATCAATCTATCTTAAAGCTCTCTGTGGGTTGTATAGGCGTGTCTTTTTCAGCCTTGTCTCTAAGTAAAAAAACTTGGCTGGTGAGACTGTTGTTTCTAAAAACTTGCAAGAGTGAGTGTCCAAAGGGTCTTTATTACTAGTTTCATTCTCCGAACTGTTGTCTCTGGGGTAGAAGAAAAAACCTAACTCCGTAGCACAGTTCCTATTCAATCACTTTACCCAAAAGAGTCCATCCCCACTTCTCCCACGTAAACATCCTTAAATGTAATATTTAAAAATAAATTAAATTAAATTTGGAGCCCCGATGATAATATAATATTTCAACACCCCTAAAAAGATAAATAATGGCGACTGAAGTTGTTTTGTATAATTGGTAGCCAAGCCGAGTAGCAGGGTAAAAAGGGTAGTCTCTCCAAGCAAACCAAGTGGATCAAGCGAACCAAGCGTAGCCGGTTATAGTTCCCAAGTAGATATAGTTCCTAAGTAGACACGTTCCCAGTAAGTGAGGTTTCGGTTCAGTAAAGCTGGTAATTATCGAGATATTGGCAATATAATTTAACACAGGCAAGTATCTTGCAAGCAATGGCAATATAATTTAACACAGGCAAGTATCTTGCAAGCAATGGGAACAAGCTTCAGTACGAGATACGTGTAGAATCAATACAACTACAACACTATGAGTATGTGTCCTTAAAATATATAGTCCAGCCACATCACCCTCGAGAGAGTGCAGCCCATACCACTCACCTGGGAACAATGGTACAAGGAAAAGCAAGTTTATTCTGGTTCAGGCCAGAACGCTCCATACATGCAAATGATCAAGCACCAGAGTGTATTGAGATGAGGGATACATGCTAGGTAGAGGGCAGATCACATCTTAGAATAACATGAAACTAATTAAAGTATTAAAACATTCAAAGTCAATTACAGCATCAATCACATTTCGACAGTGCAGAGCTTAAATGTGGAAATTTGACTGGCTTTGAGACTGTTTGATCTACTATGCAGTCAACTACTGAGACATTGCAGACAGAACTTAGCGTATGTGGATTTGGATTGGCTCAGGATGCCTGAGTTGTGGCGGGCACATTCCACACTCTGCTACTTGCATTGCAGGTGGAGAAGTTTCAATCATTTATGCTCAGTTTTGTCTTGTCCCCCACTCACCTTATTATTGCCAAAAAGAATTCACCCAGGAGCCTTTTTAGAATTGCCAGAAGCTGCCCGACGTTTACATGACACTTCTGCCCCCACATACTTTTGAACACATTAAAATTTAGAAGGAACACAAAATAATAGGCCTAGGTTAAATAAAAGCATGTCAGAATGTAACTTAGTTTTAAGTATAGCTTAAAATGGTGTAGGATCGAGTGTTATTTTTATTATTTTTTAATGTTTATTTTTTTTTTACTTTTAATAAAATTTTAAATAGCCAGGTTTAGAATTTATATTTAATATTTGTTTTGTTTTGTTAGTGATCCGTTTATTTTTCATTTTATTCTTTTGTTAGTTTTAAATTATTATTTATTTTTAATGGAGTAGAGTAAAAAAAGGTTAGTAATAAATTTAATTATATTTCTTTAATAAATAAATTTTGTGTTTATTTTAACTTTGCTCATTTTTCATATTTTTACTAAGCATTGTGATATTTCCAGAATTTTCTTCTACTAATTTAAAAAATAAATTTTATGTTTGCTCATTTTTCATATTTTTATTAAGCATTGTGAAATTTTCATAATTTTCTTCTACTAATTTAAAAATGAACACTTAATTTTCCATATTGTTTTCTTGTATAGAATTTTATGTTCCATATTGTTTTCTTGTATAGAATTTTATGAGTACTAATGTAAAATTTTCTTGTAATTAGTACTATGATGTCGTACATGGAAACTTGTTGTAATTTTTTCAATGTTATTCGTAATAATTTAGTTTTTTCCCATATTAAAATAGTTCACATTAATAATCAAGAGTTTGTTGAAATAGTTTAGAGTTCAAGTTAATAATTATGAGTTTGTTTAAATTTTTGTTAGACTATAAATTGTTATCTTGTTTATTTTTCGTAAATTGTTTTACAATGTTTTTTCATGGTTACATATATATATAAATTTAATCCGAATATTTAAATGAGAATAAGATTGTAGAAAATATTTGTCTTTTTATGAATATTAATTTGTATACATTTTTTTATATTGTTTGCATTAGTATGTTGGCCATACGGGTTCTATTGAAAGTCTTGTATAAAGTGTTTTCAAATGACCATTTTGGGAAATTGCCTGGAAACAATTTCTTAACTCAGAATCTTGACACATGTGCCTTTGTTGTAGATGGAAACTGGGACGCCATTGCGCTAGTAATAGGTGGAGGGAGGTAATCCCAGTACGCCCTAAGTTGGGTGGTCAACCATGTATACACAAGGTTTTTAAAGTGGTCTAACGAGGGACCCCCCTTTGTTGACACTCTATTCAAGCAACCTAGGAGTTAGGATCTCTTTCCTTGGTAATTATAACTTGAACCTCCTCTAAACCTTAACCACTTTAGCCACTCTCATCCAACCCATATAACTTGTAACCACTAACTTTTAGAACACAATACTTATAAATCATAAAAAATTTAACATTTGTAAGTCCCAAAATCAAATTATCTTAACTACTTTAACCCATGTAATAATAACACCTAAAGATTACTCTCTCTCTCTCTAAACTACTGACCATCAATATTTCTCCCTATAAACCCCAAACCCCAAATATTTCTCTCTCTAAACCCCTAATCCCTAATATCTCTCTCTCTCTCTCTCTCTCTCTCTCTCTCTACCCCTAAAACCTAACCTCTCTCTCTCTCAATCCCTAACCCCCAATCTCTCTCTATCTCTCCTAATTTCTAACAAGCAAAATCTCTTTCTCTCTCTAAAACCCTGACCCCAAATATCTATATCTTTCTCTAAACCCCTAAACCCTAACCCCCAATATCTCTCTCTAAATCCATAACCCACAATCTCTCTCTAAACCCATAACCCCTGATCTCTCTTTCTCTCCCTGAACACCTAACCACAAATCTCTTTCTCTCTATATCTAAACGCCTAACCCCAAATCTCTCTCTTTCTATGTCTCTCTCTCTAAACCACTAACCCCAAATATTTCTCTCTCTTTCTATGTCTCTCTCTCTAAACCACTAACCCCAAATATTCTCTCTCTCTCTCTCTCTCTCTCTCTCTCTCTCTCTCTCTCTCTAAACCCCTTACCCCCAATCTCCCTCTCTCTCTCTCTAAACCCATCACCCCCAATCTCTCTCTCTCTCTCTAAACCTTTAACCTCCATTTTCTTTCTCTAAACCCCTAAACCCAATATTTCTCTCTCTAAATCCCTAACCCCAAATTATTCTCTCTCTCTCTCTCTCTCTCTATCTCTCTAACACCAAATATATCTCTCTCTCTAAACCCCTAAACAACAATCTCTCACTCTCTTTCTCTAAAACCCTAACACCCAATCACTATGTTTCTCTCTCTCTCAAACCCTAAGCCTCATTCTCTCTCTCTAAACCCTTAACTCCCAATCTCTCTTTCTCTCTCTAAACCCCTAACCTCCAGTACCTCTCTCACTATCTCTCTAAATCGCTAACCCCCAATCTCTCTCTCTCTCTCTCTCTCTCTCTCTCTCTAAACCCCTAATAACCAATATATATCTCTCTTGAAACCCCTAAACTAAAATCTCTCTCTCTCTCCATCTCTCTCCCTCTCTCTAAAACCCTAACCATCTCTCTCTCTCTCTCTCTCTCTCTCTCTCTCTCAATCATTAACCCCCAATCTCTCTCTTTCTCTCTCTAAACTACTAAACCCCATTCTCTCTATCTCTCTAAAACCCTACCATCTAATCTCTCTCTAAACCCCTGGCCTATGATATTTCTTTCTCTCTTTTTAAACCCCAAGTCCCCAATCTCTCTCTCTCTAAACCCCTAACACCCAATATCTCTCTCACTATCTTTCTATATATTTATCTAACCTCTCTCTCTCTCTCTCTCTAAGCCCCTAATCTCAATCTCTCTCTCTAAACCCCTAAACCCAAATCCCTTTCTCTCTCTCTAAACCCCCAACGCCCAATATATATCTCTCTCACTATCTATCTATCTAAACGCATATCCCCAATCTCTCTCTCTCTCTCTAAGCCCCTAAACCCCAATCCCTCTCTCTTTAAACCCCTAAATCCCAACCCCTTTCTCTCTCAAAAACCCCAACCCTGAATATATGTCTCTCCACCTCTCTATAAACTCATAAGCCCCATTCTCTCTCTCTCTCTCTCTCTCTCTCTCTCTAAACCCTAACTCCCAAGACATCTCTTTCTCTCTAAACCCTAACACCCAAACTCTCTCTCTCTCTCTCTAAACCCCTAACCCCCAATCTCTCTCTACCCCTAACCCACAATATTTCTCTCTATATGCATAACCCCTAATATCACACTCTTTAAACCCCTAACACCCAATCTCTCTCTCTCTCTCTCTCTCTCTCTCTCTAAACCCCTAACCCCCATTCTCTCTCTCTCTCTCTAAACCTTTAACCCCCATCGTATCACTCATTCTCTCTAAACCCCTAACCCCTAATATCCCTCTCTCTAAAACCCTAACCTCCAATCTCTCTCTCTCTAAACACCTAACCTCCAATATCTCTCTCACCCTCTCTCTCTCTTTAAACCCTTAACCCCAACTCTCTCTCTCTCTCTCTAAATCCCTAACCCCAAATCTCTCTCTCTCTCTAAACCCCTAAATCTGAATCTCTAACTCTCTCTCTCTAAACCCTTAACCCCCAATATCTCTCTCTCTCTCTCTCAATCCATCACCCCCATTCTCTCTCTATCTAGACCCCTAACCCCCAATCTCTATTTCTCTCTCTAAACCCCTAACTTCCAATATCTCTATATCCCTCTCTCTAAACACCTAACCCCCAATCTCTCTATCTCTCTCTCTCTAAACACCTAACCCACAATCCCTATCTCTCTCCAAACCCCTAAACCTCGATCTCTCTCTCCCTCTCTCTCTAATACCCTAACCCCCATTCTCTCTATCTCTCTAAACCCCTAACATACAATCTCTCTCTCTCTCTCTCTCTAAACCTCATACCTTCAAACTATCTCTCTAAACCCACAACACTCAATCTCTCTCTATATCTATCTATCTATCTAAACCCCTAACCCCAATCTCTCTCTCTCTCTCTCTCTAAACTTCTAATCCCCAATATCTCTCTCTAAACCCCTAAATCCCAATCATTTTCTTTGTCTAAACACCTAACCCCCAATATCTCTCTCTCCCTCTCTCTAAACCCCTAAACCCCAAACTCCCTCTCTCTAAACCCCTAAGCACAAATCTCTCTCTCTCTCAAAACCCCCACTTCTCACCCACCTACCCCCCCTCTCTATGTATCTCTCCCTCCCACCACTAACAATCCATACTATGATGTTGATCTCTCTCTATCTCTAACTCCCTATTAACCCCCAATCTCTCTCTATCTCTTTAAACCCCCAACCCCAATATCCTTTCTCTCTAAACACCTAACCTCCAATCTCTCTCTCACTAAACCCCTAACACCCAATATTCATATTTCTGCCTCTCTTTCTCTCTAAATCCATAACACTTAATCAATCTCTCTCTCTAAAACCCTAACCCTCAATCTCTCTCTCACTCTCTAGCAATACCCTAAACCCCAATCTCTCTCTTTAAACACCAAACCCTAAACCTCTCTCTATCTAAACCCCTAGGCCCCAACACCTTTTTCTCTCTATAAACCCCTAACCTACAATCTCCCTCTCTCTCTCTCTCTCTCTCTCTCTAAACCCCTAACCACCAAGATCTGTGTGTGTGTGTGTTTCTAAATCCCTAACCCTAAACATATGTCTCTCTAAATGCAAAACCCCCAATCTCTATCTTTCTATCTATCTCTCTCTAGTCCCCTAACCTCTAATCTCTCTCTCTCTAAACCCCTAACACCCTCTCTCTCTCTCTCTCTAAACCCCTAAATCCCAATCTCTCTTTTTATTTAAGTCTATAACCCCTACTCTCAGTATTTCCCTCTCCAAACCCCTAACCCCCATTCTCTCTCTCTATAAAACCCTAACCCCCAATCTCTATATTTATCTCTATCTCTTTAAATCCTTAACCCCTAATATCTCTCTCTCTCTAAAGCACTAACACCCAAACTCTCTCTCTCTCTCTCTCTCTCTCTCTCTCAAAAACCACACTCCTCACCCACCTAACCCTCTCCCCCTCTCTGCGTCTCTCTCTCACCCCACCACTAACCATCCATACTCCTTCAATGATCTCTCTCTATCTCTAAACCCCTATTAATCCAAAAACTCTCTCTCTCTAAACCCCTAACCCCCAATATCTCTCTCTAAACCCCTAGCTTCCAATATCTCTCTCCAAACAAATAACCTCCATACTCTCTCTCTATGTAAACTCTTAACCCCCAATCTCCCTCTTTCTATCTCTCTCTCTCTGAGACCCTTACCACCAATCCCTTTCTCTCTCTATCTCTCTCTCTCTCTAAACCCTTAACCACCATTCTCTCTCTTTATATATTTCTATCTTTTACTAAACCCTAACTCCAAATATCTTTATCTCTCCCTAAACCCCTAATCCCAAATCTCTCTCTCTAAAATCGTAACCCCCAATCTCTCTCCCTCTCTCTCTAATCACCTAACCTCCAATCTCTCTCTCCCTAAACCCCTAATGCCAACGTCTCTCTCTCTAAAATCATACCCCCAATCTCTCTCTAAAATCCTACCCTCAATCTCTCTCCAAACCCCTAACCTTCATTCTCTCTCTCTCTCTCTCGAAACCACTAATCTCCATTCTATCTCTCTCTCACTCTAACACTCTAAACCTCAATCCCTCTATCTCTATCTAAACCACTAACACCCAATCTCTCTCTCCCTCTAAACCACTAACCCCCATCCACTCTCTTTATTTCCCTCTCTCTCTCTATAAACCCCTCACCTCTAATCCCTCACTCTCTAAACCCATAACCCCCAATCTCTACTTTTCTAAATGCCTAACCCCCAATCTCTCCCTCTCTAAACCCCTAACCTCAAATATCTCTCTCTCTCTAAACCTTTATCCCCAAATCTCTCTCTCTCTCTAAACCCCTAACCTCTCTCTCTCTCTCTCTCTCTCTCTCTCTCAAATCCCCCAACCTCTTTCTCTCTCTTTTTAAACCCCTAACCTCTATGCCATAACCCCCAATATCTCTCTCTCTCTCTCTCTCTCTCTCTCTCTCTCTCTCTCTAAACCCCTTACCAATAGTCTCTCTCTCTCTCTTTCTCTTTCTCTCTACCTAGAGCTTAATATGTATCTCTTCCCTCTAAATCCATAACCCCTAATATCTAGCTCTATCTCTCTCTTCCAAACCACTAACCCTTAATCTCTATCTTTATCTCCATGTCTCTCTCTAAGTCCCTCACCTCCAATCTCTATCTCTCTCTCTAAACCCCTAACCCCCCATCTCTCTTTGTATCTCATTCTCTATAAACCCTTAGACCCAAACTCTTTCTCCCTCTCTCCCTCTCTCTCTCTCTACAATCTTCTAACCCAAAATATCTCTCTCTCTAAACCCCCAACCCCTAATCTCTACCTCTCTATCTCTCTCTATAAACCCCTAACCCCCAATCTCTCTCTCTCTCTCTAAACTCCTAACCTCCAATCTCTCTATATCTCTCTTTATCTCTTTAAACCCCTAACCCCAAGCTCTCTCTCTTTAGACTCTTGATGTTATCTCTCTCTCTCTCTCTCTCTAAACCCATAATGTCTAAACCCTAACAACCAATATATCTCTCCCTCTTTCTAAACACCTAACCCCCAATCTCTATCTCTCTCTAAACCACAAACCCATATCCCCCAATCTCTTACTATATCTCTCTCTAAACCCATAATCCCCTCTCTCTCTTTCTCTCTCTCTCAACCCCAACTGCTCACCCATCCACCCCTCCACCCCTCTGTATGACTCTCTCCCCCCAACACTAACCATTCATACACCCCCTTTGATCTCTCTCTATATCTAAACCTTTATCAACCCCCAATCTCTCTCCTTCCCTCTCTATAATCCACCAACCCCCAATCTCTCTCCCTCTCTCTCTATACTCCACTAATACCTGATCTCTCTCATTCTAAATCCCTAACATCCACTCTCTCTCTCTAAAACCCTAACCTCCATTATCTCTCTCTCTCTTTAAACCCCAAAACCCCAATCTCTCTATCTCTCTCTAAACCCCTAACGTCTAATCTCTTTCCCTCTAAACCATTAATCCCCAATCTCTCTATCTCTCTCTAAACCCCTAACGCCTAATCTCTTTCCCTCTAAACCAGTAATCCCTAATCTCTTTATTTCTATCACTCCATCTTTAAAATACAAATAACCAATTTCTCTCTTTCTATCTCTCCCTCTCTCTAAACCCCTAAGCTCCAATGTCTCTCTCCCTCTAGAATCCTAATCTCTCTCTCTCTCTCTCTCTCTCTCTCTCTCTCAATCCCTAAATCCTCTCTCTCTCTCTCTCCAAAATCTCACTCCTCACTCCTCACCCATCTACCCCTCCCTGCCTATGTTTATCTCTCTCCCCCCAACACTAGGCATACATACACCCCCTTTGATCTCTCTCTATCTCTAAACCCCTATCAACCCCCAATCTCTTTCCATCTCTATCTATAATCCACTAACCATCAATATCTCTCTCACACTAAATCCCTAACCTCCACTCTCTCTCTCTCTCTCTCTCAAAACCCCTAACCTCAATTCTCTCTCTCTTTCTCCAAACCCCTAACCCCCAATCCCTCTTTTTTTTTCTCTTTCTCTATAAGCACCTAAGCCTTAATCTCTTTATCTCTCTCTAAACCCTTAGTGCCTAATCTCTCTCTCTCTCTCTCTCTCTAGAACTAATCCCAAATATCTCTATTTTTATCACTCCTTCTTTAAAACCCTAACTTCCAATATCTCTCTCTTTAAACCCATAACCCGTAATTTCACTCTTTCTGTCTCTCCCTCTTTCTAAAACCCTAACCCTAATCCCAATCTCTCTCTATATCTAAATCCATAACCCCCAATCTCTCTCTCTATCTATCTATCTATCTATATGTCTGTCTAAACCCCTAACCCCCAATCTCTCTCTTTCTCTCTATCTATATATCTAAACCAATGACCCCCATTCTCTCTCTCTCTCTCTAAACCCCCCTCCCTCTCTCTCTAAATCCCCCTCCCTCTCTCTCTAAATCCCCCTCCCTCTCTCTCTCTCTATGTGTTAGTGTGCATAAATACCTAACCCCAATCTCTCTCCCTAAACTGTTAACCTCTACTCTCTCTCTCTCTCTCTCTCTCTCTCTCTCTCTCTCTCCCCCAACCTCCCACTCCTCACCCATCTACCCCTCCCCTCATATGTATGTATCTCTCCCCCCAACACCAAGCATCCATACACCCCCCTTGATATATCTTTATCTCTAAACCCCTATCTCTGTAACTCTAAACCCCTATCGACCCCCAATCTCTCTCCCTCTCTCCCTATAATCAACTAACCCCAAATCTCTCCCTCACTCTAAATCCCTAACCTCCACTCTCTATCTCTAAACCCCTAAAATCCACTCTCTATCTCTAAACCCCTAAAATCCATTCGCACTATCTCTTTCTCCTAGACACTAACCCCCAATCACTCTCTTTTTATCTCTCTCTCTCTCTATGCACCTAACCTTTAATCTCTCTATCACTCTCTAAACCCTAACACCTAATATCTCTCTCTTTCTCAATATATCTATCTATCTATCTATCTAAACCCCTTACCCCCAATCTCTCTCTTTCTCTCTATCTATCTATCTAAACCATAACCCCCAATCTATTTCTCTCTCTCTCTCTCTCTCTCAATTTCTAACCTCTAGTTTATCTCTCTCTCACTCTCACTCTCTATCTCTCTAAATCCATAACCCTCAATATCTCTCTCTCTCTCTCTAAACCCCTAACCCTCAGTCTCTCTCTCTCTCTAAACATCCAATATCTCTCTCCCTCTCCCTCTCTCTCTCTAAACCCCCACTCTTCACCCACCTACCCTTCCCCCACTCTCTATGTCTCCCTCCCCCCACCACTAACCATCCATATTCTTCCCACAATCTCTCTCTATCTGTAAACCCTATCAACCCCGTGATATATTTTTCTCTCTAAACTCCTAATCCCGAATCACACTCTCTCTCGGCCTCAAACCTCCAATCTCTTTCTCTCTAAACCCGTAACCTCCAATCCTTCTCCCTCTAACTCACTCTCTCTCCCTAAACCCTTAACACACAATCTTCATCTTTCTATCTCTTTCTCTCCAAAACCCTAACAACCAATCTCTTTCTAAAAAACTAACCTCTAATATCTCTCTCTCTAAAATTATAGACTGCCCTCTCTCTCTATCTAAATCACTAAAACCTAACCCTTAAACCATAATCTGTGTCTCTCTCTAAATAAATAACCTTAGAACTATGTCTCTCTCTCTCTCTCTAAACAACCCCAATCTCTCTCTCTCTCTACCCCCCCAAACATGCACTTGTCAACCCCCTAACACACCCACCCTCTATATGTCTTTCTCTTCCCCACCACTAACCATCCATACTCTCCCTATGATCTCTCTCTATCCTTAAACCCTTATGAACCCCCAATCTCTCTCTCTCTCTCTCTAAACCCATAATCCCCAATCACTCTCTCTCTATAAATTTGTAACCTCCAACCTCTCTCTCTTTAAACCCCTAACCTCCAATCACTCTCTCTCTATAAATTTGTAACCTCCAACCTCTCTCTCTCTAAACCCCTAACCTCCAATCTCTCTTTCTCTCTCTCTAAAACCCCTACCCCCAATCTCTCTCTTTTTATCTTTGTATCTATAAACCCCTAATCCCAGTATCAATCTCTCTAAACATGTAACCCCTAATGTCTAACCCTCCCTCTGTCTCTCTCAATCTCTCTCTAAACCCCTAACCTCCAATATCACTCTCTCTTTCTCTCTTTGTAAACCCCCCTCTCTCTTTATCTAATCTCTAACCCAAAACCTCTCTATCTATCTATCTATCTATCTATCTAAACACCTAACCCCTAATATCTTTCTCTCTAAACCCCTAACCCCCAATCTCTCTCTCTCTCTCTCTCTCAACCCCTAACACTTGATATCTCTATCTCTCTCTAATCCTCAAAACCCCAATTTCTCTCTCTCTCTCTCTATCTCAAAACCCCAATCTCTCTCTCTCTCTCTCTCTCTCCCCAAACCCCTACTCCTCACCAATCGATGCCTCCCTTGCTCTGTATTCCCCTCTCCCACCAACACTAACCATCCATACTCCCCCCTTGATATATATCAATCTATAATCCCCTATCAACCCTTAATATATCCCCCTCTCTATATGCAATCCACTAATCCCCAATCTATCTCTCACTCTATATCCCTAACCTCCACTCTCTCTTTCTCACTCTAAACCCCTAATATCTCTATTTCTCTCTCTCCCTCTAAACATCCAATCTCTCTCTCTCTCTCTCTCTCTCTCTCTCTCTCTCTCTCCCCAAACCCCCACTCCTCACCCATCCCCCCTCCACCCCTATTTATGTCTCCCCCCCTAACACTGAGCATTCACCCCCCCATTGATCTCTCTCTTTCTCTAAAACCCTATCGACCACCAAAATCTCCCCCTCTCTATAATCCATTAACCCCCAATATCTCTCTCTCTCTCTAAATACCTATGCTCCACTCTCTTTGTCTCTATAAACCCCCAACCTCCATGCTCTCTCCCTCTCTATCTCTCTCTCTCTCTCCCCAAACCCCTAACCCCCAATCCCTCTCTTTATATCTTTCTTTCTTTAAGGCCCTATCCCCCAATCTCTCTATCTCTCTCTAAACACCTAATCCCTAATATCTCTCTCTTTTTCTATCACTCAATCTTTAAATCCCTAATCTCCAATCTCCCTCTCTCTAGAACCTTAATCCCAATCTCTTTCTCTCTCTTTAAATCCCTAACCCCCCCCTCTCTCTCCCTATAAACTCCTAACCCCTAGTCTCTCTCTTTCTCTCTATATGTCTATCAAAACCCGTAACCCTCAATCTCTCTCTCTAAACCCCTAACCCCAAGTCTCTCTCTCTCTCTCTAAACCACTAACCACCAATCTCTCTCTCTCTCTCTCTCTCTCTCTAAACCCATAAGATCCAATCTCTCTTTCTCTCTTTGTAAATACCAAACCCTTGATCTCTCTCTCTCTCTCTCTCTCTCTCTCTCTCTCTCTCTCTCAACCGCTAACCTCCAGTTTCTCTCACTCTCACTCTCACTCTCTCTAAACACATAAAACCCAATCTCTCTCTCTCTCTGCATAAACCCCTAATTCCTAATCTCTCTCTCTACCTCTCCCTCTCTCTAAGACAATAACCTCTAGTTTCTCTCTCTCTCACTCTCTACCTCTCTAAACACATAACCCCCAACCTCTCTCTCTCTCTCTCTCTCTCCCCAAACCCCCACTCTACACCAACGTACCCTTCCCCCCTCTCTCTTTCTCCCTACCCCCCACCACTAGTCCTATATATTCCCCCCACAATCTCCCTCTATTTGTAAACCCCTATTAACCCACAATCTCTTTCTCTCTCCAAAATACTAACCTTGGTCTCTCTCTCTGAACCCCTAACCTCTAATCTCTCTCTCTAAACCCTTGACCTCCAATATTTCTCACTCACTCTCTCTCTAAAACCATAACCCCCAATCTTCCTCTCTCTCTCTCATTCTAAATCACTAAACCCTAACCCCAATCTGTGTGTCTCTCTAAAAAACTAACCCCAATCTCTCTCTATCTCTCTCTGTAAAACTCCCCTCCTCTCTTTATAAATCCCTAACCCTTGATCTCTCTCCTTCTCTTCTCACTCTAAACCCCCAATATCTCTATGTGTCTCTCTCTCTAAACCCCTAACCACCAATCTCTCTCTCTCTCTCCAAACCCCTACTCCTCATACATCTACCCCTCCCCCCTTTTGTATCTCTCCCCCCCAACACTAACCATCCATAGTCCCCCCTTGATATATGTTAATCTATAAACCCCTATCAACCCCCAATCTCTCTCTCTATATATATATAATCCACTAATCCCCAATCTCTCTCTCACTCCAAGTGCCTAACCTCCACTCTCTCTCTCTAAACCCCTAACCCCTAATATCTCTCTTTCTCTCTCACTCTATCTCTAAATCCCCAATCTCTCTCTCTCTCTCTAAACCACTAACCCCCAATCTCTAAACCCTAAACCCTACACCCCAATATTTGTGTCTCTCTAAACAACTAACCCCCACACTATCTCACAACCCAAATCTCTCTCTCTCTCCAAACCTGTACTCTTCAACCACCCTCTATATATTTGTCTCTTCCCCACCACTAACCATCCACACTTCCCCTTTGATCTCTCTATCCCTAAACCCCTGTGAACCACCAATCTCTCTCTCTCTCTCAACTCCTAACCCCCAATCACTCTCTCTCTCTCTCTCTATAAATCCGTAACCTCCAACCTTTCTCTATATAAACCTATGACCTCCACTCTCTCTCTCTCTCTAAAACCCTTACCCCCATTCTCTCTCTTTTTATCTCTCTATCTCTAAAACCATAATCCCCAGTCTCTCTCTCTCTCTAAACACGTAACCCATAATGTTGAACTCTCTCTCCCTCTCTCTAACCCCCTAACCTCCAATATCTCTCTCTCTGTCTCTCTTTGTAAACCCCCCCTCTCTCTCTCTAAACCCCTAAAAGCCAATATCTCTAGCTCTCGCTAAGATTCAAAAACACAATTTATCTCTCTCTCCTTCTCCCTCTCTCCCCAAACCCCTACTCCTAACCCATCTACCCATCCCCCTGTGTATGTCTCTCCACCCCCCAACCCTGACCATCCATACTCCTTCCTTGATATCTCTCAATCTATAAACCCATATCAGCCCCTAATATCTCTCCATCTCTTTATATCATCCACTAATCCCCAATCTTTCTCTCACTCTAAATCCCTAACCTCCACACACTCTCTCATGCTAAACCCCTAATCTCTCTCTTTCTTTCTCTCTCTCTATGTCTCTCTCTAAACCCCTAACCCCCCCTCTCTCCCAAAGCCCCCACTCCTCACCTATCCACCCCTCCACCCCCATTTATTTCTATATCCCCCCCAAAACTGAGCATCCATACACCCCCCTTGATCTCTCTCTATCTCTAAACCTTTATCGATCACCAATCTCTCTCCCTCTCTCTCTATAATCCACTAACCTCCAATCTCTCTCTCACTCTAAATCCCTAACCTCCACTCCCTCTCTCTCTAAACCACCAACCTCCATTCCCTCTCTCTTTCTTCAAACCCTTAACCCCCAATCCATCTCTTTCTATCTCTCTTTCTTTAAGGCACTAACCCCCAATCTCTCTATCTCTCTCTAAAAACCTAATTCCTAATCTCTCTGTCTATATACATCACTAATCCCCAATCTCTCTCTTTATATCACTGCATATTTAAACCCCTAATCTCCAATATATCTATTTCTAAACCCCTAACCCCCAATATGTCTCATTCTATCTCCCTCTCTCTATACCCCTAACCTCCAATCTCTCCCTCTCTCTCTTTAAACCCCTAACCCCTAGCCTCTCTCTTTCTCTCTATCTATCTATCAAAACCCCTGAACCTCATTCTCTCTCTCTCTAAGCCCCTAACCCCCAATCTCTCTCTCTCTCTCTCTCTCTCTCTCTCTCTCTCTCTCTAAACCCATAGCATCCAATCTCTCTTTCTCTCT
Source organism: Larix kaempferi (assembly GCA_027924585.1). NCBI lineage: Eukaryota > Viridiplantae > Streptophyta > Pinopsida > Pinales > Pinaceae > Larix > Larix kaempferi. The sequence goes on along the minus strand of BSBM01000983.1, from coordinate 80,739 downwards.
AAAAATCCCAAACCCCCAATCTCTCACTCTTTGTAAACCGCTAACCTCTAGCTTCTCTCACTCTCTATCTCTCTAAACCCATAACCACCAATCTCTCTCTCTCTCTCTAAACCCCTAACCTCTAATCTCTCTCTCTCTCTCTATGCATAAAACCCTAATTTGCAATCTCTCTCTCTCTCTCAACCACTAACCTCTAGTTTCTCTCTCTCTCTCTCAATCTCACTCTCTATCTCTCTAAACCCATAAATCCCAACCCCCCCTCTCTCTCTATCTCTCTCTCTCTCTCCCCAAACCCCCACTCTTCACCCACCTACCCTTTCCCCCTCTCTATTTCGCCCTAACCCCCACCACTAGTCATTTATACTCCCCCCATAACATCTCTCTATCTGTAAACCTGTATTAATCTGCAATCTCTTTCTCTCTCTAAAATCCTAGCCCCCAATCTCTCTCTCTAAACCCATAACTTCTAATCTCTCTCTCTAAATCCTTAACCTCCTTTATTTCTCTCTACTTGTCACTTACTCTCTCTCAAAACCCCTAAACCCCAATATTCCCCTCTCTCTCTTTCTAAATCATTAAACCATAACCCCCAATCTTTGTCTCTCTCTAAATATCAAACCCCAATCTCTCTCTATCTCTCTCTTTAAAACTCCCCCCTCTCTGTCTAAACCCCTAACCCCTAATCTCTCTCCTTATATATCTCGCTTCAAACCCCCAATCTTTCTCCATGTCTCTCTCTCTAAACCCTTGAGCTCCAATCTCTCTCTCTCTCTAGAATACTAACCCCGGTCTCTCTCTCTCTGAACCCCTAACCTCTAATCTCTCTCTCTAAACCCTTGACCTCCAATATTTCTCACTCACTCTCTCTCTAAAACCATAACCCCCAATCTTCCTCTCTCTCTCTCATTCTAAATCACTAAACCCTAACCCCAATCTGTGTCTCTCTCTAAAAAACTAACCCCAATCTCTCTCTATCTCTCTCTCTCAAACTCCCCTCCTCTCTTTATAAATCCCTAACCCTTGATCTCTCTCCTTCTCTTCTTGCTCCAAACCCCCAATATCTCTATGTGTCTCTCTCTCTAAACCCCTAACCACCAATCTCTCTCTCTCTCTCTCTCTTTCCCCAAACCCCTACTCCTCAAACATCTACCCCTCTCCCACTTTCTATCTCTCCCCCACAACACAAACCATCCATACTCCCCCCTTGATCTCTCTTAATCTATAAACCCCTATCAACCCTCAATCTCTCTCTATATATATTATCCACTAATCCCCAATATCTCTCTCACACTAAATTCCTAACCTCCACTCTCTCTCTAAACCCCTAACCTCCATTCTCTCTATCTTTCTCCAAACCCTTCTCTCTCTATATATATATATATACATATAGCATTAATCCCCAATCTCTCTCTTTCTATCACTCCATCTTTAAAACCCTAACTTCCAATATCATTGTCTTTAAACCTTGAACCCGCAATTTCACGCTTTTTCTCTCCCTCTTTCTTAAACCCTAACACTAATCCCAATCACTCTCTCTCTATCTAAATCCCTAACCCCCAATCTCTCTCTCTCTCTCTCTCTCTCTCTCTAAACCACTAACCCCTATTCTCTCTCTCTCTCTTTTTCTAAACCCCCTTCCCTCTCTCTCTCTCTCTCTCTCTATGTGTGTGTGTGCATAAATCCATAACCCCCAATCTCTCTCTCTCTCTCTCTCTCTCTCTCTCTCTCTCTCCCCCCTTAAACTCCCACTCCTCACCCATCTACCCCTCCCCACCTATATATGTCTCTCTCCACCCAACACTAAGCATCCATACACCACCCTTGATCTCTCTCTATCTCTAAACCCCTATCGACCCCCAATCTCTCTCCCTCTCTCTCTATAATCCACTAACCCAGAATCTCTCTCTCACTCTAAATCCCTAACCTCCACTCTCTCTCTCCAAGCCCCTAAACTACATTCTCTCACTCTATTTATCCAAGCCACTAACCACCAATCCCTCTCTTTTTATCTCTCTCTCTAAGCACCTAAATTTTTGGTCCTAACCTTTAATCTCTTTATCACTCTCTAAACCCTATCACCTAATATCTCTATATATCTATCTATATATCTATATATCTAAACCCCTAACCCCCGATCTCTTTCTCTCTCTCTCTCTCTATCTATCTAAACCATAACCCCCAATCTCTCTCTCTCTCTCTCTCTCAACCCATAACCCTCTCTCTCTCTCTCTCTAAACTGCTAACCTATGATTTATCTCTCTCTCACTCTCACTCTCTATATCTCTCAACCCCTAACCCCCAATCTCTTTCTCTCTCTCTCTCCCTCCCTCTCTCTCTCTCTCTCTAAAACCCCACTCTGCACCCACCTACCCTTCCCCCACTCTCTATTTATCCCTCCCCCACCACTAACCATCCATACTCCCCCCAAAATCTCTCTCTATATGTAAACCCATATCAACCTGTAATCTTGTTTTCTCTCTAAACCCCTAATCCTGAGTCACACTCTCTCCACCTCAAACTTCCAATCTCTCTATCTCTAAACATGTAACCTCCCTTCCTTTTCTCTCTCTAACTCTCTCTCTCTCCCTCTCTCTCTCTCCATAACCCTAACCACCAATCTCTCTCTAAAAAACTAACCTCTAATATGTCTCTCTCTAAACCAATCTCTCTCTCAAAATCTAGGCCCCCCCTCTCTCTCTATCTAAATAACTAAACCGTAACCCCTAAACCCCAATCTTTTTCTCTCTAAATAGCTAACCCCCGAACTCCCTCTCTCTCTCTCTCTCTCTCTCTCTCTCTCTCCCCAAACCTGCACTCGTTAACCCCTTACCCCACCCATGCTTTATATGTCTCTTTCTTCCCCACCACTAACCATCCATACTCCCCCTATGATCTCCGTCTATCCCTAAACCCCTATGAACCCCCAATCTCTCTCTCTCTAAACCCATAACCCCCAATCACACACTCTCTCTCTAAACTCGTAACCTCCAATCTCTCTCTCTATATATATAAAACCATTACCCCCAATCTATCTCTTTGCATCTCTCTATCTCTAAACCCCTAATACCCAGACTCTCTCTTTCTAACACATAACCCCTAATGTTGAACCCTCTCTCTCCCTCTCTCTCACTCTCACTCTCTCTCTCTAAGCCCCTAACCTACAATATCATTACCTATTTCTCTCTTTGTAAACCCCTTTCTCTCTATCCACTAGTACAAAATGAGAGATAAGTGACCAAAAAAACAACCAAAATCCACATATAAATGACCACTTTTGAGTTGGTGACCACTGGTAGCAAATTAGTGGCCATATATCACGTGACCAAAAATGTGGTCATATTTAGCTTGGTCATTTATAGCTTATCTTGTGGTCATATATTTGGCCGTATATTTGGTCATTAATTTGGTAATATATTTGGTCATTAATGGTCACGTGATAAATGATCGCTAATTTGCTACCAACAATCACCAACTCAAAAGTGGTCATTTATTTGCATATTTTGGTCATTTATTTGGTCACTTATCTCTCATGTTGTGTTGGTGGTCATCTATATGCAAATTTTGGTCTTTTTTTAGTCATTTATCTCTTTTTAGTGGTTTTAGAATATAAATAGGGCACGGTGGAATCGAACCACCAATTGCCTGCCTATAAGGCAAGTGCTCTACCATTGAGCTAGAACCGTTAAATAGAATTCATTTTCCAACAGTTAACACCATCTTTCCAAAGGTCAGAATACTATAAACAAAAATTGACAAATGGGATGGCATGACATTAAGAACAAATTCTCCTTGAAAATAGCTTTCCCTAAGTTCTACACGAACCTAAACAACAACAAATTATTTTTTTTCCTTGAATCATGATGTGTATATCCATGTACTCTTATAATAACTATATGTTTGAGTTTCAATTCACAAAAATACCATCTAAAATATAAGAAAATAATACAAGAGGAAAGCTAATAGTTAAAATGGCCCTAACTTGACCAAATGACCAAGGTTTAGCGGAGTTGTTTTCAATATGGCCTTACACAAAAGAGAAGTGTTAAGAGTTGCAAAGGAGAAATTCAATGAAACTACTCGGTCCCAATTGATATAGTTGTTGGAAGACACATTGTCTAAATTCTTTTTATATTATCTCTATAACTTGGTTCTTGGAGAAAGTCAATGAAACTACTAGAAAGAATATGTGTCTCATATCCCAACAGTTTCAAAGGAGATAAAATAAGGTAAAGTCGATAGAAAATTACCTAATAAACCTTTCCACAAAGAGATTTATACAAGGTTTTGGTGCAAATATAGTAAAGAGGTATTTTTGTATAAAGAATAGCCCATATGAGTTTAAAAGGGTTATTTTGGTACAAGTAATAGTAGCACATACCAATTTTTAGGGAAAGGGAGAGGGTGTACTCTTCTTAAAGTCATTGGTTGATTTAAATATGTTTAATTTTGTTGTCTTTCACTTAGGTATTTTGAATTAGAATAAAAATTACAATTGATTTATTAATAATTTATGATTTTCAAAAATATTTGTAAAGTTTATAATATTATTTTGTACCCATGATTATAATAAAGTTTTTTAAAATTATTTAACTACCATAAATTTTATAATATTATTTTGTACCTATTATAATAATAAAGTTTTTTAAAATATATAACAATGGTATAAAAGATTAATCTTAATTCATTATTTTAATTATAAATATTTTTATTAAAATATATAATTATTTTAATCTTATAACACAAGTTACAAATTTTTCAATCACTTCACTTTAAAATATAACTTTGAAGACCAATTTAACTACGATTGGATGATCACAAACCCTTCAAATCATTTTTGTTCTACCTTATCTATTTTGTTGTTATCTGTTGTTGCTTTCAAGGAAGACCATGTGAATCACGTATTAAAATTTTAAATATCTTATCAATTTAACCATGTCAAAATTTTAAATATCTTATAAGTATTCGGGTCTATTGTTAAAGGATCGACAAGACAATGTACAACTTATTATTATCTATGGGATAAGTCATAGTATAAGAATGTTTTATGTAGTTTTTTTATTCACTTTATGAATATAAAAAACTGATTATATATATATAAACTTGTAACTAAACCCTATGCAATTATGCTCTATGGTTCAAGGTTAAGAGGTTCCCCAACAGATCATGGAGCACTTTACATTAGCATGTGGGTATTGATTCCCTCTATGTGATATCTATTACCTCTATGATATCTACTCAATCCAACATGTCCTGTATCAAACTAATTTCCTCGTACTTCCAACAATTGATTGAACACCCCGATCAATTCTTCTTGTCTTTGATTCTCTTGCTCCTATCCATTAACTAGTTGATCTAGTTTTGGTAGACCCTATCCTCTAGAGAATCTCACTCATCACCCATATCCCTTTCCTCTTCTAATGAATCTGAACCTATGAGTGGAACTCCTCCATGTCCCCTGACCATCAATGACACAAGTTGGAAATATCACCAGCTATGATACCACTGTGATGTCCCCAAGTAGGATAAGTAGTAAATTTTGTAATGTTTGTTGCGAATGCTGAAAGTGTGTGTTGATTGAGAAATTTAATCAATTAGTTTAAATTACATTGATTTATAACTTTCTTAGGAAATTTTGCATTCTATCAAACATAATGCATTCATCCCAATTGCACATGAAATAGAAAGAATATCATTGGAATTTTATTATGGAGGTGGATGGTAACAGTACAATAAAATAATGGTTGTTATAGAATCTACCTTGAACTAAACACCTAACACGGTAAACCTAGAAAGTGATGATGCCAATGAACCCCAACTGTTGTTGTAGATGAATTCAACCTCTATGTACAGAAATTGATCTTCACCAATGAACTCGTCCTCCTTCTTATTAGAGATCGTGACTTCCCTCAGTGGTTGGAAACTATACTAGGGAGGTTGAACTCAGCCTTTATTTGTTGCTTTGTCCCTCCAATATATTTGGATTTCCTCCAACCAGAGATCGGTCCCCACTTCTACTACTCAAAACCTATATTTTGTTGAATCTTCTTCTTAGTGTTGCAACCTGTTTCTCTACACACAATATCCCCTTCACTATGTTGTGTTTCTCCCCAGTGTTGCATCCTATACCTTTGCTACACATGCTCCCTTCACATTGTTGAGTCTCTTCACTAGGGTTGCGGCCGTTCTTTTCTACTACACAGGCTCTCTTTCATGGATCCCTTACACCTTTATCTCCATGCCTATACAAAACTCGGGATTAAACCCTTCAATCATCCCTCTCAAGTGCCCAATTCCATAGTCAATCCCACACAACCTCTACAAGTTAATGTTCACCTCAAAATCATGCCATAGGTTCCCACCACAAAATATCGGCCACCCACAAGCTCAACCCTGATGGCCCAATGTGATTTTCCCAAGAGGAACTCGGCCTCCACCTATAATAATACCCTATTCAATGAGATCAACCCTCAAGGCCACAGCCTTTGCAAATGAAATCGCTCCCGAAATAGATTGATATCCAAACAAGTGAAAAGATACTCAAGATAGAAACTCATTGGCTCAAATAATCATGAATAGATCAATGGTTTAGCTAGGGTATATTTCTCACTATCGAGACCAAGCAAGGAATGGAGGGGTTTTTCCAAACCTTGATGGAAAATATGGAATTACCCCAGATAGTCACAAGAAATCACACCAAGTCAATATGTCCATAATGGATGAGTTCCTCCTATTTAATATTCATTTTGGACGCAATACTATGGATAATACCATGGGTTGTCCAATACCACTTAACCACTTTTGTAAGCAAAACTCCTTTAAAAAGCTAAGTGGCATCAATGTAACTCCTAGATATGGTGACTATAGCCTATGGTATTCTAATAGGCTACTAATTCATCCCTATAGGAAACATCACGCGAAGGGGACATCACAATGGCTTGGTTCCTTACTTCCAGTTTGTATTACATGGAAAGTTACAATCATACTAGATTAATTTCCTTGGAAAATATAATTTAACCTAATGTAGAAGGTTTTTTTAATTGAATACCTTTGGAGAATGAATAATGATGTGATATTTAATGGTAATGAGCCTTCTTACACACTCTATGATAGCACCAAGTAATGCTAATATAGTATTGCAGGTTATTATGTTGGTCCCTAAGATCCACATGGAACCGTACAACTTGTGAAAAATTCTAGAATTGTATGTTAAGGACTAGCTTTCAACCTCAATAATGTTTAAGAGAGGCATACAATCAACTAAAGAATCTGGCAATAGTAGGTGGGGTTCCAATAGTAGGATTTTTTGGGTGCCAAATTCGGTGCAAATAGCACCTATTTTAGCACCATCGGGGCTAAAATTAATACATTGGACTATATATATTAGCCTATATAATATATATAAGTAATATATTAGCATATATATATATATATATATATATATATATATATATATATGTATGTATGTATGTATGTATGTATGTATGTATGTATGTATGTATGTATTATTTTAGTTATATTAAAATTAAAATTTATTAACTTAAAGTTGTGTTTCTAGCTAACTTAGGATTCCTAGTCTTAGTGTATTAGGATGAATCCAAAACCCAAAAGAAAAATAACTATACACAAAGGTGATTGTTACTAGGAAAGGAAAGAGGTCACCTTATGATATTTGTCCCAATGCCTTCATTGTTTAGGACCATCCCATGGGCACACTAACTATGTTAATGTCCAACACACAATTAATTGACACCCTTCCCTTGGTTTCTCAGTACATCAAGATACCCCTTAGTGTGCAATACCTTGGTCATTTAGTGCATTAAGAAAAAAATTAAGTCTTTGAAACCCATAGGATAGAATGATGCAAATAAATTTAAAAAATATTTAAAGATTGACAAAAGATTTCAATTAAGTAAAGGGAAAAAACATTCAAACTTATCCCAACCTAACTTGCCTACTCCTCTTAAAAGGAGTACAACATTAAGGGGCATGTATAAAGGGTTTAATGAGGAGAATACCATTCACATATCATGATCAAAGTACGCTATGCAATTGATACAGTTAATACTTTTCTTAGTGTTTATAATAAAAAATAAACTTAGCCTTTTCTTACTGGTTATATTATTAATGTTAGTCTTTTATTAGAGCTCACTGCAACACTTAATTGGAGTTCTCCTTTTACAAAGTATTATTTTTGTGCCCTTTGATCCCAATCTAATTTTAACTTGTGGCCCTATTTGCCTAAACTTATTAGCTGATAATTGGATTTGATTGTTCACTAAAAATTATTGTCATTGTTGTGTATTACAGGATCTAGAGGAGGCCATGGATAGAGGATGTGGATGGTGTAGAACTACTAAATCACATAGCGGAAAGTGGGTGGAATAAGATATGACAACGAAATTTGTAGATACAATAAAGCTAAGAAGACAAAGCAACCTCAATTTATTGTCTTTGAGGGCTTTGAGGTCAAAAATATTGGTTTAAAATGCACATGAATGGTGATTAAATGTGATTCTAGGATAAAGGAAAAGTTTGTAAATTAGGATGGACATGTGGGATAGGCATGTTGGATACTTTTCTTGCTGAAATTTTGGCTCAATGAATATTCTTTGAAATGATATAATTGGTGTACTTAAAATTATTGATGATGGTGTGTATTACAAGAGCCAGATGAGGCCATGGCCATAGCTCATGTTATATCAAATGAGGACATAACAGATGATGTGGGACATCAGGTACTCATATTTTGACTTAACTTAGGGAAAATTCATCTGCTGGAATTTTGTGATACATCGATATTTTTTTATTATTTTATTAAAATTTATAGTGTATTATCCAATCCTGACATAAATGAATGCATGTTGTTGATTAAGTTAGATGGAGATTGGAGAGAATGGATATCCTTACCATTCAACTAGCAAAAGAAAAATATATGTACATGGGCGTGGACCTAAAATAGTTAAATAACATATAGGACAGTGGGTGGAAGAGGATATGACAATGGATCCTGTAGACACAACAAATGAGTGCACCAAATAAGAGGTTGGTCAGGACTATAATACATGCAATGAATACTTTGAGAAAATTGTTGTTCATGGATGTTCTATATGTGGTGGAAAGAAGAATTCAAATGGGGGATTGTACAAAGAAATTACTTAAATGATGAGCTTCCATTGGGTAGTATGCCTCCTACAATCAATTTGAATCAATAGAAATTGTGGTAAAGAATTTTCCAATGTGATATGCATTCACTTACGATGCACCTGAGCATCATTAGCACATGCTTGAATTCACGCTACGTAGGGTATTGTCTATAAGCAGGGGTTATACCCGAATAGTTATTGATTGATTGCCAACATCTCTTTAGAGGGCTGGTAGGTACAACAGACTAGATAATATGTATACTTATTTTAAATACAATTTTATATTATTTGAATAATTAAAGTTTTTCTTAATGAATACTTGCAAGATAAAGTTATCGGTTTAAAGTTTCATGGCGCACCAACTTCCATCATACATGGTGATGATCATTTTTTAGATGATACATCTAACAAAAATATGTACACATATGCCAGTTCAGAAAATGAGGAATTGATGAAAACAAGTAGCAGAAAAATATCCAATTTAAAGATGCATAATTTACTTAAAGACAAAGCGAAGGTCGACTACATACCCTATGAGAATGAATGTAATGGAGATGATGAATTTCCCATGAATTTGAGAATAATTTACAGAGAGACATTTGATCGTCGACTAAATTTATCTTGTCCTAGTGATCAAAAACTACCTAAAGTGTTTGAGGTGTTTCAATTTTGGGGATACGTCTACATGATAAGACCCTCCAATATTCATGGAGTGAATCTAGGTCTCTTTATTGTCCAAAATTTCCATGTGGGAGGTAAACATAGAAACAATTCACAACAAACCACTAGGAGATTAATGCCATATTATGGTCCATCATATTACAGTGGTGAATGGAGAAGTCTAATAGAATACAAGCACGACATGCCAACATATGGACTAAATTCATATATGTATACACATTGTTTCCAATTGCAAAGTGGAAAAGAAACGAATAGAGGTCATATTATGTATATAGATGGTCGTGCATACACACACAAAAATATTGCAGGATTTATAAATAGCAGTAAGGGAAGGGACCCTATTGTAAGACTGAACTATCAATTTGTTGAGGTTATAAATGATAAATATGGATATATGGAAAGAGAGGTTGATAGATTGATAATGGTTGAGGATATTATGGAACTTACTATTGGGGACAAGTTATTGATTAATTACAACTTCGTAAAATGCACTCATGCATGAAATGATACATATCGCAATTGGAATTGTTGTCGAATGGTAACCTCGACTGCGAAAAGTAATCGATGTCAATACAACTTCGACAAGTTTCGACTCGACATGACTTCGACAACTTCGACAGGTTCTGATTTCGACACAACTCCGACGAGTCTCGACTTTGACATACTGTGACACATTCCGCACCTTCGACATGTTCAGCAACCTCAAAGTTCGCGACATCAACATGCAACCAGCGACTGTCGAACATGAACAGAATGTCTCTCTGTCTTCCAGTCGACTGTAATGGTTGAACTGTTGAAACCGTTATAACTTCATCTTTGTAATTGAACATAATAGGAAAGCACCCAAGTGTCTTAGAATTCTATATAAGCATGTATAATATTGCACATACATCTAAATCTATCTGTTTACAAGTAATAGAAGAACAGTTCACATTCCTGCATATTGTCTGTGCATATTGTGTTTATCTGTGTAGTGTAATATCACTTTGCTCATTCTGTTTATTAAGCTTCCTCCATAACAGATTCGACTCCTTCATTTGAACTGTTGTCCCCCTCATGCTTCCTGGACACAACACAGATCATTGGTATCAGAGCACTCAGTTTTGTTCATGCTTAAGTTATGCATATACACTTCTCTCGAAGTTACCTGACTTATGTTGGTTCAAACTCGCTCGCAATCTCAGCAATCCAAGTAGACGCTACCTCCAGAAATGACAAAAGAAACAGACGATAGACATGTAGCCAACGAGACAACACAACTTATTGAGTAAGCTCTGGCTCGACAACAGACTGAAATGTTCACCCAGTTCAATGAAATTCTCATGTGATTCGCTTCAACATTCGGAGGATCTTTGACGAGAACTCACTTCAATAAAATCATCCCATTCAAAGTGAAAATGAATTTGGACATACCGAATCTTGAAGGTACTATTGACATGGAATCTGTCGATAATTCGGTGCAACAATTGGAATCCTATTATGTTGTAAATCAACTCTCCGAAGCTAAAAAAGTCACCATTGCATCCTTAAAGATGTCAACATCTGTGTACTATTGGTGGGAGAACCTCTCGACAAATATGGATAAAAGCAAAGACCCCATAGACACATGGGATAAATTCATCGAACACATCTAAAAGGAATTTTACCCACCCAAATACCTCAAGCAGCAGTATAAGAAATGACAGAAGCTAAGGAAATGGAAAGACCAATCAGTACAGAGTTACACTGACGAGTTCTACCAACTCATGGCTAGACTTGGCATCCAAGAAGAAGAGAAACTGCTTGTTCTGAAGTACATTAGCAGATTGTCCCGGTACATCTAGCAGGAGATGGAATTTCTGATTGTCAATACACTTGTGGATGCATTCCACTACGCCAGCAAACTGGAAACCAAGCAAAAAGGGAAAGCACGCTTCGCGACAAAGCCGACATCAGGACGACCAACCGACAAGAAGGCACCAGCCGACTTCGACAAGTCAAAATATTCTCAGCCGACACCGCCAAAGCCAGATCACGAAAAAAATCCTTTTCACAAGAGGGAATGTAGCAAACAACCACCGACCGAAAAATGGTGCGATTACCACCACTCATCTTGGCATGATAGGTCTGAATGCAGAGCTCGAAAGACATTTTTGACAAAAGTGTCGACCTTCGACGTGTTCGACAAGGCGGTGGAAGAATTTGATCTAGGCGCAACAACCCTTTTGACATCGACAACTCCAACAGCCTCGACTATCGTTGACGAGGAGGAACGAGAACGCCTGTTCCATACACTGATATGGGTCCAAAGAAACCCCTTACATCTGATTGTGGACAACGGTAGCCAGAAGAAATTTTTTTCTCAATATCTCGTAAAGAAACTAGGTCTTGTTACTACTCCACATCCTCATCCTTACAACATCGCTTGGATGAAGGATGGACAAGAACTATGGATCACTCGACAATGCAAGCTCGCCTACTTCATAAAACCTTTTGAAGATGAAGTACTATGCAACGTGGCACCACTCTCCGTAGCCGATGCCCTATTTGGGAAACCTTAACTCTGGGATAGACATGGAAGTTATTAGTCACGACCTCAGAAGGTGATTGTCAGAATCCGAAATCGATGGTTTAGCATACTAGAGCATCAACCCACACCAACGGTTGCACTGATATCTTCCAAACAGACAAAGAAGCTCATCAATCATGCTCAGAAGTTCACATTAATCACAATCAAGCCGCAACATTCTAAGAATACTGCAGCAACGAGTCGAGTCACTGACCAATGCAGCTCCCGATAGAAGCATCAAGTCGATCATATTCTCGATGAGTACCAGAGCCTCTTTCAAGATTCCGATGGAGTACCTCAACATTATCAGGTAAAACACTCCATTGAACTTGTTCTTGGTTCTTCTTTGCCTAACGCATTCACTTACAGAAGATCCATTCTCAAAAATGAAGAGATTCGTAGAAAAATCCAAGAATTAATCGACAAAGGACATATTCGCCCCAGTTCCTCTCCTTGTGGAAGTCCAGTCGTCCTAGTTCCGAAGAAAGACGGGACTTGGCGCATGTGCATCGACTACAAATCTCTCAACAAAATTTTGGTAAAGAATCCCTACCCTCTGCCACGGATAGACGATATCATCGACTGTCTCTGAAAGGTGCTAAATTCTTTACTAAGCTCGACCTCAAGTCGGGATACCATCAAATTCCAATCGAGCCCTCAGATGTGTGGAAAAATGCTTTCAAGACCAAGGAAGGATTGTTCGAATGGTTAGTCATGCCTTTTGGCTTAACCAACATACCTGTGACCTTCATGTGACATATGGATAACATTCTTCGACCTTTCATCAGCAAATGGGTCATTGTCTATCTCGACAATATATTGATTTTCAGTCGATCATGGGAAGAACATGTCATACATCTTCGACAAGTCCTCGACACTCTCCAACAACATCGACTCTATCTGAACATGGAAAAGTGCTCTTTTGTGATGACCAGCATCAAATATTTGGGCTATGTAATTGACTCTGCAGGCATTCACATCGATCCAGACAAAGTACAGTTCCTCAAATATTGGCCCATTCCTAGAAGCATTCAAGAACTAAGAATTTTTCTTGGTTTGGCGAATTTCTATCGACGGTTCATACTCGGATTCAGTCACATAGCCTGGCCCTTGAATTAGTTGATGAAGGGAAGTGGTAAAACTGTCTTCCAATGGAAAGCAACACATCGAGCAGCTTTTAAATAGCTCAAACACAGGCTCTGCACTGCACCAGTACTTGTGTTATCTGATTTGCATCATCCCTTTGAGATTGAGACGGATGCATCGAACTATTCCTTGGGCACAGTGATCACTCAGTCTGGTCACCTTGTCGCTTTTCATTCTGAGACTTTTAATGACACGGTTAGAAGATACTCGACGTACGAAAAAGAACTGTATGCCATTATGCAAGCTCTCAAGCAATGGAGGCATTACATCCTTGGCAAGGAAACGATCATTCTCACTAATCACAAGCCTCTACTGTTCGCTCCGACACAATCAAAGTTGCAGACAAACTGACAACTCAAGTGGATTAATTACCTACAACAATTCCATTTTGTGATTAAGTATCAGAAGGGTAAAGCTAACGCCGCCGTCGATTGCCTCAGTCTACAACCCATTACTCTCCTTTTGACAATGATGAGTATGCAAGGATACGACACGACCACTTGGCCATATTTGTATGAGGATGACAGCGAATTCTCAGCAGTCTCGACAATTACAGACTAACAAGTCATCGACCTCCAACTACTTCCTGAAAGACACCTTTCTATACAAGCTTGGACAACTTTGTGTACCGACCAGTGAGCATCAACAGCATCTCATTTGGGACGCCCACTACAGCAAGATTGCAAGACACTTTGGAGTAGCAAAGACACTTGCTATTCTGCATAAGTATTTCTTTTGGCCTACACTTAAATTCGACGTCAACAAGTACATTCGATCATGCGTGGTTTGTGCCATTTCTAAACCGCCTAATCGACGACAAGGATTGTACACACCTCTGACAATTCCTAGTAGACCGTGGGAATCTATTTCTATGGACTACTTGAAGAGTTATCCTACTACCAGACATCAGCATGACGTGAGATTACTACTAGTCGAGTGATTTTCCAAGATGGCCATTCTCATACCATGTAAGAAGACCACAACAGTGCAGCAGACCGCTCAACTCTTCTTTACATATGTTTGGAAACACTTTGGTTTACCCACAACCATCATTTCCGACCAAGATTCCATATTCGTCAGCATCTTTTGGAAGACCCTACGGCAATAGCTAGACACACGACTCTCATTGTTGACAGCTTTCCATCCTTAGACCGATGGACAGACGGAAGTTGTAAATCGCCTTGTAGTACAATTAATGCTTCGCATGTACAACCACAAGCATCGACGCACATGGGACGACAGTCTTCCATACATACAGCACAGCTAAAATCAAGCTCAGCACATCTCTACAGACAAGAGTCCATTTGAGATATGTTACAAATTTCAACCCTCAACGCCTATCAACTTGATCAGTGCCTCGACAGAGCCGAACTCTGACACCAAATACAGCTAGCGAGAAGTTGACAAAGCAGTCAAGTTTCGAGAACACATTTGCGGCATCCAGCGAGAAGCACTGGATATGTTGCATAGAGAAAACGAGAAAGCTAAGGCCTGACATGACAAGCATCGTATTCCTCATACATTCCAAATTGGGGATAAGTTCTGGCTACATCTTAAGAAGGAGCGCTTCACTGGTCCATTCAAGAAGTTAAAACCTTTGTGATATGGTTCGTACAGTATTCTTCGACAGATTAGCGAAAACGATTTCCAGCTCGACATTCCTACATGCCTGGGTCTGCATCCAGTCTTCAATGTGGATCTACTTTGACCATACCATGCACCCTTGTTGGAATAGAACGACTTATCAACAATAGAAACCGAAGAAATCCATCCAGATGTTCAGGGGCCTCTTCCTTGCTACACCATTGTGGGATGACGAGTATGCCTTACAAGGACGAACACAATTCCCTTGTTTCAGGTTGCCAAAGCTGGCCCGTTCCCATCTCAAGGAAAGTGGTACTCTGTTACTGACATAGCCGACAAGTTTCCTCACCTTCGCGAGCAAACAATGTAGACCATGGTTTCTTAAGGAAGGAGGTCGGATCCATATTGCAGTTGGCATTGTTGTTGAATGCTAACCTCGACTGCGACAAGTCATCGATGTCGATACAACTTCGACAAGTTTTGACTCGACATGAATTCGACAACTTCGACAAGTTCCAATTTCGACAAAACTCCGACAAGTCTCGACTTCGACATACTGCGACACATTCCACACCTTCAACATGTTCAGCAACCTCACAGTTCACAACATCAACATACAGCGTTGACATGCAACCAGCGACTGTCAAACTTCAACATACTGTCTCTCTATCTTCCAGTCGACTGTAACAATTGAACTGTTGAAACCATTCTAACTTATTATTTGTAACTAAACATAATGGGCAAGATCCCAAGCATCTCAGAATTCTATATAAGCATGTATAATATTGTAACATACATCGAAATGTATCTGTTTACAAGTAATAGAAGAATAGTTCGCATTCCTGCATATTGTCTGTGCATATTGTGTTTATCTGTGTAGTGTAATCCTGCTTTGCTCATTATGTTTATTAAGCTTCTACCATAACAAATCCGACTCCTTCAGTCGAACTGTTGTCCCCCTTATTCTTCCTGGACACGACACGGATCATGAAAGAAAAGGGAAGAACAAGGTCTCCCTAAGGATGTTCTTCAGGGAAGAAAACCAAAGAATAATAAATGAGCGTGGCTTGTTATTTAAACTATGTTGTAAAAAATATGTTTTATCTTAAATTATTGTATAAAAAAATGAACTCTAGAATATAATGTTCCATTATTCAAGATGTGTGTGTGTGTGTGTGTGTGTGTGTGTGTGTGTGTGTGTGTGTGTTTGTGTGTGTGTGTGTGTATTTCTTAGGACGTATTTGATTATATTTCTTTGAAATTGATACATTTATGATTTATCCAATTCTTGGTTAATGATTGAATTCATTGATAGGTAGAAGATATTGATGATACACCTACTAATACCCAAGATCCAAATAGGTTATTAATATTTGGACGGGACAATCCAAACCATCCTTTAAAACATACCAGGGTGAAAAGAGAAGCATTGAAGAGAACACTACCACCTGAGAAATTTGAAGAAGTGATGAGGTTTGCATACAATGATAACACACCACCTATCCTTAATGATGATGAGGATAGTGAAAATGTAGTGCATGAATAAGGATTGAATGAAATTCCCACGGTTTTATTTGGGGGTGGAAACAATGATGAGGATGAGGATCCTATGGTTGACAGTAATGGTGATAGCAGGGGTAATTACCACCAATGTAATCTTGATGATAAAAACCTAAGTGACTCAATCAAGCAAGCAACAAAAACACCCATATTCAAATCAGGTTCAAGTAGAACCTCAAAACTTGCATGTGCATTAATATTATTAGAAATCAAATCACTATTTGGTTGGTCAGAAAAATGCTTCAATACCATACTAAAGTGAGTTGAATTATATTTCTTTATTTTCATTGTCAATTGATGTACGTAATTCATAAATATTTATTGTATTATTTTATATTTCTTTAAGGGGATTTTAAAACCATATATTGTATATAAACAGTACTAGTATAGAATTACATATCAAACATATTCATAATAAGTCAAACATTCAATTGATTTAATGTTTGGCAATCTTACAGGGCACTAAAAACTAAAATATTCCTTGAAGAGAATGTGTTGCCATCAACTTTTAGAGAAACACATCAGTTGCTGGTTCAGTTGGGGATTGAATATAAGAAAATTCAATCATGTAAAATTGATTGCTTTTTAGATAGAGATGAATATCAAAATAAGGTAGAATTCCCTATATGCAAAGAGAAGAGATATCATACAAATGTATACGGTCCTATTGTTCCAAATAAGGTTTTACGCCACATGCCAATTATACCTAAACTTCAATGAATTTTTTGTTGCAAGTCACTTGCACAATTGATGGACTGGGATGCAAAAAATGGGAGTAAAGATGGATTCATGCGAATTTCGACAAACTGCAAAGCAATGAAACACATAGAGGAAAAATGGTCAGGAAAATTCAAAGATGAACCCCGTAGTATTAAGTTTAGGCTTGAAATAGATGGAATGTGCCCATTCTCTTTCATGAGAGAAAATCATACTGTTTCGCCAGTCGAATTGATAGTATAAAATATTCCCCCATGGATGAGTGTTAGAAAGGAGCACCTTATGTTGACTCTCATTTTTCCAGGAAAACATCAAGTAAAACACATGGATGTTTATATAGCACCTTTTATTGATGAGATTTAATTATTATGGAAAGGAATAAGAATGTATGACATATCACATCCTCCATCATATAGGTCGTTCATGTTGTATGGTGTGCTATGTTGGAATATTCATGATCTCCCAGGACTTGGTGTTTGTTCAGGTAATAAATAATAGTTACATATTTACAATCATAATTTATTTTCAGCCCAACTTTCATACTTACTTTTATACTATTATTTTGATGTCATTAAAATTACTTATTGAATTGCAAGGCTTCAAAAAAAGGGGATATTTGCATATCCAAGATGTGTAGAACAATTTGAGGTGCAGTATTCTAAATATCTACATAAATTTATTTACGCAAACAACGTGGCTTTTCTACCACTAGATCATAAGTTTAGAAATTGTCTGAAGAATCAATTTGATGGAAAAGTTGAAAATAGAGGCCCTCCCATGGTTATGGGTCCAGGATATTAGCTTAAGAAGTATGAATATGTTGAATTGAAATCTTGGGAGGATTGTTTTGATCGGGGTGATTCAATTGAAGAACCAAAACAAGTTGTAGTTAATATGCGAAAAGGAATTAAAAGAAAATCCATATTTTATGAACTCCTTACTGGAAGGATCTATTTATATCTCACCTATTAGATCCTATGCACATCTTCAAAATGTCCCAGATTCTATATTTCAACATATATCAAGAAAAGAGAAGGACACCTTGTCTTCGAGGAGAGATAGTGCTCTTTTGCGTACCAAATTTGATAGAAGACATTTGTGGCCAAACCGGGAAAATGAAACATATGCAAAATCTCTATGGATTTTGAAGAATAAAGAGCTAGACCAACTAAAAATAGTCACTCATTCAAGAAGCACACCTACTAGCTATGGGTCATCATTAAATAAATATTTTACAGTTGGTGGACATTCACAAGATTTAAAACACGTGATTTTCATAATTTTATGAAGGCGTTATCATCATTTAACTGTTAGTGCAAATATTAATTAAGTACTAAATATATTTTTATATTCTATTGTGAGATAAAAATTACTAATGACCTTTGAAAAATGTGTTTGATAGCATATCATGCCATTGGAAATTAGGGTGCATTCATGTCTTAGAATTAACTTAAGGAATGCCATAAGTCGATTGTCAACATTTACAAGGTATGTGGTATGAAATGGTCATGTGTGAGAGACATAAAGATATTATATTGCATTTTAATTTTGACTAAAGGTTGATACTATTTATGTTGAGATATTGTAACTTCAAAGAATATTATATTTGTACTTTATTATTCCGGAGATGTTTCATTCCTCCGTGAAGATCTTATTGTATATCCGGAGATGTTTATTCCTCCGTCGGAATGTGGTAACTCGGGTTATTAGACTTCCCTATTGGGGGTCGGCCCTGTATGTGTTATGTGGGTCAAAGGGTTATTAGACCACCCTAGAGGGGTCTTCCCAGTTAGTTGTAGTGGGGGTATTTAACCCATTGGTTAAATACGAGCCTACATGTACTTGTGTAAAATACATGTCAGTGTAGTGTATAAATAGAGGAGGTATGTTCCTCATTACACACACTCACTCACTTGAGAAAGGCGCATTTGTGGAGGAGAGGTCTGCTATGGAGGAGAAGGAGCTTATGCTCAGGGTTTGCATCTTTGTATATTGCTGGTCATCTATATTGAGGAAGCTTTGCTAGGTTTTCTACCCCATGAGGGTTTCCCAGGATAAATCTCTGTCTCTTGTGTTTATGCTATGCTTGTTGTTTCTTCAGTGATCCTGTATATGCTATTATTGTGAAATGGAATGTAATGCTTCCATTTTCTGTCTTAGCATATTGAATTTTAACATGGTATCAGAGCTAA
Source organism: Larix kaempferi (assembly GCA_027924585.1). NCBI lineage: Eukaryota > Viridiplantae > Streptophyta > Pinopsida > Pinales > Pinaceae > Larix > Larix kaempferi. The sequence continues at coordinate 61,168 of BSBM01000983.1, read as the reverse complement.
CCTGAAGGAAGACAAGGTATGGCACTAAAGACACTTGCTTTACTTACGACAATTTGAAGGTTAGGGTTTTACATAGCAAAAACCAGTCATCGTATCACTTTCGCTATAAATCCGTTTTGGCGAAGTTTTCGGATCTGAAATTGTTACAGGACAAAGCTAAAATCTCCAGGTACCTTGTGTCCAAAGGACAACCTCTAATTCGTTTTACTTTGTGATTTATGATCTGTACAATATAGGGTTTCTGCCTCTTCCAGATCTGAGTCAAAATCAGGTGACCTTGGGAAAAAGGTCATAACTTGGGCTAGGAAGCTCCAAATGAAATTTCATGAAAAGTGACAGGTAGTACACAGACTGTAATATCTCAGAAAACTTTTTCAGAGGCCGAAGTTGAACCAGTGACACGTGGCACTCTGTACAAGTTCGCTCTCCTGTATTATCCCATAAACAGGTCACGTTGCGACATTTGGCATAACTCTCTCTCAGAACATCCAATTGAGGTCAGACCTGTCAGGATGGAAAGCTAACAGGTCAGTCTATCTCAGAAAACGTTTTCAGACCCTGTGGATCAAAAAGTTCGGAGTTACACCAGAAACAATCAGGTACATATTTCTGTCAAAACAGAATTATTTTTTGGTACCTTCATTCATGGCTTCCGGAATTTAGGGCTTTGAAGAAAGTTGGAATTTTTGTAATCGGAGACCACGGCTGGATGATACTCATCAAAATAGAAATTTAGAGACCAAGATCATAATTTTTGGTTGGGCAGAAGGCCGGGCTTGATTAGACCCTAGTTCGGGACTTTGATCAGAGAAGTGGAAAATTAGGGCTTCTGTAAAAATGGGAATTTTTGAAATCTGTGACCTCGGCTGGAAGCTCCTCAGAAAAATAGAAGCTTAGAGCTTTGGATCAAATTTTTTGATGGGGCAAAAGAGTGGGCTTCATCAAACCCCAGTTCAGGGTCACGTCCAGTGAATCCGAAAGTTTCAAAGGCAAAATTGAGGAGTAAAACTTTGCAGTTTTCAAATTCTAAATATATCAGTTTGATCAGCTCATCAAGGCGCATATTTCTATCCTTTCGGAATTCTGAAATTCAAAGTTTGAACTTTTGGGGTTTCTCTGACAAACCCATATCCAGCTCCAGGTCCAGTTCTTGCAAATCAAGTGGATAGGGTTAATCCTAGAAGAAGATGGATTGGTCACCTGCATAAGTGAAGGAGTTCCTATTTCAGAGGGAGAAGAGGCTAAGGCTTTACATAAGGAGATTACAAGCGATCTCGATAGGTATGACTCATCGAGGTATGTTTTGAGATTTGTTCATGATTAAGTTTATGGTATGTTTGTATTCATGTTATTACAGTTAGTACAATCTTGATTTTAGATTTATTGTATCACCTTAACAAAATTATGAATGCATGATAGAAGATATTCATTGGTTAGGGTGTTGACACTTATGATTATACTAATGCATTATGGTGTTGTGTGAGGTTGATGTTGTCTGCTAACAAGATACAGGTACATCACAAAAGACAAATCAGGCTCCATGACCATCAAAACATGAAGACAAAGACTCATCCATAATCTTTGTTCTACTTACGAGGTATGTATGACTTTGTTATATTATGCTTAACCTATGAGACATGCAGGTTCTAGCTCAGGATCTCTAAATCATTGAAGAGATTGTTTAGGTATGTTGTACATAACCAAGTAGGTATACTAATCCAGGTATGTTTCCCATGAATCTTACCTTGTGTTAAGGTCCCCTATATAAGTATACTTGGAATGATTGGTTATGCTTATTCATAAAGTTAGTAATCAAGGGATTATGCATATTATATCTTTTATCTTGATTAATGATATGCATGAGTAAAAGAAGACTTCCCTGAAATCTTGAATACTAATGTTTATTAACTAAAACCATGACTATACATTTTCAAGATTATTTAGTACTATAATGTTTTGATAGCATTTAGAATATACTAATGAGTGTATGTTTGTGTATGAGATCATGAGGATGACTCTTGAGCATGCACAGTGGTACAGAATGAATAGAAGTTCAAAAGACATACAGAAGATCAAGCGGGAGGCAGCCACACAAACATAAAAGATAAGTATTTGAGTTGCTATTTGAAATAGTAATGATATTGCCTGTAATAGGTTGTATGCATATTTTTATTCCTAGAATATATAATGCTGAGTGTAAACATTCATAGAGCATTGAACAGTATACAACTAATGTGCATATGTTTGGTAAGTTGGACAAACATTCCATTGTTGCTTGCCTAGAATGAAACCTCTTTGCTGACATGCTGAGAGTTGTGCACACTCTCGATAGTATGTTCTGGTAGAGATGGAAGGCATCTAGATAGCCACTGTATGCATACAGGATATGGGAAAGTGTTGTGCCAAAGTATTGGTCAAAATAGTTGCATCACTATGTAAATGATATCTGTATGCATAATAGGTTATCCTTTGATGATTATGAAGTATTACTAATCATGTACTTAATTTTGATTTGTAGGAAAGGTCATGAAGAATGATGGACACCGTACAAGTGGTGGATGTTCAAACAAGAAGATTCACAAATCAAACAAAATATAGAAGGCTCATGGCTAGAAGATTCTCTTAGAAAGGGGAAGAGAATCACAACAAGATGTTTGCTCCAAGTATGGTGTAATTAAAGAAGAAGTTTGAATCAGGTTCTGTATAGGTACCTAGGATCGATAATAAATTGATAAGCTTAATGATCACCATGGGTGATGTAGATCTCAACCTTTGCTACAAGGTTGAATATGATACACATATGACATGGATGCAAGAAGGAACTCACCACAGAGTTCGAATGATATTGAGGCTCATATCAGTAGACCCATCTAACGAGAGATGGCTCAGATAGATATGCAGAAGATCATTCAATGCAGAAATGAAAAATGAAAGATCTCAAATTGATGCTTTACTTCCTAGGTCTGGAAGTATGGCAAGGCTCAGAAGGAATATTTCTCAACCAGGGAAAGTATGATGAGAAATATGACTTGAGGTGTTGGAATGGCCACTCTTATGGATTCCAACTTGAAGCTGTTAGGGGATAACTCATCAGAGTTAGTGGATATAACTCTGTACAGTCAAATTATTGGGTCTTTGATATATCTAACATATACTAGGTTAGATATATGCTTTGTTATGAACACCTTGAGTTAGTATCTAGTGGAAACTAGATGTGTGTACCTGATAGTTGCAAAGCATGTGATGAGGCACATAAAGGACACGATAGAATTTGATCTATGCTATCTTGAAGATCATGACTTCAGATGGCTATTCAGATTCTGTTTGGGCAGGAAGTGTATCAGACAAGAAGAACACATCGAGAGGATGTTATTGTCTGGGATTAGCCATGATCTCGTGGTTTAGCTGGAAGCAGTCTAGTGTGGCTCTCAGCACAAGCGGAATATATGGCTGCTTGCTCTGCTAGTTGTGAAGAAGTTTGGCTTTAGGATTGTTTGACTTAGAGATAGAACCAACTGAGATCCTATGTGATAATTAGAGTTGTATCAAGATGACATAGAATCTAGTGTTCCATGATAAGTCAAAGAACATAGGGAACTAACAAGATATGACGCAGAAAGGAACTCTAAAGTTTGAATTTGTAACAGGTTACCGTTGTACTAACCAAACCTCTACGTCAAGTGAAGAAGTTACCAACCAAACCTCTGTCTCGAGTGAAGTTTGAATACTTCCGAGACAAGCTTGGTGTAGTTCAAAAGGACCTTCCTCGAAAGGGGGAGTAGTATAGTCACTGCTGATGAGATTGTCTCATCGAACAACAAGGTCGATGATGAGGTAACCTGTTCTCTACACCCAGTTACTTAGAAATATTTAGATTTAGGACTCTCTTACTTAGAATACTTAGTTTTACTTATACATGCTTTTGATGATAGATGTATTGGTGAGAATACATGCTAGATGTATACATGTTTTGGTGTGATGTATACATGTTTTGATGTTAGATGTATTAGTAAGAATACATGCTAGTTGTGATGTATACATGTTTTGATGTTAGATAGAATACATGCTAGATGTGATGTATACATGTTTTGATGTATTAGTAAGAATACATGCTAGTTGTGATGTATACATGTTTTGATGTATTAGTAAGAATACATGCTAGATGTGATGTATACATGTTTTGATGTATTAGTAAGAATACATGCTAGTTGTGATGTATACATGTTTTGGTGTGATGTATACATGTTTTGATGTATTGGTGAGAATACATGCTAATGTGATAACTGCTCTTGTATAGATGAGAATACAGAAGGGGATTGGATCATCCCTGGACTTTCAGTCCTAAAGAGAGCCGTAGACGTAAGGTCTCCGAGAATGAAGTCCTTAGTGGACAGTTGAGGGGATTGGATCATCCCTGGACTTTCAGTCCTAAAGAGAACCGTAGACGTAAGATCTCCGAGAATGAAGTCCTTAGTGGACAGTTGAGGGGATTGGATCATCCCTGGACTTTCAGTCCTAAAGAGAACCGTAGACGTAAGGTCTCCGAGAATGAAGTCCTTAGTGGACAGTTGAGGGGATTGGATCATCCCTGGACTTTCAGTCCTAAAGAGAACCGTAGACGTAAGGTCTTCGAGAATGAAGTCCTTAGTGGACAGTTGAGGGGATTGGATCATCCCTGGACTTTCAGTCCTAAAGAGAGCTGTAGACGTGAGGTCTCCGAGAATGAAGTCCTTAGTGAACAGTTGAGGGGATTGGATCATCCCTGGACTGTCAGTCCTAAAGAGAGCCGTAGACGTGAGGTCTCCGAGAATGAAGTCCTTGATGGACTTGAGGGGATTGGATCATCCCTGGACTTTCAGTCCTAAAGAGAGCCGTAGACGTGAGGTCTCCGAGAATGAAGTTCTTGATGGACTTGAGGGGATTGAATCATCCCTGGACTGTCAGTCCTAAAAGAGAGCCGTAGACGTAAGGTCTTCGAGAATGAAGTGCTTGGATTAATCATCCTTAGACAGTAAATCCAGGAAGGATAGTCTTAAATGCGATTGTGGTTGGATTAATCATCCTTAGACAGTAAATCCAGGAAGGATAGTCTTAAATGCGATTGTGGTTGGATTAATCATCCTTAGACAGTAAATCCAGGAAGGATAGTCTTAAATGCGATTGTGGTTGGATTAATCATCCTTAGACAGTAAATCCAGGAAGGATGGTCTTAAATGTGATTGTGGTTGGATTAATCATCCTTAGACAGTAAATCCAGGAAGGATAGTCTTAAATGTGATTGTGATTGGATTAATCATCCTTAGACAGTAAATCCAGGAAGGATAGTATTAAATATGATTGTGGTTGGACTAATCATCCTTAGACAGTAAATCCAGTAATTCCGAAAGGAAGGATAGTCTTAAATATGATTGTGATGAGATTGATCCAGTAATTCCGAAAGGAAGGATCATGTATATTGATGACGATGCTGATCGTGTGATGACGATGTTGATCGTGCGATGACGATGCTGCTGATCATGTGATGACGATGCTGATGATCGTGCAATGATGATGCTGATGATCGTGTGATGACGATGCTGATCGTATGATGACGATGTTGATCGTGCGATGACGATGCTACTAATCGTGTGATGACGATGATGCTGATCGTGTGATGACGAAGCTGATGATCGTGCAATGATGATGCTGATGATCGTGTGATGACGATGTTGATCATGTGATGACGATGCTGCTGATCGTGTGATGACGATGATGCTGATTGTGTGATGACGATGCTGATGATCGTGCGATGACGATGCTGATGATCGTGAGATGACGATGTTGATGATCGTGTGATGACGATGCTGATGATCGTGTGACGATGTTGATGTTCCAGTATTAAAGATGTTCCAGTAACTACTTGAGTTACTGATGATGTTGAGAAAGCTTCCAGTGATTTATAGATGTATCATGTATGATGTTGATGACTCCTTGCTCATGCAGATGCTGTTATAATATCCTTCTCGTTAAGGGGGAGTGTTGAGATATTGTAACTTCAAAGAATATTATATTTGTACTTTATTATTCCGGAGATGTTTCATTCCTCCGTGAAGATCTTATTGTATATCCGGAGATGTTTATTCCTCCGTCGGAATGTGGTAACTCGGGTTATTAGACTTCCCTATTGGGGGTCGGCCCTATATGTGTTATGTGGGTCAAAGGGTTATTAGACCACCCTAGAGGGGTCGGCCCAGTTAGTTGTAGTGGGGTATTTAACCCATTGGTTAAATACGAGCCTACATGTACTTGTGTAAAATACATGTCAGTGTAGTGTATAAATAGAGGAGGTATGTTCCTCATTACACACACTCACTCACTTGAGAAAGGCGCATTTGTGGAGGAGAGGTCTGCTATGGAGGAGAAGGAGCTTATGCTCAGGGTTTGCATCTTTGTATATTGCTGGTCATCTATATTGAGGAAGCTTTGCTGGGTTTTCTACCCCATGAGGGTTTCCCAGGATAAATCTCTGTCTCCTGTGTTTATGCTATGCTTGTTGTTTCTTCAGTGATCCTGTATATGCTATTATTGTGAAATGGAATGTAATGCTGCTATTTTCTGTCTTAGCATATTGAATTTTAACAATTTAGTATTATTATATTAGGTGGGTGACCTCCAAGGAGATACACAAATGTGAGCTGTCGAGATGGAAGAAGGAAATTGAAAAAATTGTATGTGAATTTGAGAAGGAGCTCCCTACAAGTTTCATGGACCTACAAGTCCATTTACTTATACACCTAGTCGATGGCATTCAATTGGCAGGTGTCGTATCAACAAGGTGGATTTTGTTCTTTTGTAAGGTATATGAAAACTCTAAAAAGATATGTTCGACAAAAGGCACATCTAGAGGGTTGCATGGCTGAAGGGTATGTATTGAATGAATCATTTTTCTTCCTATGTGAATTCCTTGGTAAATATTTTGAAGATGGGACACAAATATGGGATGAAGAATGTGCATCGGATATTATTGATGGAGAAAAAACACAATCTAGTGGTGTTCAAGTCGAAATTAGTAAGTAAATTCATGATAACTATGGTTATTTTTATTGCAATGATTAATTTACTCTATAAATTTTTTGTCAAATTAACAGCATGCCATTGGGAGTTTGAAATATACATGTTGACATGTAATAGGTGTAGACAAAAATTTTCTACTCAACAAGTTCGTTCTGTACCACATGGACTTTATGAACAAATGGATTGATTTGTATGATAAATAAAGAGAAGAAGTGTTAGAAGCAAGGAGACAGTTTAAGAGATTGAATACAAGGAATACTCCACTTCCCACTGATCTGCTTGGGGGATGGGGAAAATATTGCACACTACAATGGGTTAGTGACCAAATTCAAAAATCGAATAGATGATCCAGGTATAGATTCAAACATAATAAAAGATGAAATCAACATGTCTAGAGGATCTGAAATAAAGGTACATTTGGAATTTTACAAAATGTTGTTTCAATACAGTTTTGACACTATTAACTATTTAAATATGCATAAGTATATTTTTTCACTTAAATAAATGGTCTTTCACAGGCGAGGAAATATTCTGCAATGTGGGCATATGGTTGACATTATCGTGTAGAAAGTGTAGATGTGAAGAGATGATCCTTTGATTGTGGCATTATGGTTGATTTCAAGCAATCTAGTTGAGCAAGCTCAAAAGATAGGAATATTATTAAAGGGAATATACAATATGTTGGGAAAATCCAAGAAATTATTGAGTTGGATTACTGCTCTTTTAAATGTTGTATTTTTAAGTCTAGATGGTATGAAACATTTGAGAGGACATGAAGACATGACATTGTTTTCTATAGATTCCTCAAGGTTCCTACCGGAGGATAAGGAGCCTTATGTTCTACCAATTCATTGTGAGCAGGTATTTCTTTAACTCAAACAAGAAGTGGTAGTGATCATTAATCTATTAGTTCATAGTTTATTGCGAATATATATATGTGCTTATTAATCAATAAAAACGTTATAACATATGTCTAATATATGTATGTCATTCATGTGCAAGGTATTTTTCTATGAAGATATTTTGGACATGAATGGATATTTGTCATACATTATGATCCAAGATTAAGGCATGTATTTGACTATGCCTCAGTGAATACATAGTAGAACAATGATGGCCAACAAAATGTGAGAGAGGGATTAGAGAACATCAAATAAATTGGCATCGATGATGATTTTGAAGATGTTTATGTTCAGGCACAACAAGACAACAATCCAGATTTAGATGATCTTCTAGAAGACCACAATATGGATGATATAGAAAATGATGATCCAAATACACATGGTAACAATATAGATGGTCTACATTCAAATTTCATTGATTTGAATATGATGCAGGTGAAGACGAGGATGATTATAATACCACCTTTTTTTTTTAACAGAAACAGGGGAATTTATATATATATATAAAAGTTGTGCACAGCCATTCATTACAAAATTTGAGCCAAGATTTTGCTTCATAAAGAGGTAAAATGCAGAATTTACAGGGGGTTTGGCTCTTGGAGTCTCTGTTTCTAATCTTCCTAGAGTTTCTATTCATTTTACTGGGATATACCCTTACAAACTGTTTACATAGAAATATGCAAAAAAACATTCAGAGAGAGGAGTTCATTAAAGACCTGTGGATAGAGCTTTCCAAAATTTCATAAAAGAGAAATCATCTGTAATTCTGCTGCAAAAAGGAAGCAGCCTCCAGCATTCCTTGATTGACGGATGGCGCTTCCTAAACATGGCTGAACTGGGTTTTGTTGATGAAGGCAGAAAGGTCTTCTTTGATATTGTCCACCTTCCCCAAAAGATCGATGGTGTTCCTATCAATGTCATCCAGACGAGATTCAACGCAGGAGAGACGAGAATGAAGGTATTTAAATTCCATATTCTGTTCTTTGTGTTGATCCACAATAGAACAAACAGCCGAATACGTCCTGCTTAGATATACTTTGACCTCCGAGGTGAGCTGGCTAAGAGTGGCAATGGCTTGCCGAATCCCTTCCATGTTACCGTGATGTAAACTGTTGCTGCGAGGGATGTCTTCAAATTGCCGAGGGTCGAAGTCTGCGACAGAGAGGTTCAGCTGCGCAAGCTCAGGACCGAGAGAATGAAAATTAGACTACTCCATGCCTCGTAACGGGCCCCTAAGACCGCCTTGCTGCATTAAGTGCTGAAGCGTGAGAGCATTAAAGCCCATGGTGAAGGCACATGGGCGAGGATGTGATAGATGGAGAGGAGCGCTGGAAAACAAGGCCGAGTGCCCACGACGGGGAGAGCACCTCCAACTAACCATAGAATTTGATTTTTTGCTCATTTGCTAACTCATTAAGGGATAAATTTATATTCCATAATTTGATTTTGCAATAATTGACCTTTTTTCAATTTAGCTCCAGTGTTTGCAAGCCTATCATCCATAGAATTTAGACCTCTGAGAATGTGGAAATAAAGAATGTCAGAGGGGAGAGGAAGGAGATCTATTCTTTTTCAAAAATTTTGGCTATTTGATCTTCTCGGGGAGCCATTCTCCATAGCCTGGATTACGTGCCGAGAGTCTCCAAATACCTGTAGCTTTGCAATGTTTAAGGAGGAGGCCAACTCAAGTGAATGATGCATCACCAACCATTCTGCTTCATTACTAGTTCTTGTGCCTAATCCCCAAGAGAATTCAACTACTTTTCTTCCTCCGGGATCAAAAATAATCCCCCCCGCGCCTACCTCCCCTGGATTATAATACCACCTTAGTGGGATAGTGTATCAAGAATAATATTAAATACTTTCAAGAACACATGAACATTAACAAGGATACACTAGATGACATTGTTGCAGACAATAATGTAAATGATCAAAAACTCTAAATTTTTAGAAATTGTAATCCATGATTAAAAATTAATGATTTTTAAGGCCCAAACTTTGAAATGCTTCAGTATTATTAGACTTGATACAAATTACCTATTGCAATCTCCTTAAAGTGCTCAATCTTTGGTATGAATTGTTGGCAAAAAAAATTAGGATTACTTGGATAACAATTAACATGGTTAGTGGTCTTTTATTGATTGATAATGGTTTAGAGGTGTTATCAAGTTATTGGTTAGACTCAGACTGATCTAGGATGAAGAGCCTACTAAATAACAATACATGAAATATGCAATTGTTAAAAAATATAAATACATATATAGTATATGTAAAACAATGTAAATCCAAACCATTAGGCACAATGTATGCAAAGTTTATTCATTACTTTATATTAAAAAACAAATTGAATATTTCAATAGGAATAAACCTAATCCCTTAACCTTTAAAAAATCTAGCCCCTACCCCCCTAACATATAACCTCTTGACCATTCAAGACAATTCCGACAAAGATACTATATATGTGAATGTCGAATGATGACAATGAGATGTGCATGATGAACGTTGATGGAAACCCTACCATACTGGAAAGGCATGCGCCTAGTGTAACCATGTCAGATTTCAATGCATATAGTCACTGTTTGAAGAAATCTCAATGTTGTCCCCATTCACTGCTCATTGTGTAGGGTTGATGGATGACATTAAGACCTTAACCCAATATAATATGTAAGCAATTAACCATTAAACCACTTGTATATTGGACTCTATAAAATAATTTGGGGATCTCTTAACTTCATAGAGTCATGGTTTAATCATCTAGAAGAATGCCATAAGAAAAAGGAAAATACATGGAAATTGTCATCTTCATTAGGTTTCACTGCAAAGATGGCCAATATTTCGGGTTTGATCTCTGTGGCATGGATGGACAAATTGGGTCATGATTAATGTGATGATAATGATGATTGAAATGAAAACCATGATGATGGATATGATTATCATGATGATTTCCTTGAGTCTTGAAACCCTCCCATACTGTCAAGGCATGCACCTAGTCTAACCATGTAAAATTTCAATGCATATAGGCACAGTTTGAAGAAATTTAAACATTGGCCCCATTCACTCCTCACTGTGTAGGGTCGATGGATGACATTGATGATGGGCGTGCTGGAAGTCCCATGACATTTCAATATATTTCCGACGAAGATTCTTATATGGGAATGACAAATGATGACAATGAGACGTGCATGATGAACGTTGATGGAAACGTGGACAATCTCAAAGATTATGCAGGGACATTGGACATCCTTAAGTCTTGAAACCCTCCCATACCATCAAGGAATGTGTCTATTCTAACCATGTTGAATTTAAATGCATACAGTAACAATTTGAATCAATCTCAATGTTGGCCCCATTCACTACTCATTGTGCAAGGCCGATGGATGACATTAAGCGGTTAACCCGATATAATCCGTAAGAAATTAACCATTAAACCACTTGTATGTTGGACACTATAAAATTATTTGGGGATGTATTAACTTAATAGAATCATGATTTAATCATCTCGAATAATGCCACAAGAAAAATGCAAAGACATCGAAATTGACATCTTCATTAGGTTTCGCTGCAAAGATGATAGGTATGTCGGGTTTGATCTTTGTTGAATGTATGGAAAAATAGGGTCATGATTAATATGATGATGATGATGATGTAAATGATAACCATGATGATGTCTTTGAGTCTTGAAACCATCCCATACAGTCAAGGTATGCACCTAGTCTAACCATGTAAAATTCCAATGCATATACATATAGTTTGAATAAATTTCAACGTTGGCCCCATTCACTCCTCATTGTGTGGGTTCAATGGGTGACATTGGTGATGGGTGTGTTGGAAGTCCCATGACATTTCAAGAGTTTTCCGAGAAAGATTCTATATATGGGAATGATGAATGATGACACTGAGATGTGCATGATGAACATTGATGGAACATGGATGATGTAAAATAATATGTGGGGACATCAATCATCCTTAAGTCTTGAAACCCTCCCATACTATCAAGGAATATGTCTAGTCTAACCATGTTGAATTTCAATGCATATAGTCACAGTTTGAAAAAATGTCAATGTTGACCCCATTCACTACTCGTTGTGCAGGATCGATGAATGACATGAATACCTTAACCCAATATAATCCCTAGAAAATTAACCATTAAACCACTTGCATGTTGGACCCTATAAAATTCTTTGGGGGTGTATTAAATTAATAGAATCAAGGTTTAATCGTCTTGAAGAATGCCATAAGAAAAAGGCAAAGACATGGAAATTGTCATCTTCATTAGTTTTCCCTGCAAAGATAGTCGGTATGTCGGGTTTGATCTTTGTGGCATGGATGGATAAATTGGGTAATGATGAATATGATTTGATTAAGGCTTTCATAGGAAGAATGCATTTTCGAAGGCGAGTCAGAGACCTGTGTAGGAATTGAGTTTGTTCGGACTCGAGAGTAGAGTCCATCTTCAGGAGAAAGAATGCCTTAATGCAATAGTAGGAATCTCATTTTAATAAATAGATCTTCAATTGTTTAAATAACACCCTAGCCAACATGATATTAATAATTGAAAATTATTAATTTTTTTATTTGCATTAATAAGTAATATATATATTGAAAATTATTAATTTTTTTATTTGCCTTAATAAGTAATATATATATAAAGCTTAGTGACAATTATTAATGATGATAATTGTTAAGACTTAATATTGGATAATTAATAATTAAACTTTAATCTTATAATAATAATTGATAATATTCTTTGTTTATTATTATTATTAAATTAAATTAATAAATAATACTTAATAATAGTTCCTCCTTTGATACTTAATATTTTAATAATTAATACATAATTCTTAAACCTTAGTATTTATTGTTTAATAATAATTATTTAATATTACTTAATTCTTAAACATTAGTAATTCACATTTAAAAATAATTAATTAACTAGTGATTTGTTATTAGGGTTCATTTTAATAATAATAATTGATACTCTTTTTTTTGCTTATTATTATTATTATTAAATTAAACTAATAAATAAATAATAAATAATACTTAATAATAGTTCATCCTTTAATAGTTAATATTTTAATAATTATTGCCTAATTCTTAAACCTTAGTATTTCTTGTTTAATAATAATTATTTAATATTACTTAATTCTTAAACCTTAGTAATTCACATTTAATAAGAATTAATTAACTAATGATTAGTTATTAGGGTTCATTTTAATGTTTTTTAAGGAATGAATGATAGGTTTCCATGTATTCCTCAGGGTTAGATCATCATCCCTATTGAATTTATTTGGGTGTTTTTCAATTTCAATTGCCTCCCTCATGCGTCTTCTGTAGTAATGATCCTCAATGGCTATGACACGAGGTTTGTCAATGCAAACATACGCTTGGAATCCTACATACCCTTGCAATGAGAGAGGCTAGAATCTCGGACAAAGAGCATTTAGACGAAGAATTAAGGTATCTAGTAAAATCTCGCCAAGATAATGGGTATAAAAAGATGGATATCATGAGAGCCATTAATAAAGCAAAGAGGTCGGTTGATGAGCAAAGACACCCCAAGTAAGATGACACGATAAGGGAATTTCTCCCATATATTCAAGGGACTACTGATAAGATTGCAAAGATCCTAAAAATAAAACAAATAAAACCATATTTTCCCCCACTTAGCTCCCTTGGAAATATTTTGGACAAAGCGAAAGACCTAGTCGATCACAAAATTAAAAAAAGGTGTTTACTCATTCCCTTGCTCGTGTGGTGATGTATACATCAGCGAAACAGGATGCTCAATAAAAAAAATATTAAAGGAACATTGTGTTGATACCGTTCATGGTAGGGTTAAAAAGTGGGCCATTGTTGAGCACTCATAAAAAACTAACCACCATTTTTGCATTGAGGAAGCTCGTGTTATAGTCGTTGAGAATCATTACTACTAAAGAAGCATGAGGGAGACAATTGAAATTGAAAAACACCCAAATAACTTTAATAGGGACGATGGCCTAACCCTAAGGGATATATGGAAACCTATCATTCATTCCCTAAAAAACATTAAGTAACCCCTAAAAAACGTTAAAATGAACCATAATAACTAATCACTAATTAATTAATTATTATTAAATGTGAATTACTAAGGTTTAAGAATTAAGTAATATTAAATAATTATCATTAAACAAGAAATACTAAGTTTTAAGAATTAGGCATTAATTATTAAAATATTAAGTATTAAAGGAGGAACTATTATTAAGTATTATTTATTAGTTTAATTTAATTTATTATTAATAATAATAATAAAAGAATATTATCAATTATTATTATTAAAATGAACAGTAACTAATCACTAGTTAATTAATTATTATTAAATGTGAATTAATAAGGTTTAAGAATTAAGTAATATGAAATTATTATCATTAAACAAGAAATACTAAGGTTTAAGAATTAGGTATTAATTATTAAAATATTAAGTATGAAAGGGGGGACTATTATTAAGTATTATTTATTATTTATTATTTTATTATTTTTCTCTTAAAAAAAATACTATTTATTATTTATTAATTTAATTTAATTTAATAATAATAATAATAAAGAAAGAATATTATCAATTATTATTTTTAAGTTTAAATTTTAATCATTAATTATCCAATATTAAGTCTTAACAATTATCATTATTAATAATTGTCTCTAAGCTTTATATATATTACTTATTAAAGTAAATCAAAAAATTAATAATTTTCATTTATTAATATCTTATCGGATAGGATTGTATTTAAACAACTGAAGAATTGTTTATTAAAATGAGATTCCCACTATTCCATTGAGGCATTCTTTCTCCTAAATATGGACTCTACTCCTAAGTCCAAAACGCGTCAAGCAAACTCAATTCCTACACAAGTCTCCAACCAGTCTTCAAATATGAATATGGTGACGATAATGTTGGAAATGAAAACCATGATGATGGAAATGATTATGGTGATGATGATGAAGATAATTTTCTTGAGCCTTGAAACCCTCCCATATTTTCAAGGCGTGTGCCTAGTCTAACCATGTAAAATTTCAACATTGGCCCCATTCACTCCTCATTGTGTGGGGTCAATGGATGAAATTGGTGATGGGCGTGTTGGAATTCCCATGACATTTGAAGAGAGTTCCAACAAATATTCTATATATGGGAATGACGAATGATGAAAATGAGACATGCATGATGAACGTTGATGAAAACGTAGACGATCTCAAAGATTGTGTGGGGACATCAGACATCCTTGAGTCTTAAAACCCTCCCATATTGTCAAGGCATGTGTCTAGTCTAACCATGTCAAATTTCGATGCATACAGTAACAGTTTGAAGAAATCTAAATGTTGGCCCCATTCACTACTCATTGTGCAGGGTCAATGGATGACATTAATACCTTAACCCAATATAATCCCTAAGCAATTAACCATTAAACCACTTGCATGTTGGACCCTATGAAATTATTTGTGGATATCTTAAATGAATATAATCATGTTTTAATTGTCTCGAAGAATGCCACAAGAAAAAGGAAAAGACATGTAAATTGACATCTTCATTAGGTTTCACTGCAAAGATGACCGCTATGTCGAGTTTTATATTTGTGGCATAGATGGACAAATTGGGTCATGATGAATATGATTATGATGATGAGTTAAATGACAACCATGATGATGGCGATGATGATGACGATAATATATTTGAGTCTTAAAACCATCCCATACTCTCAAGGCATCCACTTAGTCTAACCATGTAAAATTTCAACGCATATAGGCACAGTTTGAATAAATTTCAATGTTGTCCCCATTCACTCCTCACTATGCAGGGTCGATGGATGACATTGAAGATGGGAATGTTGGAAGTCCCATGACTTTTCAAGAGAGTTCCTATAAATATTCTATATATGGTAATGAGGAATGATGACAATGAGATGTGCATGATGAACGTTGATGGAAACGTGGACGATGTCAAATAATATGTGGGGAAATCATTCATCCTTAAGTCATGAAACCCTCCCATACCATCAAGGCATGTGTCTAGTCTAACCATGTCGAATTTCAATATATACAATCACATTTTGAATAAATATCAACATTGGCCCCATGCATTTCTCACTATGCAGGGTCTATGGATGACATTAAGACCTTAACCCAATATACTCCCTAAGCAATTAACCATTCAACCACTGGTTTGTTGGACCCTATAAAATTCCTTGGGGATGTCTTAACTTAATAGAATCATGGTTTAATCGTATTTAAGAATGCCACAAGAAAAAGGAAAAGACATGGAAATTGGCATCTTCATTAGGTTTCACTACAAAGATGGACTATATGTCGAGTTTGATCTTTGTGGCATGGATGGAAAAATTGGGTCATGGAGAATATGATCATGATGATGATAGAAATGATAACCATTATGATGGTGATGATGATGACAATGATGTCCTTGAGTCTATAAACCCTCCCATATCGTCAAGGCATGTGCCTAGTCTAACCATGTAAAATTTCAATGCATACATGCACAGTTTAAAGAAATTTCAACGTTGGTCCCATTCATTCCTCATTGTGAGGGGTTGATGGATGACATTGTTGATGGGCATATTGGAATCCCCATGACATTTCAAGAGAGTTCCAACAAAGATTCTATATATGGGAATGGCAAATGGTGACAATGAGACGTGCATGATGAAATTTGATGGAAACGTGGTTGATGCCAAATAATATGTGGGGACATCAGTCATCCTTGAGTCTTGCAACCCTCCCATACCTTCAAGGCATGTGTCTATTCTAACCATGTCGAATTTCAACACAAACAATCACAGTTTGAAGAAATGTCAACATTGGCCCCATTCATTGCTCATTGTGCAGGGTCGATGGATGACATTAAGTCCTTAACCCAATATAATCCCTAATCAATTAACCATTAAACTACTTGCATGTTGGACCCTATAAAATTATTTGGGGATGTCTTAACTTAATAGAATCATGGTTTAATCATCTTGAAGAATGCCACAAGAAAAAGGCAAAGACATGGACATTGGCATCCTCATTAGGTTTCCCTTCAAAGATGGTTGGTATCTCAGGTTTGATCTTTGTGGCATGGATGGACAAATTGGTTCATGATGAATATGATGATGATGGAAATGAAAACCATGATGGTGGTGATGATGATGACGATGATTTCCTTGAGTCTAGAAACTGTCCCATATCGTCAAGGCATGCACCTAGTCTAACCATGTAAAATTTCAATGCATATAGGCAAATTTGAAGAAATTTCAACATTGGCCCCATTCACTCCTCACTATGCAGGGTCGATGGATGACATTAATTATGGACGTGTTGGAAGTCCCATGACATTTCAAGAGAGTTCCGACAAATATTTTATATAAGGGAATGACGAATGATGACAATGAGACATTCATCATGAATGTTGATGGAAACGTGGACGATGTCAAATAATATGTGGGGACATCATTCATCCTTGAGTATTGAAATCCTCTCATACCATCAAGGCATGTGTCTATTCTAACCATGTCAAATTTCAACGAATACAATCCCAGTTTGAAGAAATGTCAACATTGACCCCATTCATTGCTCACTATGCAGGGTTGATGGATGACATTAATCCATTAACCCATTATAATCCATAATCCATTAACCATTATACTACCTAACCCCAATTTTCAATTTCATATGCTTCTTCCATTCATTTTGTATCAAAACATATTTGGGAAGACACAAAACTTAATAAAATTTCAAGCCACATAGATATATTTTTTAGTTGATCACTATGAATTGGAAACTTAAATTCAATACATGTTGCCTTAGTTATATTTACATTATGAATACAAGGTTTAAAAATCATAAAAAACCTATATGAAATAAATTCGTGTCTTTTATTATCATGAACAATTTGAAGACTAAATTGGTATATTTGAAACTTTTAATATAAATATAGTAAATATTAATATGGTATCTTTAACATTAAGAAAAACATTATTTATTTATTCAATACAAAAGATTATAAAAATTTATATATTCAAAACATGAATATTCAATATTATTAATATGTTTTAAATTAACATAAATAATAATCCAAATTAAACTAAATTAAAAGCAAATATAAAAAATTACATCACATATTGTAAAATAAAATTTATAATAGGAAAACAATTATAAATTTAAAAAGAAAATTCCCTTAACCATAATCACTAGGCCCTTACCCTTTAAACCTCGTCAAACCCTAATGGCTAAGCCCTTTACCTTTAATCCCTTAACCCTAAATCCCTAATCCCTTAACCATTAAGCCCTAAACCCCTAATCCCCAATCCCTTAACCCATAAGCCATGAATCTCCTAACCCCTAATCCATTAACCCTTCAACCCTTATGAAGTAATCCATAATCCTTTAGCCCATAAACCCCTATTCCCTAATCCCTTAAACATTAATACCTTGACCCTAAGCCCTAAGCCCTTAAACATGAAGTACTTAACCCATAATCCCTAAGCCATTAACCATTAAACTATAGAACCCCTAAGCCCCTAAACCCTTAGCCCTTAACCCTTAATCCCTTAACCCATAATCCCTAATCCCTTAACCCTTAATCTATAAAACCCTAATCCCTAAATACCCTGCTCCATAATGCCCATATCCTCATAAACCCCAAGACCTCAACAACTTAACTATTTAGGCACAATAGGCGTTAAATTGGAAGCTAAATAGAAAGCCAAACTAGAAGATAAAAAGGGAGCTAAACTAGAAGCTAAAAATGAAGCTAAGACAAGAAAAAAAAAGGAAGCTAAACTAGAAGCTAAAAGAGGAGCAAAAAATAAGCAAAAAGATGAAACTAAGAAGGAAGGTAAACCAGGAGCAAAAAAGGAAGTTAAATAAGAAGTTAAACTAGAAGCTAAATTCTATGCTAAATAGTGTCAAATTTAGTGTCGGATTGGGGTACTCAACACAAAAAACACCATAAATAGTGCCATCCCAATGAATAACACTCAGAATTTTTCAAAAAATTGGAGAAAAATACATTGAAACAGTTAGTGGAAGCAAAAAAGGGAGCTAAAAAAGAAGTGCATCATAAGGATTTGTTGTAGTGGATGCAGAAAGAGCTGCAAGCTCTCAAGCATGGAAGTTCACAGAAGAAGAAGACTATTTTGATCACTTATGTTGCTCCAATGGATTCCATTATTGAAAATATCGATTCTGAAGTTTCCTATAAATAGTTTTTAATAGAACATGAAATTCGTTTCCTATAAACAGTTTTTAATAGAACATGAAATCAATATAGGATATAACAATACATATTGGGAGAAATATATCCATAGGATCCATCTACATTCGGTCAAGACTTGGTGTAATCATCATCAGAATCTACGACCTTGACAACCCAAAATATTCAAGGTAAGGCTTGAAATGATAACCCAACAATATATTGTTAGCTTTGGCATCACAGTGAACAATTGTTGGGATGCAGTGGTGTTGCAGATACTCAATCCCTTGTACAGATCCCAAAGTGATGTTGTACTTGTGTTCCCAGTCTAGTGATCCTCTCATCTCATGCGACAAACCACCCAAATTTCCATTGGGCATGTAATCATACATGAGAAGCTTGGTTGTGTTGTTGGAACAATAACCAAGAAGTCTCTCTAAGTTTCTATGCCAGATGGAGCCTAGTGTCTTCACTTCTGCACCAAATAAGTACTTGATTTGTTGTGCTTCCTTCTTTGGAGCCCAAAGCTTCTTCACGATGATAACATCTCTGTTAGGCATTTCATCCCTGTAATGAACAGCGTTTTCCTATGATATTTCCTAAACATTCCTAAGATACCCCCAATGTGATCATGATCCTACAAAGATTCTAGGGGCATGGCAGTGCCATTTCTAAGCTGCCAGATGCAAAACCCCTACAAAGGGTATAACAGAGAGCCTATCCTAGAGTTCACGGGTGAAGAAAAAAATGTTATGCACCAAAAGAGTGGATGGACTACTGGAATCCTCCCTGTGAAAAATATTAACATAAGAAAGTGTGCAAAATAAGCTTAAATCGAATAGAAAGCTAATCATCCCCTAGCAAAACCAAAAGCTCACCACTTGCTTGCCCCAACCAATTCAGACTACGGAGCTTTCATAGAACGTTCTGCATTGATACATGCTCATACTCAAGACCCTATGTGCCCTTGGAACTACATTGAAACATAGTAGCATAATTCGGTCGTATTGGTACTTCGTGTACAGAAATTTGGAATAAATTCAAATTGGTCGAATATTCGGTGTAGGTATAATACGGATACATATTATTAGTGGAGAACTAAATTTTGAAAACCAATTTAAAAAAAGAAAGAAAAAAAAAAAAACATTAATTATTTAAACACTATAAAACAAAAATACCATTCAATTTCATGCTTACTTATTAAAATAACTATAAATAAGTAGTTGTCGTCTCTCACACTTCCATATCATAGGTTGTTAAGATTTTATATTTTTGTTTTTTAAATATATGTTAAATTTTATTATAGAAATGTTTATGTATATTTATGGTATATTTGTGAATATTGGATTAAAAATATTATATGTAAGCAGGCTACTTCTGTATTTTATTCGTACTAGATGTATTTTATTCGTACTAGATATTTTATTACGTATTTTTTCCGTATTGAATAGTATTCGTACTCGAATTATGCTACTATGCATTGAAACACTCTACCTGTTGTTGGTTCATGCATGAGCGGTTAGGCTCATCTTATTCATCCAAACGTTGGTTCATGCATGCTACTAGTTGTCACAAACATAAATAAAATAATAAATAAATATAAACTAACAATTAATTAATAATTATTATAATTATAAGAAGACAAGACTCCTCTCAAATGGTGCTTAACAATATATAAAAAGGGCCCTCAACGTAATATTATTCATCAACATTCAATTATTAATAAAATATGCATTATTTATGAAAATGAATCTCTTATTTATCCGGATACCGATTCACCATAACACACGGATTAGATGTTACATTGGTATTAGTAAGATCCTGCCTTGGCTACTCCCACCACTCATTCAAGCTCACCACTCATTCTCTATCGCGCTTCTGCACCATTCCACACCTCGCCCACTTCGCTTCAGTCATATCCCCACTTCACTCTTTATCCCTACATTCCCTCACGCTCAAACTTCCTTGATTTTCTCCACACCTCTACTCCCTTCTCCACACTATTCCGCTGCACTACCGCTACTCGTCCCTCATACAGCTCGCTCAGGCTGCTCTTGCTATTCTCTCTCCATATCTACTCTCCCATATTCTCACAACTCCCGCACTTTTCCTCCCCCGCGTCCATTGCACCTCTCCCTACACAAACCCCCCATCTTCCTTCTCACTGCATCCCACGCTGCACCCTCTCTCTTGCGCTGCACTCCAGCGTTTCCTCCACTCCTCTCTTCTCCTCTTATACGCTAGCACTCTCCAGCTCTTCCCCCTCACATCTCCACTTGGAAAACTCCCGCTCTAAGCTCTACGCCTCCACATTTCTTCACACCAGCGCGACCACTCCCAACCACTCCTGTTTCCCACGCACTCCAGCCACCTTCTTGCGCCATTAATCACACGCTGCACTGGTCATCACCCTCACCTCCTCCCCGCCTACCATTCCAGCTCACTATGTCTCCCTCCATCTTCCCTCCCGCGCACACCTGCTTTGCGCTCCTCCACTATACACCCACGCTGATCCACCTCCATCCACTCCTCGCGTTGTCCCTCAACTCCTAATCCAGCGCCTCCCTCTTCCTCCACTCATCCAACATTTCCGCGCTCCTCACCTGCCCCATCTCCATCTGGTCCCCCCCCTCCTCTCACTCGCAACTTCCCTTCGCGCTGCCTGTCCACGCCCACGCCCGCGCCCCCTCCTCCCTGCATGCGTGCGTTCATTCCCCTCCACGTGTGCCCTACCTCTCGCCATCACCCTTCCACCCTCTCCAACCCCCGCCACCATCCAACCTTCCTTCCGCCAACTCCTTCCCTATCCACGCCACCCTGCACACAAACCAACAACAAATATATATATATATATATATATATATATATATTATAAAGTATTTTTGAAAGAAATAAAATATATGAAAATCTATATATACACAAAATATTATTATTATTTTTTTTAAATATATATATATATATATTATAAAGTATTTTTGAAAGAAATAAAATATATTAAAATCGATATATATACAAAATATTATTTTTTTTTTTAAATAATAATAATAATTATCAATATCCTCTTCATAATTAATTAGGATCTATTATTCATTACTTCTGGAAAACTTTTACGTTAGCCATGAGGTCAAAGTGGAAAGAATTGGATATGTTTTTTTATGAACAAAAGAAAAAGATGGACTAAATGCTTGATCGTATGGAACAATCAATTATAAAAGCTGCTGAAAAAGTTATTGACGACACCTTCATTAAAATAAGACAAAAAAACAAATCGAATCCTTCTCAAGACAAGGACTCAGAACCTAAATCTAAATGTGATGTTCAAAGTCTCGAAGAAAAACCAGATAAAGAACATAAAAATGACGAAAATGAAGAAGATATAGAAAATCATTGTGGAAATCAAGATGAGATTAATAATATTAATCAAGATACTAAACAAGACAAGGATGTCAAACATCATAGTGATGGCGAAAATACAAATGATATATATGATAAAGATGAAGATGATATTGACCAAGTTTGCGAGAAGAGCCAAGCCAGTGTTGCTGACAATAACAATGATCAATACAATGATAAGGGATGGATCCCACAGTGTGCAAAAGAAATCAAATCAGAGAAATTAAATGTTTTAGATTTAAACTATACCTTGACTATCCTCTCACCTCAAAATAACATCAGTGAGAACAACTATAAGATTAATCAGACACAAGATAAGATTGGCATCAAGTCTCTCTAGTCTCTCCAGTTGACGACAAGAAGAGTTAAGATCGATAACCAAGCAAGCGGTAAAAGCATAAATGAAACTTCACTAAATATAGATTTAATAATGATTCCGAAGCAAAAGAAACAACGGGAAGTAATGGTCGTAATCAAACTTGCATGTCTCAAGTCATTAGTTTGACATAGAGCAAGAATAAAAAAAACTACATCAGCAAACTAAGCTTTGAGGACAAAGCTTCCCTTAAAGGGAAGGCAATGTCACAAACATAAATAAAATAATAAATAAATATAAATTAACAATTAATTAATAATAATTATAATTAGAAGAGGACATGACTCCTCTCAAATGATGCCTAACAATATATAAAAAAGGTCCTCAATGTAATATTATTCATCAACATTCAATTATTATTTAAATATGCATTATTTATGAAGATGAATCTCTTCTATACGGATTCACCATAACACGTGGATTGGGTGTTACACTAATATAACTCAACTATTACTGGTACATAAAAGAAGTGAAGGTTCCAAGGATGCTCATGTACTTTCAGAATCAACATGCATCGGTCATAGGTGGCTCAACCCTTTAAGTGTGATCGTTACAGTTGTTAATGAATGGCTTAAAGTGACCTGCATCTCGAGCACAAAGAGCGCAATGTAATGTGCATGGGAGCAGATGGGCAGTTGTCGAAAAAAAGGCATGTCTACAAGATGCAAAGCAATGCAAGCATCCAACATGCAACTTTCGCTTAGCATGGGGGGCATTTTCTCTGATGCCTTTAGACCCATGAAGTGCTCTTTGAAGTCTAAAAAAAATTCTCACTTTTCGATCACTTACTTATCGTGCCATTCTTCCTTGGTTCATGTGTCAAAGTCATATGCTCTGACGCTATTTTTCTTCGAAAAAGTTATTCGCATGCTCATGTTATGTATAAATTTCACATAATTTCTTATGGTAAACTTTTATACGATGAGACTACCAAATTTGAGAGCAAATTTGTTCGCCAGCAAAGAACAACTCAATATAAAATTCTACATTTCTTATCAACAAGTTACCGAGTGGGGGGTTATCTTATAATGACGAGATATTATGTGAAGGATGTAACTTTTGTATTGATTTGAATGTTCAATATGATAGATATATAAAACATGGAAACGTTGTTGAATAGCCTTTCCATGCTAAGTTTGGTAAATGCTTAAAAATTACGTGATTAGGTTATACCATCAAGATATACCTGCATTATGTTATTTGATTCCCTTTGTGTTACTGATAGATATCATATAAACACTTCCAATGTCAATATATTTCATGACGAACACAACAAAACATTATTACCATTAACTCCTCGAGCTTGGAGTATTCCCACCCACTTCCCTTTGAATATAGCTTTTTTTAAACATTGCATAATGGCCCATGGTTTCTTTGAGAAAAGATAACCTTGCATACATTGCATAGACCATGGTTTCTTTGAGAAAAGATAACCTTGCATTCATAGGTCAACAATATTATAACATGTTTAAATAATGAATCATTCTTAAATTAATTAGAACCAACTATATCGTCCATAAAGAAGGAAACAAGGCGAAACTGCATAACGAGGTAGTTTATGTCTTTAATTTCAAAGGATTTTATTAAAGTTTCATAGCCTTGGGTGATTTCAAAACAATGAAAGACATTAAAATTGATAGGAATTATTTTTTCGTGTTTTTAGTTATTTTTTCAATTTTAACTTTCCCTCTATTTTTCATTCTTCAATGCCCATAACTTAATTAATATACATGATCTTCACCCATCCTTCAACTAATTTATCAAAATTATTGCGAATGGGATAAATACTAATATTTAATCATCTCAGGATTTGCACTTGCCAACTGTATGGCTTCTTCATATTGTGTAATTACACTATCTCTGCTAGTTTATCCTCCTAAGAGATCACATTGATGACATGCTACTCCAATAAATTATGACTGTTTTTTTTATATAATGTTGTGATTGATATTTGATGGATTCCAAAAAACATGCAGCCACTACAAGCTAGCCACAAGATCTATGTCGATGTCTACCATTTATATGCCAGTTCCTTATAATTGTGGATGTCTATCTTCTATACGACATCTCCTTAAGGCTCGAGCTTATTATTAACTACGACAACTTATACAATGCATTTAGGGCAGGAACTAGCTACTTTGCAGTTGCCCTTGTTTTAAAATAAGACCAGAATATCCAACCCTTTTTAACAAACATGTGATATGATGTACAAACAATAAGCATTTTCTCAAAAGTTCAACATAATATATCATTTATGATAATATTTAACAATGCCAGTTAAATAGTTTAGGTTAAGTATAAAAAACTATAATTTAAATTTTATCTTAAACTTACCCATAATAAAACATTATTAAAAATTAACTTAAAAATTAAAATACCTCAATTATATTACATTTCCTTGAATATATATAATAACTTTAATAAATGTGGAGTAATGTAATTACCCAAAACTAGTTTTCCAACATTTATTTCGTAATATATTTTCCAAACTTCCACCAAATAATTTGCAATGTGAATACCACATCCAAACATTATGTATTTCTCTACACTAACTAAATTACCTGATATTCTAATTTCAAAGGGACCACATAGATGCATGAAGAAACCTTAGCTTGGGTGTTAATAGATTGTCTTTTACGAAGGGCCAAGACGAGAGAGGAAGACTATGTAAAGTTGGAAAACATGTTAAAAGGAGATTTTGAACCTTTGGAGAAGAAAATAGATTATCAATAAATTCTAAACACCATTGACAATGTTTTCTTCAATTCTTTAACTTTCACGTAGTTTTATATATTCATTGGTTTTATATATTCATTGTAGGGTTTATATTTAACTTGTGAGAATTCAATTAGGTCTAAATGGTAAAGGGGTTATGCAATAAGGGGTATAAGGTTAGGTAGGATTTCCCTTTGATATATTCTTGGAATTATAATGGCTTTGTATAATGATAAAAATTCGAGAACAATAAATGATATTTACCTTTTTTTTTGTGTGTGTGGGGTAATTTGAATCAAAGTAATTTTTCATCGTTTTTTTTTCAATTCTTTAACTTTTACATTATTTTGTGTATTCATTGTGAGGTTTATATTTAACTTGTGAGAATTCAATTAGGTCTAAATGGTAAAGGTTGTGCAATAAGGGGTGTAAGACTAGGTAGGAGTTTCCCTCGATGAAAAGCTTTTCTACTATTAAGATTCATATTAATTCATTATGAGCATTATTTACAAAATTTAATTTAAAAGTGTGGATTGTTATTTCCAATAAGTATATGCCTATTCCACAAAGAGATTAAATACCAATGCATAACTTAATATATGTGTATATGATATAATTTATTATTAATCTTTTTTTGTGAAATTCATATTTTATTAGATCATATTAACAATAAGAAGATATAGATGCTGGGGTGACCAACCTACTACAGTGGAAACCAGATCAGTCACCCCTCCATGGTTCATAAATTAACATCCCATTATAGTTATTACTACTAAAGAAAATAAGAAGTTTGAGACGGTGACTAGTGTTCATACCATTATTTATGAATACCCTGATGCTACAATTAAAAGACAAACTTCCCCACAGGTCATCGCTACTGGCCACTAAATGTAAAATAGTTGAATTTGAAGCAAAACTAAACTAGCCAGATAAACACAAAACCATCTTAGACAGGTAACAACATATAAGACTAAGTATCATCTAATATGGTAATGGGGGGATTCGCTTTACAACCAGTTGCTTTAGCATCTACAGTTGCATTGCTTGTTTTCCCGGTGTTTGGCTACCAGTGGAAGATAAGCCTAGAATGAGCAGGAGCGATAGTCTTCTAAAAGACTTTTCCTCTGACCACACGAGCCAAAGTGCTTATCTTAGCATCCTACTCCAACTAGCCCAATACGATTTTCTAAATCCATTTTTTCCAGTCAGTCAATCCAAGGTGCGAGACTAAGGCCCTGGTCCCCATGCCCAATCAAGCCACTGGCACTATTCGTGAGCACACAAATTTCATGTTCCATGTGTCCTCATGATGACATTGGGGCTGTGGAACACCCAAGTTATTAACCAAAACACCTTTGACATTTTATTTTGTTTTCCATTATTTAAATTAAATATTTACATCGGAATTAAATGCATAAATGATTACTCATAATTTATATTACATAAACGAAGTTATTGCAGGAAATTTCCACATGAATGCAATAACATAGTGCAAAGAATTGTATACAGTTAAATCATTATATATTAGCAATAACATTAAACACATATCAAATATAAACACAACACATTTTATACATGGGTCAAAACTTATTTGAAAATATAAATCGATTGACTATAAACCAAGGATGTTCCTCCTAGTTGTAGGCTCTGCCAAGTGATATCTTTCTTTAACGGGCCACCCCCGTGCTAGTGATATTTTTTTTTAACGGAAACAGCTAATTGTATTGATTATATATAAAAAAGGATTACATCAAAAAGACTGATATGATTGCTCCCATGAAAGGAAGTCAACCGTCAATCCAAGTTCATCAAGTTCTAGCTGAAATTTAGCTTGATACCTATCTTTTCTGTTGAAGCTATAACATCTAACAAAATGTCCTAGGAGGAATATGCAAGTGCAAAACATTTTTGATAGTTTGCCTTATACAAAAGTTGGACATTGAGCCCATCCAGAATACCATTATATAACTAGAGCCTAAACTGAGAGTAGCAGAGCTTCTATGCATAGTATTAGATAGCATAGATAACATAATTTAACTAGAAAGTCGTCCCGAGGCCTGAGTAGATAAACTGCTAGTGAGGACCAAAGTCCATGGCCACGTCTCCAACTTCCGCAGCCTTATTCTTTTCAGTTCTTAGGTCCACAAAGTTACCAGCTGTTTCTATGAACTTCTTCAGCTTCTCCATCTTTCGGTTGATGTCCACAAGCTCGTTGTCTGTTACTTTGGGCTTCCGAACCTTGCGGGGGTAGGCCAGACCCAAGGTTTCCTCCAGGTGCTCTATCTTGTCAGCCATACATGAATACTGGTCTTTGACCTCAGAATGTGAAGCAGTTGCAAAGTTGTAAAGTCGAGAAATTACCTTTTTGAATTCAATGTTTTCTCCACGAACCATCCTCATCTACAGCTCCAGGTCCTGCAAACAATCCAAGAACTCCACCTCAAACTTGGAAATACTACGTTTCCCGTCCTGTCCAATAACATTTATAGCTCCTACATTCCTTCGACGGGGTCCAAGCCCTGGATGACTTTCCAGTTCAGCAGAATCACCCCACCTTTCCTCGGGTTGTGCTCCCTTTCCAAACCCAGCATTGGTGTTGTGTCTCATCTTACAACAATTCCCACAGGATGGGTTCTCATTCCCCTGGTAACTCCCACTGCCACGACAATAGTGATCCCCTCCACTCCCAGCTCCATGGTGAGCCATTTCCTTACCTAAATAAAGTCCGTTCCAATACCCAAACAACAAACTCAGACCAGGAAGGGCGACGGGATGACGGAGAGCAAAAGATTGAGATCTGATGGAATCCCAGGGGCGGAATTTAATCAATCCAAGGAGCTCGCATGCCAACCAGCTGTCTGAGATCTGGGGAGCATTAACTTCGTGCATGCAAAGGATGCGATCAAGGAGGAAGAGGACCGTCGAATCTCCAAGGGAGAAATCCCAAAAAAAATTAATTATGATGCTAATTAAATGAGAGAGGTCCATTAATGTAAGAGGGAGTAATGATGGGTCTTAACCCCAAAATCTAATCTTGGTTTAAGGAATCCAAGAGTTTTCCATGTTATCTTCATCGAGCCTTAGCTTGCCATAATCAAGCTCGACACCAATATTCGCCATCTTGTCTGCCTTCTCATTCAGCCCTCTCAGAATGTGAAGGAAGGTGAGCTCATGAAAATCAATACTGATGCATTGAAGAAGGAGATGCATTTTGGAGATGGGATCTTTCCGTTTGGCTATAATACGCCTAGCTTCTCTAATTATGACTAGAGAATCTCCAAGAACAGTGAGTTTCTTAATTCCCAAGCTGGTTGCAATCTCCAAACCTTTGATGAGTCCTAACCATTTTGATGCATTGTTGGTCTTTCTCCCAATGCCCCAGGCGAAGTCTTTCTACTTGTTCCCCAAGGAGTCTAGGATTACTCCCCCCGCACCTGCCAACCCTGGCCGTGCTAGGGCTATTAAACCACAAGAAGTTACCGAGTTTTTTTGCTACAACTATCCCAATCCACTTGCACTCCTTCCCCGTCAGCT
Organism: Larix kaempferi; assembly: GCA_027924585.1. NCBI lineage: Eukaryota > Viridiplantae > Streptophyta > Pinopsida > Pinales > Pinaceae > Larix > Larix kaempferi. Next base: position 31,980 of record BSBM01000983.1, on the reverse strand, counting down.
TGCACAACCCAAGAAACGGGGCTCCCTTCTATGAGTTAACAGTCCGTCGGGATCCTTTCTCTGAGTTAACAATCCCTCTGGTTTCTTACCCCAATTCTTTTCCAAGGATCCAGCATAGGCTAGCTAGGAACTCTCTGTGCCAGGATTCTAGGGAATTCCATTGATCTCAGTATGGATCCAATCTAGAGTACATGTGATGGTGGTACGGTTGAAGGTTGTTCATGTATGACAACAGCTGATGGCTCAATCATGGGAGAATGATCGCAAAATGGACCAGTTCTCAAAAATTATATGCATGTTGAGAACTAGCCAAGTGGCATGAAGAATGATAGGAACTAGGCAAATGACATACATGGGGTTGGACACATTTTTACTCTCTCATCCCAAGCTTAGGATAATTAACCCAAGATTATGGTTAATGAACTTTTATAAAGAGGGATTAATAAAACTTAGGACAAAATAAATATTAAGGATAATGACTTAACTCATAAGTCACTAAGACCATCTCCCTTTTAACCCCCTTCTCACTCTCCCTCTTGTAGAATTATAGCCCCTCATCTCTTCCTCATCCTTTATTATACAGAGTCGTGGCTTTTATATTAAAAAGTGAAAATGTACATAATTTGGTCATGATAGACCATTCAAATCCGACTCGTAGTTATTTCATCAATATTTACATATTTACATGTTGGGGTCAAAAAAGAGGTGTTACAACATCCAGGAGCATTTCTGTGTGCCAAAGGAGAGCTAGAGTCTTTGTATAGAGAGTGTCCCTAGTATGGGTTTTTCTAGGGTTTTTCTAGGGTCATCTTCCATCCTGCCAAAATATGTAGCCAACTTCTCAGGCATCAAGATATCATATTGATTCTCAATTCTATTTTCCATATAGTGAATCTATTCCTGCGTGGGTAGCAAGACAATGACACAGAAAGAAGATTTTGTTTTCTTATGTTCGGCTGGGGCATGTGTGAGCGTTTAGGCCAAACAGTGTCCTGCACTCATTTCTCTTCGTATGAACCATTTGAATGAGAGAATTAGAATTCGAGGTGACCTAGAAGGCACAGTGCGAAAATAGTGAGGGGAGCAAACCAAGACGTCCAAACAACCAAGCCACCTGCTCGTCAAAGCTATACATATTTTTCCTGACCTTTCAGCCGAATATTTTAACGCCAAAACGAATCATGATGGCGATCCAAACATACGTTCTAAACCAAGGTACATTTGCACTAGTAGAGAACCAGGTTCCCATGATCGAAATCGAAACCATCGGAGAGAGATCCAGGAGCTTATACTTTCGACGGGGGAGATAGGTGTTACCATGAGTTAGCATAATGTGTGCGATCATAAAACAAGAAACTGCCTTAATGGCATTAGAGTCATTTACCTTCGGGACAGGGAAAACATCCATATGTCCAGATCAAGATGCGTCATGTGAAATGCATTTCGGGGAGGGGCGGGCACTCGGTGTGGGGAAACTTATTATTAACCTCAATAATAATAGAATATTAGTCTAGCCACTCAGCATGGGCACTCATGTCTTTCGAAAGTTTATTATAATAGATTATTAGTCTTGTCTTTGTTGTTTTTTATGAAATGGGAATCTAGTTTTAAGTTTTTGTAGTCTAGTGATCATAACCCTATGGAGGATTTTGATTTCGATGGAAAACTAGTAGCCTATAGTTTTTTCAAATCGGTTGTAGTTATGGTCCTCAAAGCTCTTCTTTGGCTCAGACTTTTCCTATATTCTATCTCTTGGAATCCTCTTGGAATCCTTTTGACTGTAGTTTATTTTTGGTTAATACAATTTTCGAACTTATAAAATAATAATAATAATAATAAATTTATAAGGTCACATTCAAGCTAGACACCAATTTGGTTTATGATACCTCCTTGTTTGTGGGACAAGGGGCCCCCTCTACGCAGCGATGTGATTGCTAAAGTCTACATAGGTGTGCATGTCCTACCACCCTTCTGATTTGAACCTATAACCGAGTTCTAGGAGGAAACACATGTTCTTAACCGTTAGGCCCACAAGGTTGTACACATGGAAAAAGTGTCATAATATTTGAAAGATACACCTAACCCCATTAAATCTACATCTATATAACTTTAAACTCTTTATATTATTTCCCAATTGAAAAATATTAAAGATATCACCAATATCAAACTAGCACAGCTCCTTAACTTGTGGTGAGTGAACACCGATAGGCCAAAAGTTAAGTGCCACAAAAGTTATCTCTTACTTCTTCTCCATGTGTAGTTTTAATCACCGGTTGTCAATGCCTCAACTACCTTTTATCTCTCTCCTTCTTCTAGTTAAACGGGTTGTCTACCACAAACTGTCTGTTATCCATGCATAAACTACCAGTTATCCATGCGTCGACTAGCTATCCATGCATCAACTACCAATTATTATTGATATTCTTTTTTTTGTATAATTGTTTATTTCGAATTTGGAACGATGACCATAAAATCTTGGACAGTGCACTTGTCTTATCCTCCTACAATCTAAAAATAACATACTTGCTAATCCACCTCAAATTCTAAAATATAAACATTTATCTAAAATATAAACATTTATCAATATAAATATATTCTCTAACAAATTAATCCGACCACCTAGCCAAAATTATGGAAAGAACACGAACCCTAGCGGTGGGGGTTATAGGAGAAACGAGAAGGAGAACGTGGAAATGTGGATGGGAAACTTTAAGAAACACGGCCTTCCTTCCATCCCTCGAGCCCTTCCCCTCCTCTTTAACTCGTCGCTCCTTTTAGGGGTTGGGGTGATGTTATGAGAGGGGCCATGCCCCAAAAACGACTGGCAGGTTTAAGATGTTGTTGTTCATTTGGGTGGGCAAGGAATTATGGGAGGGGGGAGAGCGGTTGGGAATCACCCCCTCCCCGAAACTTATTTGTTTTTTTATTATTTTTTAATTTAGTTTGTATTTTGAGTGTGTATTTTATATTAATTTATTTGGGAAAGAGCGGTTGGGATCAACCCTTTTCCAATTTTTTTTAATTTTTGAATTTGTTTTAATTTAGTTTGTTTTTGAGTTTTTTTAAATTAAATTTATTTTTAAATTTTATTGATTTAAAAAAATAGTGAAGAAAGAGTTAGTAAGTTTTTTTTCCTTAATTTTTTTATATAATTTTATATTTAAATTTTATAAAATATGTTTTTTTTTAGTTTTTTAAATCATTTTTCACAATATTATATTATGAATTTAGGGGATGGTTTTATAAATGTTGCAATTTTAATTTCAAAAAATAAGATTACTTGTAACACCTCTTTTTGATTTGGAGGTTAATTTTAAGATTTTAGTCGTAATATTATTAATTATTAAAGTTGTTGTTTCAAATAAGTTGTAGTTTTAACTTTAAAGATAAATTTGGGATGTTATTAGTAGCATCAATTTTCAACTTAGGGGTTGATTTTAATATTTTGGTTGCAATGATATTAATTGTTAAGGTCGCCATGTTCAATGAGTTGAAATTTTAATCCCGAAAAAAGAAAGGGATGTGACTAGTAGCACAACTTTTCAATTTCAGGTTGATTTTAAGGTTTTGGTTCGCAACATTACGAAATGTTAATGTCGTAGTTGCAAAATGTTTTAATTTTACACCCAAAAAAGGGTGTTTCCAGGAGCACCATTTTTTTATTTGGGATTCATTTTAAGATTTTGGTTCACAACAACATGGGGTGTTAAAAAACGTGGTTGTAAAATCTTGTAATTTTAACCCCATAAAATATGAAAATTATAGGAACACTAATTTGCAATTTAAAAATAAAAATAATAACTAAATACAACTTCTACAAAAATTATCATCAAGTAGATCACTATATTTAAAAAACTTCCATCCTTAAATTACACAACTTCACTTCCCACCACTAAAATAAATTATACTTTAAAAAGCATATGACATTATAAACCTAAAGCATAACCCTCTCATGTATGATATCCAAAATCATTTTCCCATTAAAGTGAAACTATTTTTTCACACATAAAGATGCAGGTGAACGTTTGAGATGTTGTGCACATTAGAAGGTGGAAAGTAAAGTTGTGCAACTTAAAGGTGGGTAAATCATTAATTCTTACTATTTTTTCACTCATAAAGACGAGTGTGAAGTTTGAGATGTTGTACATTTTAGAAGGTGGGAAGTAAAGTTGTGCAATTTAAATTTAAAGGTGGGGAAATCATTACTTAATTTCACATCGAAGGTGTTCTTTCAGCGAGGTCAGGATTTGGGGATATTGTTTCCAGATTCATTGTCCCTCTTCTGAATAAAAACCCACCAGGTATTTCAAGAATTGTCGTTTTTTAAAATGAAAATTTAGCATATCTAGCATGTTATCAAAACTCTTTTATGTCGTGTTATGTTCATGAGGTTTACTCCAGCTTGTCATTTTAAGCTTAGCCCATCTGGATGTTCATATGTGACTTCATTTGGCCCTCTTTGGGTCTGTTTCACATGACTTCCTCTACCCAACCACCTCGTTATCACTGCGCCAACCATCATGATTTACATGTATTGTTTGAAACAAGGCTTCCATTGTCCAATTTAGTTTCATTTGATCCCTTTGCAGTTTATTGTTGATATTGTTATGTTTTAGGGAATTGTGGCAACTGGGCTTACTCAATATCAAGATTTATCTACCAATGAGGTATGGTGCTCCCTTCAACAATTTCCAATAATCGTGTAAAAAAAAAATGGTATCCTTCCTTTGTTGTTGAAATTCATGGCCTTGCTTTGGAAAGGTAACCAAAATAGAACCACTAAACCCACTCGAATGAATGAGACTTCATTTAGATCTCATGTTATCTTGTAGGTTTGTTTTGTTTCTAGTTATCCATGGCTAGAACATGGCTCCTCATGATATATCGGTCCTGACTCATAAAAAAATTGGACTATTTGTGCTTGACTGAGACAAGGAGAACCCAGATTAGTTTTTGATGGATTTCACATATGATTCCATGGTCTTTGGACGGTAGAATTATTATTATTATTCTTATTTTCTGATAATCAAGTTAATTTTTATTTTTAGTTTTAGTTTTTGAATTTGATTTGATCTTCATATCCATAAAACCTTAGCAATAATCCCAAAACTATGTATTGGGGGAATTATTTTTTGTGTTTTATTGCAAATTTGTGATTTATGCGATGCTCACAGAGGATGATTCTTGTCTACGCACAATAACACTTATAATTTTATAGACTAAGTTCTAGTTTTATTATGGGCTAGTTCAACAAATTTGGGTTGGTTCGACAAATTTGTCATCTTGTTCTTAGAAACACTATGCTTTGTTGGAGATAGTAAGTTCTGACGCGTATCGTAAAGAAATTCTTCAGAATCCTTTCTAGACCCCTAATTATCTGGACAATATAGGTCAAATTTTAGGAAAAACTCACCTACGAATTTTATTGAACGAGATGAATCTCTCTAATTTGACATAGCGGGAAAATATGTGTAATTGGACACCGGATTAATTTGTTATAGATGAAATGAAAAAGAATTTATAATGAATCTCGGTATAGTATATGCTATGGAGTTTGGTGGGGCTGGCTTTATTTCATTGTTTCCAAATCGATCCGTACACCTAGTGTAAATGGTAGCTTGAAATGATAGAGAAATGTGGGCATGGCTTCATGTTGGAAAGGGAGTGAACTATTGCATGATGGGACTAATTCATCCGATGGACCTAAGTTTAGGTCACATAATTATGGTAAAAATATGCGACAACGGGAGCTAGGGAATGGTTTCAGTAGAGTCAATGGTAAGTTCAATAGAGGCATAAAATTGGGTCGTGTGGAAAAGACTGGATAATGTTCTCTTAGAGTTTTTGTAGTGCTTTTCTTTGACTTTGTTGGCTTGAAATTACTAGGAAAATATTACCACATTGGAAATAATGGTTGGAATCCTGGATCCCTCGTTAATTAAGAATTTAGAATTTATGTGGGAAAGACTGGATAATGTTCTCTTAGAGTTTTTGTACTACTTTTCTTTGACTTTGTTGGCTTGAAATTACTAGGAAAATATTACCACATTGGAAATAATGGTTGGAATCCTGGATCCCTCGTTAATTAAGAATTCAGAATTTATGTATTTGCAAATGTTAGGTTAAAGTATGAAGCACTGCAATTTTGTTGTTGTTATTGTTTGTTTAATTATATTTTGAATAAAATGCTTTCATTGAATTATTAATATAACAAATTGTACATGGCATTTTATACCTAAAAATTAAATAAAAGAGAAACGACCTCCATTAGCAAAAGAGCATAGGCCCAAGGATAAAAAAATCTACATCCAAACCAAAAATTAGCAAAGTCTACCCTAGGGAAACAAACCATAGAAAACATAAATTGGGGGCAGGGTATACTCTTGCAGAAACTACCCTACTCCATTTTTTTTCTCTACTTGGAGTGGTATGGGGTCAATGTCATGGGACATGTGGTGTCACGTGCCCATCCATCGATTTAACCAACAAAGGTGGACATTCACGAATTATGGTATTCTAAATTTCACCCCATGGACATATTACAACTTCATAACAACAAAAATGTTGTGTGGATGCATAAATAAAAACACGGTGGAAATAAAGTCTATCCACACACACACATCATGACTATACAAGCATAATTATCACATGCATAAAATAAAACATTGCACATCAAAATACAAGATAATACTTATTATTAAACAAAGAATATCCAAGCAGATGGTTGTGTAAGAGTAATTTTTCACCCATTCGTAGACACTTTGTCTAGCATATACTCTTTTGTTGAGAGGCCACCCCCAAGATGGGATATGAGGCCACCAGGGTGAAGGAAACACCTACAAGATTCTTTCTCTCATCCCACAACCCATTATGCACTCAATGCTTAGCCAAATTCTCATCTAGAGCTCTAAGGAATCTCATCCATCCATCACATCCATGGAACTCCTTCCAACTATCCCACACAACATAAGCAAAGCATTCCTCTTCATTGATCCATGGTTCCCTCAGGAAATCCATCCTTATAATGCTTACCAGTGTGTGGAGTAAGAGTCCAACCTATTGTATGTTGTTGGAGAACCTTGTGTAGTATTAATTCATGGCTTCTCAAGCATCTGTAAGTAGAAAAACTCAATGGGTAAAGGTTCTTAGATTTCCCAACCTCTATTCTCACCTACATCCATCTCTTTTCCCCTCAAATCTGCAGCTCTATGTCCAAATTCAAAATTTTGGGTAATGTAGAGTCTAATAATGGTAATGAACAACATTAGGAAGCTCTACGTAGTGTAAATCTACATGAGAATAATAAGAGATAATGAAAAAAAAGGGTTGAGCCCAAAGGATATGAGAGAATGGTGAAACGACAACTGACATAACTTTTGACCATAGAAGAATGGACTTTTGACAGATGACATAATTTTCATAGGAGTACATTCATCCCCATGTTCCCATAACTACATGAGGTGACTTTTCCCACCAACTTCACACATTCATTCAATGATTGGATTTAATAGTCAAAAGGAAGTAATACATGGAAGCAATTGGATGAGTTGTAAGGTTGACACTTAGAAATAGAGGATTTAATCTTCCATAGTTTCCCTTTCCTCTTCCCCTATAGTGGAATCATAGCCCCTCTAGTTCCCTTTACACTACCATCTTGGACCATTTTATTATTTTTCCAACATAATATTTACATAGCTTTTGAGTTAGCATGACAAGCCAACCATATGGTCCAATTAAAATATTTACATCATACATGCCTAGTCATTCACTATTCGAGTCTTGGCATTGAGCTCTACACTAGGAATCCATACTAACATATTTATAGCATTTACATCATTTTGATTCAATACATTCCAAGTCAAAACTAGGGGTATTACATGTAGGTTTGTGGTTTATCATGTGAACTATATTGAATGATCTAAGAATCGAAATTTCCCAATGGTGGTGAAATCCTACCTTTCTATGGTTGGGGATAACTCTGTAAGGTAGCAACTATAGTAGGGACAGTCCAATATGCAAGTGCTTAGATAATGAAAAACATACATCATATTTGCGGAGATTGTTCATTTTTTCATATTTATGTATTTGTGCATTATATTTTTGTAGTGGTTTTAAATGTGTGAACTTGAAACCTGAGATCTTAGAAAACGAAGTGAAGAAATTAGACAATTGTCCTTGCAGAAAATGCCCTACTCCTATTTTTTTCCTCTGGACAGAGTGGGAGTGGGGTCAATGTCCTGAGACATGTGGGTTTGTGGTTTATCAAGAAGAGCAATATTGATTGCTTTGAGAATCAAAATTGGCCAATGGTAGTGAACTCTTGCCTTTCTATGGTTGGGGCTAACATGATCATGTGAATTCAATATGATTTGGATTAGGCGTACACCCTTTACCTGTAGGAATGACTTCCATGTTTTGCACTACTCAAACCATGCACCGTCTAGAATCGGGATTTAATTTTCCAAAGGTAAATTAAATAGATGGTTTTCACAAGATAGAAATGAGGCCCTCATGATTGACCTTTTTAACGAATTGGTTTTTGTTAGGTTTCCTATGTCTTAGAATTCTTATGTAATTTACAAAATCAAAATAGTGATTATTTCCAATATGAGTAATTACAAAATAATTACGATCAACAAAATCAATGATGTTTCCAATATGAATAATTTCCAAGATCCATCTTAAAGCTTGAGCTGGGATCCAATTTCTTAAGGTGTAATTTTTTATAAAAAAAAAATTATACTTTAATAAAAAAATTGCACGTCAAGAAATTTTAAAATAAATTTGAATTTTTTCAATCTTTTTATTTTTAATAGAATTACTTTAGTCGATGTTACATTAGATGACAACATCTCCCATACTAGGTTGTAAAGCACCTCGCTACTCTTGACTCATGCAACAAAACGGTGTTGGTTAACCATACTCCTCATAATGCTAAAATCATCGACACATATCTCACATTAGTTGATATGTGTTGGTTCAAATATCGAATATCGATTCCATGTAGGGTTCTATTATGACTTTCAAATTTCTTGCATTGATAACAATGATGGTTTTCCTTTCATGTGTACACTTTTCAAACTATTTCATTGAAGCAACATTTTAGGAAAGGATGTTCTTTCCAGGGTGTACAATGATATGCATTTTACTTTATGTAATAATGATGGTGTCTTACTCTTTTTCATTGTGGTTGGTTAGAATTTTTTGCAATATTATTTTACCCTAAAAGCTATCTAGGGGTGTAACCACGTACCTAAAAGCTATAGAGGCATGACCATGATGGTCCTAAGAGCTATGGAGATGTGAAAAAATTATAGGGAGATGACAGACATGAAATTTATAAGGGAGTGATGGCCCCTAACCACTCACATTTTTTCAATCATGTAACCATCCTTTATTTCCTACAAGGACATTAACAAAACGTAATGATTGATTGTAAGACTAACAACAAATCTTAGACAAAGGGGTGGGAGATACAACCTTTGCATGAACTAGGCCTTAGCATATTAAAAATACTCTCATGTGAATATGGCCTATGGGGTGGCAAATTCCCCTAAGAAACCTGGCCTTGGTGTGACATTTCATCAGATGATTGCCTTATATAGGGAAATTGTAAAACAAGTGACATTTCATCAGATGATTTCCTTATATAGGGATATTGTAAAACAACATACCTACTTTGTATTAATTTTGGGCATTAATGATGGTTATTTAATTGGGAAAGAAGAATATTGTTATTCCCTCAACCATGGTTCAAGTCTATCCAAGAACATGTACTTTGTGTAATGATGTTTGTGCTTATGAATGTGGTTTGGTTTAGGTGGAAGTCTTAAATAATGATGTTCATGCTTATAAATGTGGTTTGGGTTAGGTGGAAGTCTTAAATAACAAGGTAAGGAGTTTTCAGAGTACTTAAATGTTATTGGGAAGGTACATGCTTTCTACATTGGAATATGAGAAGCATGTGTGAAATTCACTCACAACTACTCAAAAAAGAAATCTATAAAAAACATTTTTCAAAAAATTATAATGATATAATGGTTAAGATATATATATATATATATATATATATATATATATATATATATAGTGATAATGAAAAGGGTATGTCTCCCTTGCTATGTTGGATAAAATATTTTCAACTTTAACCTTGAAGATATCCCTTCCAAATTGTAAATTTTTTTTTAATATATTGGTCAAGTTAATGTCTATGATTCAGGTATGGATCTTCGTTGAATGAAACATAAATAATTGGAAACAGTTCAAATGTTTATCTTATAGATCATTATTAGTTACAAGTGGACATTCAACCCCTTGTTCTAAAAACTATCTTTAGATTTATCACTTGTTTACAAAAATTATGATGGATAGTTGATACCCATACACCTATACTTGTGATTTTGTTTTTCTTAAAAACTAATTTATCCACAATATTAGCATTTAAGCAATGTAAGAAATCAAGAGTTTCTTTTCTATTTGATGTATAGTTGATACCCATACACCTATACTTGTGATTTTGTTTTTCTTAAAAACTAATTTATCTACAATATTAGCATTTAAGCAATGTTAGAATTTAAGAGTTTATTTTCTATTTAAGAACAATACTATTTGTAGGGATGAGTTATGTTTTTAAACAATGCACATCATTGTTAAAAAAAAAGAGATTAATGAGTGTGTTTGGATGGATATCTATATTAATATAGCCATAATGCATGGCCTAACAAGATTCCTAAATTTAGATTGAACAAGGTATGCATGCACCTATAAAGGTTTTACTCTTTTGATGCACCTTTAAAGACATTTTATGGTTTGAGGTTTTATTTAGTACAAATTATTATCTATTTATGTCACCTCATAGTGGTCGTCAACTAAAAAAATATTGAATTTGTAAATTATGTAGCTTATACACTTACACTTAAGAGCATTGCATCTTTTGTTGTCTCTATTGTCTTTAATATTAGGAAAATAGATGTAGAAATTGACTTAACCTCTTATTAAAAGGAAACAAAGTGCCCCAAGCCTCAAGCCTCCTCATATTGCCTCTTTTTTCTAGCCAATGCATCATGGTGATAGTAGAAAAGGGATTACTCCTATGTAAAGGAAAACAAAGTGCTCCAAGCCAAACCTTCTCTTAATATCATCTCAAACCTTCTAACCAACATATCATGTTTGCAGTAAATATCATACTAGTTTAAATCATCTATAAAGATAAAGAAAACATTTGTTATCATCCAAATTTAAAATAACCAAAGTGATCTAAACCTTCTCCTAATATTGTCTCTTTTTTCTAACCAATATCTCATGATTGTGACAATTTAAGTCATACTAATTTAAATCATCTATATAAAAAAATATCAATTATTATAAACCACATTTATAAACAATCAACACTACAATATCTCAAACTTAATTAAAAACAAAAAATTAACATTTAATTTAAACCACAAAAATCCCTCATTACCTAATACTATATTCCTCCAAGCCTCTTCATATAGCCTTTTTTTTAGCAAATGCATATGTTTATAATAGAAATGTTATATTATTTTAAAGAATATATAAAAGAAAACAAAATATTATTTGTCATCCAAATTTAAGATAAAATATCATCTTAAAACCTTCTCATAATATCATCTCAAACCTGGTAGCAAATATCATACTAATTTAAATCATCTATAAAGACAAAGAAAACATTTGTTATCATCCAAATTCAGGATAACCAAAGTGATCCAAACATTTTCCTAATATTGTCTCTTTTTTCTAACCAATATCTCATGGTTGTGACAAAAGTCATACTAATTTAAATCATCTAAAAAAATATTAATTTTTATAATCCAAATTTATAAACAGTGGACACTACAATATCTTAAACTTAAATTAAAAATATAAAATTAACATTTAATTTAAACCATAAAAAACCCTCATTACCCAATACTATATTTGTTATTATAAACTTCCCTTAAATACACCTACTAAGTGCATTATACTTACAAATCCATACATCTACTAAGTGCATTATATTTACAAATCCCCCTCGATTGTTTTTTTGCAAACTCTAGCTTTTATGGACATTGTTTTTTGGAATGGTATATATATACATTTTTGTATGTAATGAAATTATTTTACTTTCAAACATTTATAAATGAATAATGAATTGGTTTTTTATTTTAGAAAATATATCAATTTTTAATATATATTTTAAAACTTGTCCAATTTACTTAATGCCTAACTTTCTTTAACAAACTGTTTTAATATATATTTAAAAACTTGTCCAATTTACTTACTACTTAACTTTGTTTAACAAACGGTAGCTTTTATGGACATTAAATTGTTTCAGAATGCTTAACTTTCTTTAACAAACTGTTTTAATATATATTTAAAAACTTGTCCAACTGACTTAATGTCTAACTTTCTTTAACAAACTGTAGCTTTTATGGACATTAAATTATTTTACAATGTCAAACTTTCTTTAACAAACTGTTTTATTTAAAAACTTGTCCAATTTACTTAATGCCCAACTTTCTTTAACACAGTGTAGCTTTTATGTACATTAAATTGTTTTAGAATGATATATATACACTCTTTATATAATGAAATTATTTCACTCACTTTCAAATATTTGTTGGATTGTTTTTTTATTTTAAAAATATATTAATTTTTAATATATATTTAAAAAACATATGTTTGTTAAGCTTGTCCAATTTACTTAATGCATGTAAAAGAGTTACATCCAATTTACTAATGCATGTAAAAGAGTTACTGTAACAGTACTGTTAAGAGAATTCAATTGAACTTTTCAACATAAATGAGTTAGCAACATTTTCATGGAGTTATTTTTGAACCTAACATAGAGTAAGTTGAAAAAAATATTCAAACCAAAATAACAACGAAGCTATCAAACAATTTCATATAAAATATGAAAATAATATCATACGTTCCTGAAGCTATCAAATAGTTTCATATAAAATATCAAAATAATATCATACGCTATCAAATAGTTTCATATAAAATATCAAAATAATATCATACATTCCTGTATATTATATACTGTATTTCGGAAATTATCCTTCCATACAATCATATATCTCAAACCTCCAAATAATAATTTCATATAAAATATCAAAATAATATCATACATTCCTGTATAATATATACTGTATTTCGGAAATTATCCTTCCACACAATCATATATCTCAAACCTCCAAATTTCAAATTGAAATATGAATAGAATTTGATTGATCAAAATACTATTACACAAGAACAGCTATTTCGTGGGTGACAATTGTTTTATGAAAAATACAATTGGTTGCATAACAGAAAGATTGAACACAGTGGAGCTTTCTACAACAAGAAATGTAATCAGCATCCTTACTGACACTAAGATCTCAAAGAAATCATTCATTCTTGCTATGATCTCTTTGAATATATAAAATAATAAATTGAACCTGTGAATTAATGATTTTTTATTTCTCCTTCCATATTTCTTCCAGCTCTCTGGCAAATACTCTCTGTCTGCCCACAACTATTGTAATGTGATCAGTTTTCTCGACAATTTTCACTTGGGCTCGAGGAATTCTGGACTTGAGAGCCAAGCTGCAATGAGCAGGAAGCAATTCGTCGTCGATTCCATGGAAAATGGTCACCTTGCAGTCCAGCTTTCTCACAATTTCCAGGTAGGCATCCATCTTGCCCGCAGTCCCGCATATAACATTGTGAAGAGTATGCCAGGCAGCGTGGTGCGTGTGGCACATGAATCCGTCTATTAGAAACGTCCTTATTCTGAAATTATTTGACCCAATTTATTATAATTCATGAGGATGCATTGCAATGGACCCAATTCGTTAAAATCAGGCAATGCAGAATATAGTAAGTTTTGGAAGCCTGGTTGAGCACTGTTTTGATCGAATAAGTACGAAAACAGTGATGGTGGAATTGCAAAATATAAAACCCTATTAAAATTTTATTTTCGATAATCGTAGAAAGAAAACTCTACAAAAATTCGAAGAATTGAATACCTGTTCCTTGTAATCTGCTTAGCGATAAAATCCCAAAGTCGATGGTGCCTGCAGATGACGAGGCAGACTGTTCTGCTAACATGTTCATACCAGGAAGCAATGGAAGCCCCGAATGCAATCAACGGCCAAACTTTCCTCGGCGCGAGCTGCCTCAGCACAAACTGGCTCTCTCTCTCTCCAGTGGGTACTGGAAAATATGGCTGCGTTTAAAAAAAAAAATTGTACATTGGGGATTCAATTACATATCATGATTTTCAAACAATCGCCAGTCGAATTTTAACACCATTTGCAATAATAATTACTTACCGGTGCCAGCAGCGTTAAGGATTTGATCGACCCGGGGAATCGAGCTGCCAACGCGAGAGCAATAATGCAGCCCAATGAATGTGCCACAATGTGGAAAGATTTCACCTGATATGGCTGCAGAACAGAGCGCACTATCATGTCTACGTGATCTCCTAACGTGTACAATGAATCTGTAGGCTTGGGACTTTTTCCAAAGCCCAGGAGGTCGACAGCGAAAAACCTGTAGCTTGATTTTGCCGAATCTGAGAAATTTGGGAAAACTGTTTCGGTCCAGAAAGTTGATGAAGAAATAAATCCATGAATAAATAGAACGTCGGAGTGGGTATTGGGATGGCTGTCGTTCTGAACATCCATGTCTGGTCCTGCTAAAAATAAGAAAGTGAAATAATTAAAACCAGAACAGCACCAAATCCAAAAGAAGCAAAGAATCCGAACTAATCAATAAATCAGACCCTATGCCAGTGTTCATATTCAATGCATCCTGTAAAAGGACCGGAGCTGATCGAAACTTGTTACGACAAGTGGCTGAGATTCAGTAGGCCCGACCATAAATGATTGTAGGTTCAGGTTCAGGTCATTCCAGGGCGCAGCAGCAAAGTCAACCTTGTACTGGTGAAAAGATCTAAGCTGATCGAAAGTCTTGGGATGTGTGGCTCAGGATCTTTTTGTTTCGATTCTAGATTCGAAACATTCTTATGGTTATTGGTACTCCCGAACCTATAAAAATATCTATTCTTAAATAAAAATAGCATAAATTTAAATTACATGACATCAAACACTGTTTAAATAGCAAAATATTTCTGATAATTAATTTTAAAAAGTGACTGAATTAGTAATGTTTAGGTAGTAAATCACATTCTGATGATGGTTGGATTTTTAGTTTTCTTGAGATGCTGAAAATTTGGGTGGAGGATTGCTCAAAGTTGTTTTTCTATCTATTTGGTTGTTTTGTTTGTCACTGACTTTTTAAGGTTTTGGCTTTGTTGAGAAGAATCACCAAACCCACCAGAGATAAATTATGTTTAATTTATTGGAGCTTTTTGCTTTGGTGAGAAGAGTCACCAAAACCATTGGAGAGATGTACAAGATCTCAACCAATTCAAATAGCAAAATCAACATAATAAGTTAATCATTTAAAAGTAAAATCTGCATGACTTTTAAAAACAATACTTAAATTATCATTATAAATCATCTTTAAAAAACAGTCTTTTAAAAAAATACTTAAATTATCATTTAAAAGTGAAATCTACATAACTTTTCAAAAAAATACTTAAATTATCATTATAAATAATCCTTAAAAAGCAAATCAAATTCCAGCTTGGGAAATAATTTTAAAAGTGATACTATAAATAAGTCTATATATAACTTTAAGTTCTCAAAAAAAATAACTGTAATTGTTTAGAATTGTTTATTTTTTCTTCAATTTATCTTGAAAATAAACTTCATTGTACGATATACGATGACTAGACTAAAGTATGAAAACTTACTGCTTTACCTTAAATAGTGTAGCAAAACAGATTAAGGGAAAAATAATCATTTTCCAGAAGTCACAAAACAAAAGCTTAATAACCTTTACTGGATTATTTTCCAGAAGTTATAAACAAAAAGCTTAATAACCATTACTGAAATCCCCAACAATATAAGAAACTTTTACTACATCATTTTCGTAAAATAATATCGCTAACCTATGTGGCAAACAGTTAATTTTTCAAACCTTATCAAAACACAATCCATATAAATCGAACCAGGGCTGGTTGTGCTGAACTCGGCAGACCAAAGCCCAACAAGAGAAATGCAAAGAATTTATAATTAGAAAGAAGGCCACTAACCGTTTCCTTGAATTTTGACATACAAAGTCTCCTTGCATGAAGAATGCCATGAAGCACAGGTGGCGCAATCACAGTCAGACCATCTGGGGCTGACATCCGTCTGCTGGGCTTTGTGGCTGTGAAGACCTTCAACCATGGTAGAATTTACATGGAACGTAGATTTCAACGTAGTGGTCCTGAGTCTAACACTCTGCTTCCATCTAATTGCTGCAGCTTCGGTGGCCTCATCCATGATTCTCTTAGAAATCCACAGCTTTCTAAAGTAAAACGCAGTGGATGTGACGAGCTCTCGAAATACAGGCATCCTGGCATACAAAGTATCAGAGATATCCTCCATCTGAACATTTGTAAGGCAATGTGACACAGCTATCTTGGTCTTCCCCTCAGCAGAATTAACAAGAATCCTGCCAGACCTGCTGCTGCCATCAGCCTGATCCTGTACTGAAGAACTGTAGCAGTAGCAGGGCTTCCATTCAGACTCAAAGACATAGTCAATGAGTTTGTAAACAACACAGAGCAGAGGATCAAGTAGGTCCAGAAATGTGAAAACAATATAACTAACAATGGACACAAGAATGCTGCCTGCCATGATCAAAGCCCTCTGCAACCATGCCATCATAAATCGACCCATCTTGACCTTAGAAATATACTTGAACACCTCTAAATCAATTTTGCCTCCAACTCCAGCCATCTCTACCTAATCATGGATCCAGGAATTTTGAAATTGCAGCCATGGATCCGAAGATTGTAGCTGGAGTTGCCGAGCAGGCCTAAAATACAATCAATCGTGAATGCCAATGCCAGTGCCAGACTGTCGATACAAACGAAAAACGAAAAAAAAATCATTTCCCCATCTGCGTGAAGACCGGGAGTCGTACAGTTTTCTTGGGTCGACAAAATTCAGTGTTGGGCGAAGGCGTGGTGGGATCTTTGTGCAAACCAACAAGCCATGGATTGCTTGACAGAGCCCGGATGAAAGACTGAATGCGTGTATGTATGTATTTTGTATTAAAGGAGCGCAGAAAAAACAGGAAGAAGCGAACGCCACGTATGGAAATTAAGCAGAGAATGAATTAATTGTTATAGATGCCTTCATTTACTTCTTCCTGACAAAGTAGGTAGTAGTTAGCCATCTCCAACGATCGCTCCTCATATCTAAATTCAGCCATTCGCGCGACCTACTCTAACGCTCCAATTCAGATAAAAAAATAATTAAAATCCTAAGATCTCACCAGACCATACCTTCTCCTCCTCACAGCAATCAACGTCGTAGATGTTTGTCAACTTAGCGTATCAAACGATTCAAACCGACCGATTCCGAAGGCATCGTCACCTGTCAATTAATTAATTATCACCATGAGATTCCATATTTTTCAAGGCATTTATGTGTTCGAGGACTAGTAAAGCAGTCAACCCCGCAATGGATTTTGCATTTCATTAATCTCGTGATAATTGAATCTTTGTCAACTACTTTTTTTTATTATCAATCGTACGTTACTTCCCTTTTAAAGTCACATTTTCTCTTACCTTTCATGGATTCTCAACCACTAATTGTGTATATATGGTTGGTATTCTTTCCGAAATATATGAAATATTGTGTATATATGGTTGGTGTTCTTTCTGAAATAAATGAAATAACATTCTTCTTGTTTAAATGTGTGGAGCACGCTTTTTAAGGTCACTTTCGTTTTGGTAATGACACTTTACCCCAGCTCCGTTCCCATGTCCATCAGATGTCTTCAGACTGCAGCGTGGTGGAAACTCCAGAAAATCCCCGCTTGTCCAAATCCAAATCCAAAAATGCCACTCCTATTACCTTTAACTGGACTGGTATAAAATATCCTCAAGCTTGGGAAATGAAATACACAGAG
The DNA here is from genome assembly GCA_027924585.1 of Larix kaempferi. NCBI lineage: Eukaryota > Viridiplantae > Streptophyta > Pinopsida > Pinales > Pinaceae > Larix > Larix kaempferi. Next base: position 13,962 of record BSBM01000983.1, on the reverse strand, counting down.
CTGAGACACCAAGAAAGAGTCAGAGCTACCATGAATCCAAAGCCCTTAGTCTTTGATGAAGCTTCATCCTCTTTCAGATCCCATCCTGAAGAACCAATCCCCAGGTTTGGTCCTCCATTGATCAAATCTGCATCTCTTGCATCCTATCACAATGCTAGGCGACAAGCCTTGTCCAATCAAGTAGAGAAAAAATCTCTTGAAGAATCTTCCTCTCCTGTACAAAATAATTCTGTAAATACTGAGTCTTATTCTGGTCTTTCTCAGTTTGAACATAGAGGTCAGCATGCAGATTGTCCTGCCTGCAAAAAGATAAAAACAAAATTGTTACAAAAAGAGAAACAAAAGTCATTGCATGAGTTTCCTAGCCTAGGAATGTTTTCCTCACTTCCTAGATCAAATGCTTCTGCCGAAGGAATAAATTCTTTAGGACAAAAGTCCTTTTATCCTAGTCGAAATCTTCCTGAAACCGGATTTCGGCAATATGCCTCAGATGGTTCGACAAAAAGAGAATTTATTTCAGCCAAGTCAACACCTTCTGATCAAACAGTATCAGATGAGATAAAATTAGCTAATTTGGGTAATATGCAGCAGATGTGTATTGCCCATAATCTTGATGATATGGCTTTTGATATCTTGCAGTTGAAATCTAGTTGTGATGCTCAGAAAGAACAATTAGATAAAGTTATCACCAAACTTGAGCTCCTGGATCATCTTTTGCATGATACCACAGAGATAGAGAGAGCAATTTCTGTAGCCTCTGACAAGCTACAAAAAAGAATGGATGTTTTAGCAGATCTGACTGTTAAAACACAAGAGTTGAAAAAGAAGGAATATATTGTTCCTGATCACGTTCTCAGATTGGCCAAGAAAGGTCATTCTAAGGCAGCCTCTCTAGGAGTTCTCAGATCTACCCCAGATGAAGATAAACCAGAATGGGATTTTGGTGAATCTGATTTGATAAAGCAAGATATTCAAGAATGGATCGATGCTTTCAAAAATTATAAACTTGTTTTAGATCCAAAGTATATTGGTGACTTGAATATGATGGCAGAATCCTCTAACCGAAGAATCGGTTATGAAAGGCAAATTCCTCATGAAGGTTTTGATACCCATATGCCAGATGCACAAGCTGTGTCTGTTGCTCCTAAAGTCATGTCTTTTGGTATCAATAATCTAAACAATTTGATTTCGCAAATGCCAGAGCAGCCTGTTTTAAATATTCAGTGTCAATCTAGAGATGAGATTAAAAATGCAATTCAGTTGCTAACTCACTGGATATTATACAAAAAGCAACAAGACCACAATTTAACTGGACAGATGCTTGGTGCTCAGTTAGTTGCTGGTTTATCAGGTTTGGCATACGAATGGTGGCGATGGTTGCCACAAGATGCAAGAAATGAGTTATTAGCTGCTAATGACTCTGATGAGCAGATTCTCTCTACCCTTGGGAGAGAATTTTATGGTCCTGAAGATCAAGAAGACTATGATCACATGGCTTCTTTATTCATGTCTGCCCGGCTGTGTAATCTTAGTAAGTCAGAAGAATATTTCTGCTATATGCAGAAATTAATTATATCTTCAGGTAAGTCAGGCGATCCAGCCTACTTAAAGCACTATCTCCGTAGTTTCCCTGGACATGTTCCAGATGCTGTGGAAAAGGCATTGAAAGATAAAAACATCCCGTTAAGGTCCCTCTCTTTAGCACAACTGCATAATCATATTCTTGAAACATGGCAAGAACATTGCCTACAAAAGAGAGTTGATAAAGATTTTAAAAGACACCAAGAGATGTTTTCTGCTTCCTTCTGCAAGCAGGTTGCAAAAATGCCAGATTGGGGATGTGGTGCTCATAACAGAGGTCACCTTGGCAAAGGAGATTGCCATTGTGAAGGTAAGAAAAAGAAAAAGAAATTTTTTACCTCTGAAGGCAGATATCACCTAGATAAACCTTACAAGCACAAGCACTATAGACACAAATCTCACAAGTTTTCTAAAAGATACCAGCGTTCCAGCAAAATATTTGTGAAAAGAAGAAAAGAAAAAGGTTCTGGTGATACTTGTTTCATATGTGGAAAGAAAGGTCATTGGGCAAGCAAGTGTCCAGACAAAAAATCCCGTCCAAGGCTTGCAGCTCTCTGCACTACCTTGGATCCTGCTTGGTGGGATTTATACAAAGTTTCCTCTGATTCCCCTCATCCTTCCGATGAGATTATTTATTTACCTGATTCTGAATCTTCTTCATGTACAGATTCTGATTTTGAAGAAGATCCTCCTACATTAGCTAAATGTGGTCCATCCTCCTCATCCTCTTTTGAGTCTGATTCAGCCAGTGTCCCACATTTCGGGGGGTGTGAGTTGCCAGAATTTGATTATAACCTATATATGTTTTCTACTTCAGTTTCTCCAGGACAGTTAGAAAAGAAGATTGATTCTATTGATTTACAGATGTCTACTATTCCGATTTTTAGACACCATGAGAGAACTGAGTTAAGAGAAGAAAAGAAAGCACTGCAAGCTCAGTTGCAGACTTTAACAAAAGAAAGAGGAAAAGAGAAATTATCTTTGATTTCTAATCCTGCAGATCTATATTGTGATTATCCCAGTGGACATTCAGATAGACAGGCACATAGAATCGACAGAGAAAGATTGCTAAAAATGAAGTTAAAAGAAAAGCAACAACAAATAAGAGCTCTAGTCAAAGAAGCTGATGAAATAAAAAGTGCATTGACAGTTCTGCTGATAGAAAAAGACCAGTCATCAGAGGATGAATTGTCAAATGAGATAGAAAGGGTTTGTGGCACAAAGAAAGGTTCTCCTGAAAGATCACCTGAAAGAACTCCCTCTCCTGATAGTTCTCCTACCCCTAAATCTCAAAGTATCAGCTTGTTAGGTGCAGTTTCTGGTCCTAAGCTGTTCATTACCTTACAGTTTTGTCCTGATGAATTTAAATCCTACCCAGTCCAATTCCTAATTGATTCAGGATGTCAATTTAATTTATCAAGGGGTAATGCCATTCCCCAATTTTATTGGGAAAAAACTAAAGAGTTTGGATCTGCAATTGAAGGTTCTCCTGTATATCTAACTGGTAGAGTTGAGAATTTCCCTATTTCTCTATCTTCTGTAAAAAGCTCTATATCTTTATTTCGTTTAGATGAAGTCAAAGAAGATTGTGTTTTAGGGTCAGAATTTTTAACCACTGTGAGTCCATTTTCTATTGACACACAAAAGTTAATATTTTCCTGTACAATAAATAACCAGTCAGTTTCTTTACCTTTGAGTCATACTTTTGTACAGCGTTGTAAACCAATAACCAAGCCTTCTCCTCCTCAGTCCAAAGTTTCATTAGGAAAGATGGAAAGGTGTATTTCCTTTGCAGAAGTACACGCTGACAAGTTTCTTGCAGGGATTACTGAAAGGTTGAAAAAGGATTGCTGCTCAGAAAGCCCAAATGCTTTCTGGACAAGAGAAAAGTATTTTGTTTCACTACCTTTTGATCCTTTGCAAAAGATAAAGCCAATGAAAGCTTCGGCTAGACTCATGAGCCCTAGCGAAAGAGAATTCTGCTCCAAAGAAATAAAAGACTTGTTGGCTAAAGGTCTAATTGAGCCATCTAAAAGCCCATGGGCATGCAGAGCCTTTGTGGTAAACAAACATTCAGAGCAGAAAAGAGGTAAGCCTCGTCTGGTAGTAAATTTTAAGCCTTTAAATGCAGTGCTCCAGAAAATTAGATATCCCTTGCCGGATAAAGCTAGTTTGCTTCAGAAAATTACTGGTTGCACCATCTTCAGTAAGTTTGATTTAAAGTCAGGCTTTTACCAGATTGGAATAGAGGCGAAAGATAGGTTTAAAACTGCATTTGTGGTACCCCATGGCCAATACCAATGGAAGGTTCTCCCTCTTGGAATTAACAATGCCCCTTCTAAATTTCAAAAGAGAATGGAAGATATATTTAGAGACATTCCATGGTTAGCAGTTTTCATAGATGATATTCTTATTTGCTCAAAGAATCTACAAGAACATCTAAAACATTTGCAGCAGTTTTATGATATGGTTTTCAAGCATGGGTTAGTTCTGTCTGAAAGTAAAATGGAAGTAGGCAGAACAGATATTGAATTTTTGGGTTTACATATTAAAGCAGGTCAGGTTGTTTTGCAGAATCATGTTCTTCAATCTTTTGAACATTTTCCTGACAAAATAATGGAGAAAACCCAGTTGCAAAGATTTTTAGGGTGTTTAAATTATATCAGGCCATTTTACAAAGGACAAGCTGCTGATATCCATTGCCTGCAGCAAAGGCTTAAGAAGAAGCCTATTCCCTGGTCTGAAAAAATGACTTTGGTGGTTCAGCAGATAAAGACCAAAGTAAAAACCCTACCAGCTCTCAGCCTTCCCCAGGGAGTTGGAAAATTGATAATTGAGACAGATGCATCCAGTACCACTTGGGGTGGTGTTCTACTAGAAGAGATCGAAGGAAAAGCTAATATCTGTGGTTTTGCATCTGGATCATTTAAAGGAGCAGAGTTAAACTATCCCAGCAGCCATAAAGAAATCTTGGCAGTAAAAAAGACAGTCAGCCATTTTATCCTTTATTTAAAACCTGTCAGATTTGTTATTAGAACAGATTTAAAGATTATGCCAGGTATTTTTAAGAATGAAAATCTGATGGCTGAAAACAGCAGTCGAATATTAAAATGGTTTCTCTGGTTAAGTAACTTTGATTATGATATTGTTTATAAACCAGGGTATCTAAATTGTCTTGCTGATATGTTGACTCGTGAGACTGTGCAGAAAGATATTCCACAGTTAATGATGTTTTCTTCTGGATCGGGTTCTGGATCTGGACCTGGCCCACGTCAACATTTTAATTTCATGAAAGATAGGATAGTTGATGATAAAGGCAAAGCTCCTATGCAAAAGGAAGATGAAGCGCTCAGAGCGCCTCCTGGATCTTTATTCCTAGCTCCATGGGATAAAGATATTTCGCAAGAAGAACGCTAGCAGTTATTAGATTATGCTGATCGACAGGAAGCTGATAAATTTCTGAGTCTTACCTTAATTAAGCAAATTCAAGAAAGCCCCTGTAAGCTGCAAATTCTCAAACGTTGGGAAAAGGGTGCTTTTAATGGTCTCAGAAATGCCGAAGAAAAGCTGCGGCAGTGTAAAGAAGTTTGGATAGATTGTAATGAAGAAGCAGAAGGACCAATTTGGTATGTAGATCTTGGCAAAGGAGATCTCACATGGACTACCTACAATTTGATTCTGCAATTCTGTCGTGAGCAAACTTCTATAATAATCTGTGCTGATCCAGCAAACCTGAAGCACAGAAAGTGGTCAGGATGGACAGAAGTTTTTCTGGATAAGTTCTGTCCGAGGTTAGATTGGGTGCAGAGAAGAGCTAATTTCATTCTGCACTTAGAAGCTGATATGCAGGCCGCTGATCAACACAATCAGTGGTTCAAATTTAAGCTAAGACACCATGGTGGAAGGTATACCCCATTGCAGCATATTGTAACTGTCACTCAAAATTTTATTAAACGTGATGACCAAGGTAAGAGGTTGGATACCAAAGTTCACCGAAGGACTCTGCCTTTAAACTATCGGGTTGAATCCCAATTCACCTCAGAGTTTGTTTTTGGTCCAAATGAGTATCTTCATGGTTCCGATGTTGAACAGTGTTTTGGTGATCTCCTGTACCCTGACATGGCTGATGAGTTCCTGGAAAATGAATATTGGCGATTCACAGAATCCCAGCCAAATTATATTGAAGATGAGTTAGCACGAAGGGAACTCGAAGAGCATCTTTATGAACAAGGTGTATTCGACTGTGTGTGCGGTGGTGTTCCTGGTCCTGAAGGAACAAATGTTTGCGTGTGTGGTTCTAGTTATGACACATCCTGAAGACCCGTCGAGTTTCTCCGGGAATGAAGCTGCCGGTCCGTCTGAAGAATCTTTTCCCTGTACATATCTTTTAAGGAAGCCGTTGGTGGGCCTCTTCTTGTCTTATGCTGTCGACCATGTTTGATTTTCATGTTATCATTCGGGATGCTTTATTCCTCGATATTTTGTAATAATGACTGATGTAATAATAATGGGCCATGTTTGTCGGCCATTAGAATCTTTTCCTGTCAAGTAGATTGTCAGTCTGAGTACCGGGTCCCCATATGGCGCTGCCTTTAAGGGACGAGATAACATGGTGTGGTCCCACCATGCCCCGGGAATCAAAGCCTTTTACTGGTTAGTGTAAGTCATTAGTCACCGGTATACTGGCTAGGAGATTATAAATATGAGGCCTGCGAGCTCATTTGATTCATTCGAGTCTTCGAGTCTGCATGAGCAAGTAGTCCGCTCTGCAAGTTAGAGAGTCGTCTGAGCAAGTAGTCCGCTCGACAGTGTCTAGGTGTGTGAGAGCCGAGCCCGTATGCTCTGCAAGTTGCCCATTTGGGTATAACATTGCACCAGAAAGGCAAAGACTCGTTCTGTAAAAAGTCTGTGTCTGTAAGAGCCGAACCCGTATGCTCTGCAAGTTGCCCTTTTGGGTATAACATTGCACCAGAAAGGTGAAGACTCCCTCTGTCAAAGTCTGTAAGTGAGGGTATGCTAGTAAGCATATCTTGGGACTCCCAGGAGCTTGAAAGTAGCTATATGCCTTCGGGAAATAGTGAAATCTAAATGGACCCAAGACATTGTGCTTAGGCATAAGTCCAGAGTGAGTATTGTGGTGACGAACTTCGTAATCCGAGGTCGATCCACTGTGTCTGTAAAGATGAATGTTGTGGCATTAATAATAGCAGCAATTGCAATCTGTATCGTGTTGATGGCGTTTCTCTCAAAGCTGTTATTACATTCTCAATGTGTTGAATATTTCGGCTCAAGCAATGTTTAATTCCGCAAGATAATTCCGCAACATCCTGCTAGTTGGTATCAGAGCCCTTGGGAGAGAATTTTTTTTATGACTGGTCTCTGCCCTTGGGAGAGAATTTTATGGTCCTGAAGATCAAGAAGACTATGATCACATTGCTTCTTTATTCATCTCTGCCCGGCTGTGTAATCTTAGTAAGTCAGAAGAATATTTCTGCTATATGCAGAAATTAATTATATCTTCAGGTAAGTCAGGCGATCCAGCCTACTTAAAGCACTATCTCCGTAGTTTCCCTGGACATGTTCCAGATGCTGTGGAAAAGGCATTGAAAGATAAAAACATCCCGTTAAGGTCCCTCTCTTTAGCACAACTGCATAATCATATTCTTGAGACATGGCAAGAACATTGCCTACAAAAGAGAGTTGATAAAGATTTTAAAAGACACCAAGAGATGTTTTCTGCTTCCTTCTGCAAGCAGGTTGCAAAAATGCCAGATTGGGGATGTGGTGCTCATAACAGAGGTCACCTTGGCAAAGGAGATTGCCATTGTGAAGGTAAGAAAAAGAAAAAGAAATTTTTTACCTCTAAAGGCAGATATCACCTAGATAAACCTTACAAGCACAAGCACTATAGACACAAATCTCACAAGTTTTCTAAAAGATACCAGCGTTCCAGCAAAAGATTTGTGAAAAGAAGAAAAGAAAAAGGTTCTGGTGATACTTGTTTCATATGTGGAAAGAAAGGTCATTGGGCAAGCAAGTGTCCAGACAAAAAATCCCGTCCAAGGCTTGCAGCTCTCTGCACTACCTTGGATCCTGCTTGGTGGGATTTATACAAAGTTTCCTCTGATTCCCCTCATCCTTCCGATGAGATTATTTATTTACCTGATTCTGAATCTTCTTCATGTACAGATTCTGATTTTGAAGAAGATCCTCCTACATTAGCTAAATGTGGTCCATCCTCCTCATCCTCTTCTGAGTCTGATTCAGCCAGTGTCCCACATTTCGGGGGGTGTGAGTTGCCAGAATTTGATTATAACCTATATATGTTTTCTACTTCAGTTTCTCCAGGACAGTTAGAAAAGAAGATTGCTTCTATTGATTTACAGATGTCTACTATTCCGATTTTTAGACACCATGAGAGAACTGAGTTAAGAGAAGAAAAGAAAGCACTGCAAGCTCAGTTGCAGACTTTAACAAAAGAAAGAGGAAAAGAGAAATTATCTTTGATTTCTAATCCTGCAGATCTATATTGTGATTATCCCAGTGGACATTCAGATAGACAGGCACATAGAATCGATAGAGAAAGATTGCTAAAAATGAAGTTAAAAGAAAAGCAACAACAAATAAGAGCTCTAGTCAAAGAAGCTGATGAAATAAAAAGTGCATTGACAGTTCTGCTGATAGAAAAAGACCAGTCATCAGAGGATGAATTGTCAAATGAGATAGAAAGCGTTTGTGGCACAAAGAAAGGTTCTCCTGAAAGATCACCTGAAAGAAACTCCCTCTCCTGATAGTTCTCCTACCCCTAAATCTCAAAGTATCAGCTTGTTAGGTGCAGTTTCTGGTCCTAAGCTGTTCATTACCTTACAGTTTTGTCCTGATGAATTTAAATCCTACCCAGTCCAATGCCTAATTGATTCAGGATGTCAATTTAATTTAGCAAGGGGTAATGCCATTCCCCAATTTTATTGGGAAAAAACTAAAGAGTTTGGATCTGCAATTGAAGGTTCTCCTGTATATCTAACTGGTAGAGTTGAGAATTTCCCTATTTCTCTATCTTCTGTAAAAAGCTCTATATCTTTATTTCGTTTAGATGAAGTCAAAGAAGATTGTGTTTTAGGGTCAGAATTTTTAACCACTGTGAGTCCATTTTCTATTGACACACAAAAGTTAATATTTTCCTGTACAATAAATAACCAGTCAGTTTCTTTACCTTTGAGTCATACTTTTGTACAGCGTTGTAAACCAATAACCAAGCCTTCTCCTCCTCAGTCCAAAGTTTCATTAGGAAAGATGGAAAGGTGTATTTCCTTTGCAGAAGTACACGCTGACAAGTTTCTTGCAGGGATTACTGAAAGGTTGAAAAAGGATTGCTGCTCAGAAAGCCCAAATGCTTTCTGGACAAGAGAAAAGTATTTTGTTTCACTACCTTTTGATCCTTTGCGAAAGATAAAGCCAATGAAAGCTTCGGCTAGACTCATGAGCCCTAGCGAAAGAGAATTCTGCTCCAAATAAATAAAAGACTTGTTGGCTAAAGGTCTAATTGAGCCATCTAAAAGCCCATGGGCATGCAGATAATTTGTGGTAAACAAACATTCAGAGCAGAAAAGAGGTAAGCCTCGTCTGGTAGTAAATTTTAAGCCTTTAAATGCAGTGCTCCAGAAAATTAGATATCCCTTGCCGGATAAAGCTAGTTTGCTTCAGAAAATTACTGGTTGCCACCCATTTTCAGTAAGTTTGATTTTAAGTCAGGCTTTTACCAGATTGGAATAGAGGCGAAAGATAGGTTTAAAACTGCATTTGTGGTACCCCATGGCCAATACCAATGGAAGGTTCTCCCTTTTGGAATTAACAATGCCCCTTCTGAATTTCAAAAGAGAATGGAAGATATATTTAGAGACATTCCATGGTTAGCAGTGTTCATAGATGATATTCTTATTTGCTCAAAGAATCTACAAGAACATCTAAAACATTTGCAGCAGTTTTATGATATGGTTTTCAAGCATGGGTTAGTTCTGTCTGAAAGTAAAATGGAAGTAGGCAGAACAGATATTGAATTTTTGGGTTTACATATTAAAGCAGGTCAGGTTGTTTTGCAGAATCATGTTCTTCAATCTTTTGAACATTTCCCTGACAAAATAATGGAGAAAACCCAGTTGCAAAGATTTTTAGGGTGTTTAAATTATATCAGGCCATTTTACAAAGGACAAGCTGCTGATATCCATTGCCTGCAGCAAAGGCTTAAGAAGAAGCCTATTCCCTGGTCTGAAAAAAATGACTTTGGCGGTTCAGCAGATAAAGACCAAAGTAAAAACCCTACCAGCTCTCAGCCTTCCCCAGGGAGTTGGAAAATTGATAATTGAGACAGATGCAATCCAGTACCACTTGGGGTGGTATTCTACTAAAAGAGATCGAAGGAAAAGCTAATATCTGTGGTTTTGCATCTGGATCATTTAAAGGAGCAGAGTTTAAACTATCCCAGCAGCCATAAAGAAATCTTGGCAGTAAAAAAGACAGTCAGCCATTTTATCCTTTATTTAAAACCTGTCAGATTTGTTATTAGAACAGATTTAAAGATTATGCCAGGTATTTTTAAGAATGAAAATCTGATGGCTGAAAACAGCAGTCGAATATTAAAATGGTTTCTCTGGTTAAGTAAACTTTGATTATGATATTGTTTATAAACCAGGGTATCTAAATTGTCTTGCTGATATGTTGACTCGTGAGACTGGTGCAGAAAGATATTCCACAGTTAATGATGTTTTCTTCTGGATCGGGTTCTGGATCTGGACCTGGCCCACGTCAACATTTTAATTTCATGAAAGATAGGATAGTTGCTGATAAAGGCAAAGCTCCTATGCAAAAGGAAGATGAAGCGCTCAGAGCGCCTCCTGGATCTTTATTCCTAGCTCCATGGGATAAAGATATTTCGCAAGAAGAACGCCAGCAGTTATTAGATTATGCTGATCGGCAGGAAGCTGATAAATTTCTGAGTCTTACCTTAATTAAGCAAATTCAAGAAAGCCCCTGTAAGCTGCAAATTCTCAAACGTTGGGAAAAGGGTGCTTTTAATGGTCTTAGAAATGCCGAAGAAAAGCTGCGGCAATGTAAAGAAGTTTGGATAGATTGTAATGAAGAAGCAGAAGGACCAATTTGGTATGTAGATCTTGGCGAAGGAGAGCTCACATGGACTACCTACAATTTGATTCTGCAATTCTGTCGTGAGCAAACTTCTATAATAATCTGTGCTGATCCAGCAAACCTGAAGCACAGAAAGTGGTCAGGATGGACAGAAGTTTTTCTGGATAAGTTCTGTCCGAGGTTAGATTGGGTGCAGAGAAGAGCTAATTTCATTCTGCACTTAGAAGATGATATGCAGGCCGCTGATCAACACAATCAGTGGTTCAAATTTAAGCTAAGACACCATGGTGGCAGGTATACCCCATTGCAGCATATTGTAACTGTCACTCAAAAGTTTATTAAACGTGATGACCAAGGTAAGAGGTTGGATACCAAAGTTCACACCGAAGGACTCTGCCTTTAAACTATCGGGTTGAATCCAAATTCGCCTCAGAGTTTGTTTTTGGTCCAAATGAGTATCTTCATGGTTCCGATGTTGAACAGTGTTTTGGTGATCTCCTGTACCCTGACATGGCTGATGAGTTCCCGAAAAAATGAATATTGGCGATTCACAGAATCCCAGCCAAATTATATTGAAGATGAGTTAGCACGAAGGGAACTCGAAGAGCATCTTTATGAACAAGGTGTATTCGACTGTGTGTGCGGTGGTGTTCCTGGTCCTGAAGGAACAAATATTTGCGTGTGTGGTTCCGGTTATGACACATCCTGAAGACCCGTCGAGTTTCTCCGGGAATGAAGCTGTTGGTCCGTCTGAAGAATCTTTTCCCTGTACATATCTTTTAAGGAAGCCGTTGGTGGGGCCTCTTCTTGTCTTATGTTGTCGACCATGTTTGATTTTCATGTTATCATTCGGGATGCTTTATTCCCCGATATTTTGTAATAATGACTGATGTAATAATAATGGGCCATGTTTGTCAGCCATTAGAATCTTTTCCTGTCAGGTAGATTGTCAGTCTGAGTACCCGGGTCCCCATATGGCGCTGCCTTTAAGGGACGAGATTAGCATGGTGTGGTCCCACCATGCCCCCGGGAATCAAAGCCTTTTACCTGGTTAGTGTAAGGTCATTAGTCACCGGTATATTATATATGATTATATTATTAATTTAAATATATATATATTATTATATAGTATATAAATTATATAATATTAATATAATATATTATATACTATATATTAATAACATATAACCGCAATATTATACTTATATAATAATATATATATATATATACAATATTATAAACATATATATAATATCTAAATCACATATATATATAGTATATTGTATGTTATTGTTCGTATATATGTATATATAGTAGTATAGGGGTGTAGTATTGTGATATGGTATTGATGATATATAGTATATTATATAATATGTTATAGATAGTATTATGATATATTACTATATAATTATATATTATGTGATATATTTTGATGTAAGTATATAGTTATTATATATCTAATATATAACTAATATATAGTAAAAATATAATTACATAATACATAATATATATATTTTTAATATATAATAACTATATACTTACATCAAATATATATCAGATAATATATAATTATATAGTAATATATCATAATACTATCTATAACATATTATATAATATACTATATATCATCAATACCATATCACAATACTACACCCTATACTACTATATATAGATATTATAGCGAACAATAACATACAATATACTATAGTTATGTGTTGTTTATAATAATTTAATTAATATGATATATATTATAAATTATTATGTATATATAATATTGTTTTAGTGTGTATATGTAGTAGTATGTATTATATATATATGTAGTTATTGTATATATATATATATAGAATATATTTAGTAAAATATATGTATATTAATAATAATGTATATTAATATATAAGTATAATATAATATTATAATATGTATATATATAATAATAGTATAGTTGTATCGTCAATGTAATTTATTTATTATATAAATTTGGTTGTATATATATTAAATATATATGTATTATATGTATACATAATATTCATATATATATTTATTATTATTGATTATATATATTATTATATTGTAATAATAATACATAATATAATATATTATTATATACTACTATTTACTATACATATAATACCTCTACTATATATAACTAATACATATATACATTATATTAATATACATAGTATATACTATAACATAAACCATATATATTAAATAATATATATATATCATATTACATATATATACAATATACACTATTCCCTATATACAACATATCATAATTATAAATATATATATATTTTACATATAATTTGATATAATTTACACACATAATATATATACATAACCGATAATATCTAACATAGTATATAAACATCTATATATATAATTTATTATTACACATATACATATATCATTACATATATATTCTATCTATATATTTACCATTATATATTAACAGACATAATCTACATATATATATATATTATATATTATATATGATTATAACATATATCTATATATATACTAATAATATTTATATAATTACATTATATATATATATACTACACACAAATTATATATAACCTATATAATAAATATAATACACATATATTATATACACGAATATATATATATACAATAACACATAATAATAATATATAATTATACGCATATTACTATATAATTACACCACATAAATATAATACCATATAGTGCACAAATTATTCTTAACATATATATATACTATTACTATTTTATAATATAATAACTCATAATATATATATATATATATATATTATAAATATATATATATAGATATAGATATCATATCTACATATATATATTAATATATATACATAATTATACATATATATACACATAACCATATAATATACATACATATATAATATAATATATTAATATATATATATTTATAATATTAACAATATACCTATATTATATATCACATATACATACCATCTATACATAAATATAACATATTACATTATAACGCTATATATTAATATATAACATATATATTACATATATATATATATATCATATATACATATTATATAATACACATATAATATATCTATATATACATATATATAATATATACTATATATACTATATAACTATGCATCTATATAATTATACATATACTACAATACTTATAATATATATTAATATATATACCATATAATCAATACAACATATATATTATTATATAAATATATA